>JBBPCZ010000148.1:4811365-4839147 GCA_037974445.1 Brycinus macrolepidotus | reverse complement strand
TTCTGCCGTGACAATGCAAATTTCCCACTTGTGGGACTAATAAAGGTTTATCTTATCTTATCTCTTATCTTATTTTAATTGTTTAGTTAAAAAAAATTTTATTTGATTGTCAAAATAATCACTAGATTTCTCAGTTACTAACAAAATGGACAGCAACAGTTCTAGTTATCAATGAGCTGCTTTAGGCTCAGTATGTCCCATTCATATTCTGATGATATGGCCAGGAAGGGTCTGATCCTAGAGCAGTCCTTTCCAGAGGGGGCTCAGGAGAGTGAGTCAGCACAGGAAGTGATCTCCATCCTCCGCCTGCTGTGTGGCCAAGAGTGAAGACTTCGCACAAAGACGAGCTTTGTGTGGGGGCTCCCTCTCCCTCCGCTTTCATTTTCTCTCACTCTCTTTCTCAGCACTAATCTGCTGTTAATAAGGAGCTCTGCTCAGCCAGTGAACTGGGAGGAGCCACGCAGGCCCGTGATGTCATCTCCAGGAACTCAAGAACACAAGAAACCAGCAGCTTTACATTCCAAAACCCTCTAATTAACCACTACATAAATGCTAAAGTGCTCTTTTGAGTAACCAATATTCCTTACAGTCCAACTGATTAAAGTTTTAACGGAATAATGTCGTGTTTAAGGTTTCCGCTGCAGTCTTTACAATACAGCGCATGTGGGCAACCTGTAGCAAACAAAACACGTGAAGGATTTCTGAACAAACAGCACCTCCTTACCCTAGTGAAGTTCCCTTCAAAACTGTGGATGTCCTGCTGAGGCTTCTGAGCATAGACATACGCACTGATGGAAAACAAATCCTGCGAGGGGAAAAAGAAGGAATGCATCAGTGCACACACACACAACACACACACATGCACACACACACACACACACACACACTGTTATCAACTAGAACTGTCTTGTGAGCAAACTTTATTCCACTCCATCTGTCCTCTTACTGCTTCTCACAGTTGCTTCTGATTAAACCTGCTGTATTAAACAAACTGTAGTTTACATACTTAAAGAAAAAGAGCTTTCAAGTATGAAGGCACTCAGTATGTATGTACTTCTTATTCTCTTTAACCCAAATCAAGCCCATTTGTACTGTTCTGACTCAAGTGTACGACTACATACATTAACACATGACAGAAAGTTTCATTTTGTGTGATGGCAATGTACAAATTGAGCAGCCTTTCCTATCTCTGCAACTGCAACTCATTCTGTGCCAAGACATTTATAGGGTATACAGACGTCTTGTGGTAAAATTACATTATTCCGCCTCCCACATAAAATTGATTCGGTTACGATGACGGAATAGCTGATAGGCCAGTGTTTTTTTGTTTTTTACTTACGACTTTCTGGTGTCTATATATATATTACACACATATATATGAACATGTACATATATAACAGGTTTATAATATTACTATATCAAATGATTATACAACCAATCGGTTACACTGTTTACTTTTGTGGTAGGATATGCGAGCTGAAGTGGTGAGAACCCGTGATCTAGATTAAACATGTAGCCTGTTTACATGTGCCTGTTTCAAAGAACCACGAACAGTTACGTAGACAAGTAATAAAAATACATGTTCTAAATATAAACATACAGGCCACTGGTTTAAAATAAACTATCACTGGTGTATAACCAGGGACAACTTAATGTAGCTTTACACACGTTTTTTAAGGAATATGATCACTTCTGATAATATTCACATATAAAAAATCTATCTGTAGTTATAACCTAGGAAATAATGCAAAATTAAATTGTTATTACAGCAGTGAATCACAATCAAATCCAAGATCAAATAAACCAAATCAATCTAATGCTACTTGAAAAAGCCAAAGCAAATATTAGTGTTTAAAAGAATGAACAAGAGGTCCCGCTTTAGAATATTTATCCGTTAAGGCCACAGGAAACCCTATCTGGCTCTTGCAACTCCTTCAGCGCAGCAATCATTCAATGACTTGCTGAAACTTTAATTCTGTGATCACATTAAGTGGTTTCGGAAAGACAAATACAAATCTGAACTCGTGCTCTGGGCGGGTGTCATCTCCACCTGGATGCTACCGAGGAGACAGCCGCTTTGACAGATTCCGGTTGTCTCTTTGGGTAAAGTTACTTGCCCGTGTGTAACAAACGCTCTGGCCTGCGAATCAGATCCACGTTGATATCAAACATGAGCCTGACAAGGTGAGCGTCCGAGGGAGGAAGAGAGCGTGGGCAGCGGCGATAGAGTTACCGTGCAAACCGACAGTGACGGCGACCTGAAGCGCCTTTTCAGCTGTTCTGATTCACCCACGGTGCTAACACGCGCATGAGTGATGGTTAAGTGGTTCCTCGCTCTATTTTCAGCAGCACTTTCCAGACAGCAAGGCTAAAAAAAATGTGCCCCGACCTTGTTTGAGTTTTTCGGCCTGTTATTGTATGACAGCGGTAATGCAATAACAGGTAGAGAAGATCTTTATCCTGTGCAAATTGCGATATCTATCCATATTCCATCATGCCCCGTGGAACATGGTTTTTCTTAAGTATGAAGAAGCACTACTTGAATTTTTTGTGGCCAAAACCAAGCCCATATGTATTGTCCTGACTCGTGTATTTGATATTTTAAATAAAGCAAATCCAAAACTGCCTGTGATATGATAATGTAACGTGCATCCTTTTCAGACGGTGTCCCTGCGGGGCCTTGACTCTGAATTTAAAATTAGAAACACAACAAAATATATTTTCTCAGCATTTAGTCAATATATCAAATATTTCTCATTATTTTTTCACATTGCTGTAAGAATATTAGGAGAAATTTGCTTCTTTTTAAAATGATTTCTTGAAAAAAGCTAAATTATCTGCGTTTTGTCTCGATAACAGTTTCAAATATCTAGAAATAAATTTAGGAATATTATCATATTTAATATTCATTCTAAATTTAGAATGTTTTCACTTGCCAAGATATTCTGTAGTGCATACACAGACCCCAAGTCAGTTATTTACTAATAGTACTTCTAAGCAACAGTTATTAGTCTAGTCCTTCACGTAACAACTTAAAAGCATAACGGATGTAGTTTTTTAATAAACTAGCATTATAATAAAGAACAAGTCAGGCAAACACCACTAGAAAATTTGTTAATTAAATCTTATTAGCAAAATGAATAGATTGGATACTATAGTTGATATCACCTAATAGCACACAGCCCTTAGACTGCCACGTGAAGACCAGATTTAGGTTATGTCTGTTGTAAAATGCCGTGTTGACCATTGTTGTGTCTGAAAGAAATGTACCCCTAATGCAGGCAGCCTCTGAGTGCAGGCCACAGCAACCTTCAGTTTCCAATCCGTTTCTCCATCCAGCTGGTCTGTTCTGATAAAGCATGCTCCTGGAAAACACAACACGCATTTTTAGGCAAACATGCATCATTTCCCTCCTATTGTCCTCATAATTTACAATTCAGTGGCAATTCATATTGGCTCTGAAGTGAAAGACAAGTCACGTCATGTGAGGTCTCTGAGGTCTGATCAATGGAATGACACTTGTGACCCTTGACTGCGTTAACAAACAAACAAAAATAAAATAAAATAAAGAGCAGCCAATAGACAGACAAGGGCAAAGGACACAACATAAAGATCCCTTAAGGAGTACCCTATAGCCTCAGTATGACAAGAAAGTGATCAATAATCATTCTCCACAGGCCTCTCTGTTTCCAAGACAATGCAATGTCACACACTGTCAGAGCAAGAAGCCTTTACAATAAGCTTTATAACAGAAATAAGAAAAAGTGTCAGTGCCTATAAATAGATAGCTTTTTAAAAAAAAGGCCTATTAATGATTTGTAAATGAGTAATCCAGGTCATCATGACCAGTGTAAATCATATCAAGTTATGTGGCAGGGGTGGACTGGTGTATTTGAAATATCTGACTTGGCTAAACTTGTGCACATTAGGACACTCTCTGCAGCCTTACTGCCCCATGAAAGATTGATGAAAAAAGCTATAATCCCTCAGTTTCCATTACTCTACAGTGACATTTAAGAGAGCTCACATTGCCATCATTTAGCACAGGCTTTGCATTTTAGTCGCTTTTAATTCAGTTACTGAATATATGAGCATGGCCATAATGGAAAGACAATCAATGACACCTGTGAGTTCCCACTACCAATGCTGACAAACTGGTTTTGACATTAATAGCTGCCAGAAGACAGAAAATATCCTCAAATGCACACAGGCATCTTTACAAGTTTTATATCTCTTTTTTCATACCAATAGCAATAATGAAAGCATGTGAGGGAAAAAAAAAAAGTTCTTGGCTAGTGTCATAACTTAATCATATTTGACTTTTTATGAGGCCTACACACAATTTAAACTCACCCGTCTTCTCCGAGGTTCTTAGAAAGATCATATCAGCTGGAACTCTTTGATTCTGTACAACACAAATCACAAGATATTAACACAAGCACTTACTACAGTACATCATAATCTTCTCATTCCGATGTAACTTTTTATCATGTGCTCTGAACATCTCAACCAGTCACAGATGTTCCTGATGAGTGTCAATTCAAGGCTTTTGTGTGATCTGACAAAGGAAAGTTACTTCTGTCAGAATCATACAGAGCACCCTGATCCATGTCATTAACATGTCAGGTTCTTTCATTCATGTTAATCTAATCACTGAATCTGCAAATGAGCAAATTAAAGGTCAGTCATTCTCTGACATGCAAGCATATATGAATTTGCCAGGCTATAGGTACAGCTTCCCAGCACAGTAACTTTAGTCCTACTATAGCATAGGCGGCTACTGAATAATTGAGCAAGGTCATATGCCCCACAAGCAATTAAAGAGACCCAGCCACCAACAGCGAGAAACATGATGCACAACAAAAAGAATGACAGGATTTCATGTGACAGATCACATAACTTGACATTTAGCCCCATGCTGATAGCATGAAGAAAGGGCAAGGGAGAAATAGAGAAGAGCATAAAAACCTTTTCCACAATGATGAGGTCTCCAACTTGTATGTCTGAGCTCTTCACCTGGACTTTACCTGAGGAGGAGAGGGATCAGAACCAATAAACAAACTCAAGAAAGTTTTATCTGGTGCCACAGTGTAGCCTAGAGGTTGATACATGTTGTGCTATGTAGTAAAACCTGAGAGAATATCTGTGCAACGCAGGTAAAGTCATATATACACACAAGCCACTTCATTGGGTACTCCTTGTACCTACACTCATTGTTCATTTTATCATCTCCACTGACCATATAGGTGCACTTACAGTAACAGATTCTAGTCCATCTGTTTCTCTGCATCATTTGTTCCTTACCTTTTCCCTATTCATCAACGGCCAGGACCCCCACAGGACCACCAGTGAGAAGGCATTACATGAATGGTGGAACATTCAGCAGTGACACTGACAAGATAGTAGCATGATATTGTGTGTGTTGGATCACACAGCAGTGTTGCAGTCCACTTACTGACCACTTTATTGGACACATTTGTCCCATGTGTCCACCATGTAGATGTACAATTATTGATATAAGTTCATCTGATGCTGCACAGTTTGTGTTAGCTATCTTCTAGTCCTTCATCAGTGGTCAGTTTCTGGCCACAGGACACTCTCTGGCTGGATGTTTTTGGTTGATGTCGGCTCAGCAGTGACACTGAGATGTTTAAAGACTCCAGCAGCACTGCTGTAGCATACATACACATTAATATACGATTTCCACATCAGTGGGTCATTGTTGTGCCGAGAATCTGCTCACTAGTGGTTTTGTGGGGGTCCCAGCCATTGATGCAAAGGGTAAAGGAGGCCATCAATGGATGTGGAGAAACTGACTGACTATGGTCTGTAATTGTAAATTGCAAAGTGCACCTAAGTGGTTTAGGGCTGCACAATATATTGTCTGTTAATCGTATCGCAATATCGGTCTCTGCAATACTGATATCACAGAAGCCTGCAATACGCAAATGAGCCTCTAACCAATCACCGTGCTTCTGATAGGGTGACCAATCACAGCTCCAGGTGAGTTACTAGGTGTTCTGACGAATAGAGGTCTTCATGTAATCCAACAAAAGTCGATCTTTGACCATTAAAGGTGCTGGTGAATCGGGCAGGGATAAACTGCTGTAGCCAGATTAAATTTAAATCTGTTGGTTTTGTGACATCACAAAAATTATTCTTTAAAAACGGGCTGTTCTGTAGGTTATTGTCCATATATGGGCTGTCTGGATGGGGGAGTAAATGTACCTTTTGAAACAATATTTACAGACCTTTTAATCCCAGAAAAGTGCTGATATGGGCCCTTTAATATCTTTATTATTAATATAATATAAATAATATAATCCGGCTGAAAGTTTAGTAACTCAACAGCAACAGCGATTGTTTTGTCCAATCACACAGCAATTTATGATAGCATCTGTGTCAATACAATTTTCCCACAACACCATTTTCAATGACACTTCATGGCATTCTGGTGTCAGATAAGATGTCAAATGAAATTGTAGACAGCCTACAAGGTTTTCTGTCTCTCTGCTGTGTGTATCTCTGAACACTCATGTTCCATTTGATCTGCCTGTCTGCTGCTGTCTGAGGAGTCCTACTCTAAACATGTCTCTCAATGATCATCACCTCACAGCTATGTAAACCAGAGAAGACCCATAATGAGACACGGCAGGTCACTCTTAATTTCAGGAAATCAATATATAAGGGTTTCTGTGTACATCACTCATATAGACAAAGACAACAAGCCAAATTCAGAACCAAAACTGAATGGACGTGTGTTACAGTGGGTATAGAAAAGAATTACCTCCTTCAAAATATTCACATTTTGTTGCTTTGCAGCCTGAAATGGATACACACATAAAACAATTTTCCACATTTGTTCCACAAGTTGTATTTATTCAGTGCAACTTATAACATCCAAGGGGAAGATATGATAGCAATAGTTGGGGGAAAAAAAATCAATCACTAAAATGGATAAAGGATCACCTCCATGTCAGTACTTCATATCTTTCACTTGGGCATCAAGTTGCATCGAGTAAATACGGGTGAATTTATTTTTTGTGCCTTAATTTCAGGCTGCAAAGCAACAAAATGTGAATCTTTTGAAGGGTGTGATTCTTTTCTATACCCACTGTATCTCCACTTGTTACTGTCATGTACATCACAAAACTAACTTCTGGGTCATTTAAAATGAAAGTATGTTAAACAATAGGTCATAATCGAGAGTTAGAGATTTTATAGGCTTGTATGAAGACAGCAATCTTGAGCTGTCACCTCGGACTGTGAGCTTGCTGTACAGCTGAGAATTCATCTCTTTGTCTCTCCTGTAACGGCGAACCTCGTCCACGGCCTCTCTCACCATGGTGACAGCTAACACAAAGCCCTGAGTGACAGGAAGGACATGAATGAATGACAGAAGGAAACTCAAAGAGATCTATAACACTGGTTTTCAGCTCAGCTTCATCTGCCAACTTAAAGTCATGGATCAGAGAGTTAGGGGCTATGATCTGTCTTAGCCAAGCGCCATTAACTGAACTCACCAGTGGGGCCCAGTAGGTATACAGATAGCCAATTTTCAGGGATGGCACAAACTGTGAGCAAGCCACCACCAAGAAATACAGGTTGAGGAAAAACTTGAATTGCTGGTACAGAACCTAAAACAAAAAGAAGATGCAGACAGACTTTTCAATCTAATAATGATTTTTTTTGCGTTGATCAAATTTTTGGCACAATTTATACACTCTACTCCATCAAATGGAAACAAAACATGCTCAGAATTGCTACGCCACAGCATACGATGTTATGCTATGGGTTCAAGAGTAACATTAAAGCTCCTCATTCTCTTCTCTCCATTCACTCACTGTTCAGATATCCTGTGTTCTCTCTGTTAACTGACCGATCAGATATAGTTGGCTACCTAGCCGTACTTCAGACGAATCGCTGGTTGCCTCATGCAAAATTCATAGGACAAGCTGAAAATAAAGTTGCCAGGCGCACATACTGTATGCAAGGCGCACGGCCCTGAATAAGACATCAGCCAGCAGTCATAACACAGCGGATCAGTTACACATCGAATGGAAAAAGATACGTTAGAATGCTGCTACCTCTTCAGTTCACAGATAGTTGCACATTAACCTGATTACAGAGGGAAATCTGTTCTGAGGACAATGGGTAGAGATTTCACTTTAAACAGTCTTACGAGTGAGGTCAGAGACTAGGCACGTGTTACTGCTTACATACCTGCCCTTAAACACAAAAGAACACGGATAAAGTTTACTGATCGATTCGTCCAGACGAGGCGCGTCTCTGGGCGAACTTACCCCTGGCACGAAGGTGAGGATGTTATATTTCTGGTTTTTGATGGCGTTTTTAGGGTACTTCTCCTCACACTTCTCCGGGAGGCCGAGCCATACCGTCCGGGCCTTCAACTCTTTCTTCCTACGGCACGTGTGAGCCAGGCATTCACAGCAGCTGTGATCATGAAGGAAAAAAAAAAAGTGAAGGTATTTCACAGGGAAAATACAATGTGATTGCAAATATTCTAGATGCCCGGGAAATCAATTTCCACTGAGTAAAAATGAGAAATCGGATGAAGGTTTCGTAGTCCACAACATTAAAAAAAATATATATAATAAATAAATACATTAGCGAGTAAACTACTGATTATGTTGGACTTACTGGACTTAAGCAAACATCATCAACCCATGAATCGCCTTTCAGGGGAAAAATAAACTAATGGCACTTTAAAACTTGACTTCATCAAAAATAAATAATACGAAGAAGTGTTTTTCCACTCACTACTCTCGATTATGAGGTAAAGAGGAAGAGCTGTTTTCAGAGGGAGGGAAGGAGTCGCTCTCATTGTGGCCTTGTTTGTTTAATACGTCCATACAATATAATCAGTATTAAACTTTTACCCCTGAATGTGCATACTGAACTGATCTGAACTGATTCTTGGTTCTGAGATTGGCTGTCCTGAGCAAGTCCCCTTTTCAGCACAACTAAGGGCTTCCCAGATGATCTGGAGTGAAATAAAGCTGGTGGCAGCTGGTGGCCTGGTGATTAGGGAGTTGCCCCTGCTATCAGAAGGTTGTGGGTTCGAATCCCAGGACTGCTAATGGAACCACTGAGAAACCCTTGAAGAAGGTACCGTCCCTACACGGTGCTCCCCGGGTGCCCCCCCAATTGGTGGCAGCCCCCTGCTTCACTTGATGAATGGGTTGAATGGGTTAAATGCAGAGAAAGAATTTCACATTGTTCACACTGTGTGCTGTGGTGTGTCCACGCGTGACTATAAGGGGCCACTTTACTTTACTTTTAAAGATTAAACACAAGTAATGATTCAACACAGCAATTGTGTGTGTGTGTGTGTGTGTGTGTGTGTGTGTGTGTGTGTGTGTGTGTGTGTGTGTGTGTGTGTGTGTGCGCGCGCGCGCGCGCGTATGTGTTTGGGGGTTGGGGGCGTTGAACACTGAAGCACATAATACAGAGTAGCAGAAAAGTCAAAAGAAAGATCATAGCTCATCCACCTCCTCTTGAGTTTAACATTAACGACAGTGAACAAAACGAAATCAAGAAATCCCTCTTAAGTCCTGACCACTGGCTGCTCAGCAATGCTGTGCACATCGGCGCGTGCCAAACTCCCATTTCTCACTCTGAAGGTCAAACAGCGAGTGACGCGCTCCATTTGTTGACTTTTATATCTGTTTTACATTCTACCTGAAGTGGGGTACACGCTCTCACTCTGCTGGGGAGGAGAGCTGGGCCTTTGGATAGTGTACACAGTCATGGCGACTGGTTTAGCTGGCATTAAAATAAATTACATACGCTTTGAAAAAATACAATAATATTTGTGTTGGCCTATCTGCCCTCTGTCTGGAAGTGCCAGCGCCCTGATTCATAAGAGAGATTATTTGCTCAAATGAACGTTGTTCAAATAAAAGGCCCGTTTGAATAAGCAGAATCATTCTGCTTGAATTATTTGTTCGTTTCATAATCCTTTGCCTAAGCACACAGAAAATTACTGGAAAGCATCAAACTGGTCAGCTGTGCGAAATCCGATTTGTTCATTAGGGGGCAAAAAAAAAAAAAAAAAAAAAATCAATACGCAGCTTACAGCTGAGATGCATCGCTGATAAACAAATGAGGATGGAAACTACAGGGTCAATCACACTGAATAACCCTTACATGCATTTTCATGACTTTAAATGTAGTCATTTTCAGTGATACAAAAAAATGAGCCCGAATCAATATTTCGACCGTGTATCCTGGACCAGGTAAGCAGTCTTTGCCCCGAAATTCAGTCACAGTCACTTGACCTGAGTCTCTTTTGGCCGATGATGCGCAACAAAGAGCTCAACCAAAAACATGACCTTAGCTTTAGCGTGTGTATTTCATGCACAGTTACCAGAGCGTTAGAGAGGTTCACAGCAGACCTGGCACAAGCGATATCGCTCTCTCTCTCATATACACACACAGGTGCGCATATACATTCGCACACAGAAGTTTGAATACCCCCAGTCAAAAAAATAAGTTAACAAGTCCTCTACAGAAAACAAACTTATATGTGACACAATGAATATGCATTAAAAGGATTTGTACTTATTTTCATTTAGAAAATCAACAAAAGGAAAATCCGAAGAGGGACGGCCAAATGTGCACACAAAGAAACACAAACACACACCCACACGGATAGATGTTAAAGGTGTGCATAGGCACAAAATGAAACATGAACCCACGACTTTAAGACCTGCACCGACCCGACCAGCCCTGACTAGCACTGCTAAATTTTAAACCCGAACCCGACCCATTCATTCGGACTGACTAACAGAGATGCTTTATTAATAAGTATTTGATCTGACTGACAAAAATGAACTAAAACTTCAGAAAAAAATGAACTAAAAAATTGGAAAATGGAGTATTTGCTGTAGACAACACAGATTTAACTGGTGTGAGGAAGCACTCTGACATTGACATAGCTGCTGCGGGTTTGGGGGGGGGGGGGGGGTGAGGACAGCTCCTTTTTGCAGGCAAGACACATTTTCTTCTTTTAGGTAAGATTTTTGGACCATTTACCCAAACAGATCATAATTTTACAAACAGCTTTTACTGATCATAAACCTTCTCCTTCACCACGAAAAAGCTTCATCTCATGGAAAACTTCTGTTTTTAGGTTGTCAGGGTGTCTACAGCCATCCTCAAAATGAATTCTTTTCAAGTCAATGCCTTTTCAAATGTAGCAGCACCTGTCTTTACCTTGAAATCTAAAACCACCTCAATTTTAATTTCAGATAACTGAATTCACACTAAAGAGGAATGCCACCAATGTTTCAAAATGTTTACATAATTCAAACACTTCTTGAGATGCAAACTGTCCTTTAGTGTGGTTTGAAGTGAAATGTTAACTTACCAAGTTAGAATTGCTCACAAGGAAACCAGACATCTGAAGAGTTTAACGCCCCTAAAAGCTTCCTCACATAAAGCTTTTAGTAATGGGGAATACGGCTCAATTCCTTTTCAGTCCAGTATTACTCAGTCCAAGAATAGTGTGCAAATACCGATACTGATATTTGCATTTAAAATGGATTTTTGTGTACTTTCCACAGTAAAAATGGAAAAATATTCTAGAAGAAATAATGGATTAGTTAAATAATTAATAATAAAAATAATTCACAAACTGACTATAGTGGAGGGAAATAACTTCATGTGCATTTACTCCTCATGTTGCTGTGTGTGTGTGTGTGTGTGTGTGTGTATATGTGTCTGTGTGTGTGTGTGTGTGTGCGAGAGAGAGAGAGAGAGAGAGAGAACTGGACGCAATGCAAGGCAAATCTATTTATATAGCACATTATCATACACAAGTCATCCAATGTGCTTTAGAGATAAAATGAGCATTAAAAAGTTGAAAGTAAGTAATACGTTCAGAAAAATAAGTATCTTATAAATAAGCTTAACAGCAGAAATTAATGACCTTTTCTCCATACACGCTTGTGACCAGCGGCACTCTGTTTCTCTTTGGGATTTCATTTGGAGATTCTTAGTAGAATGCAGTCACAATTTTATAGTCTAGACTTTTTCCTCTATTTTTGTTTTACTAAATATAGAGAGTTGTAGAGCCAATCCACATGAAAAATAAAGCTGTGTTCAGAGGATAAGACAGACTGCTTGTCCTTGACTGCAAAAGCCAAAAAGACAACGTAATAAACACTTACACAGGGGAAAAAAGTGAATGATATTTGTGAAGTATTAAATGGATAAAGTAGCTCCAACTGATTATTTGAAGGTAGCAGAAAACAAAGACAGTTTTTAGCTTGGAGCAGTTGGAGCAGATCTGATCTTCCTGGGGAGCTGGTGCCAACAGTGGACAGCAAAATGACTAAATGCCATTTGACCCTGATTATTTTGAGGTCTCGGCACCTCTAGCTGATCAGCTCCTGCCAGTTTAAGAGAGCTTCCAGGCTTATATTCACCAAACATTCCAGAATGCTGATTTAGTTATAGCTTTATTGTGATTACTGAAGCTAAGATTCCCATTCACGATTAAACCCAAGATTTTTGCTATGAGTTGTAGTCTTTATTGCCCTAGTTTTCAGATAGGCAATATGTTGAAGCCTTCCTGGTTTGTTCCTAAACAGATCTATCTCTGTCTTGTCTTTCTCTGAAGGACATTTTTTGCACCCAATTATTTACTTTTTCAAGGCATAGACATAATGAGTCCATCGGAATAAAATCGATTGGTGAAAGAGCTAGACAGATCTGAGTGTTCTTATGCACAGCTATGATAAGCCACCTTATACTTTTGGAGAATTTGGCCATAAGGATGCATATACAAGTAGAACAAGAGGGGCCCAAGAACGGGTCCTTGTGGGACTCCCTACAGTATGACTGTTTTCAAAGTGAAAGTCATCAAAGTAACCATTTAAAGTGAATACTGATTTGAGACACTACTTTTATCATGACCTTGCCTATGAATGGGAGGTTTGAAAAAAGCCTATAACTGGTAAGTGTGGAGGCACCCAGGTTTCTCTTTTTCAGGAGAGATTTGATAACAACAGCCTAAACTGATGTTAAGAACACGTCTGAGAAAAGACAGCCATTCACAATTAGTTCTCAGAATGCTAAACAGCTGAAAACCCTATTTATTCAAGAGTTGTGGCATCAATAGCAGTAAGTCAGGAAAGCCTTGTTTTTATAGAGATTTTGTTATGATGTGGCTTGACTGGATGGAACTGATGGTTTGTCTAATATTTTCAAATTTATTTTGGAAAAAAAGATGCAAATTCATTACACTTTTTAGCTGACAGGACCAGCGTAGAGGGAGTTTTTGTTAACATAACCATAGTGGCAACAAGAATATGAGTGTTGTTAAATCAAAGTTCTCATGAATGGTGTAAGAGAAATGAAATAGTCTAGCCCTGTGTAAATGTTGTAAATGTGTGAAACTGTCAATCAAATGGATGCATAGCTTTTCTCCATTTATGCTCCTTGAATTCCTGAATTCTCTCCTGATAAGCTTCTACAGTGGCATTTCTCCACACTGCTTTCTGTTTACCAGAAATTTTCATTCTTCACAAGTACTATAGCATCAAAGAAATTGAGAATTTAAGAATTAAACTAAGTAACAGACATGACTTCCATAAAGAGAGCACTAATAATATACTTTTGGGCAAGATACTTTTCAGTATCAATCAGCCCATCCCTAAGCTATTACCTAAAATGGTTATGAACTGCCTGATGTAATTTTATAATAGTTTTAACAGAAGATGTTCGTTCTTAACAAACATTCCAAAAGTACCTGCCCAGAAGTCTCCAGACCCCCCTTTCTAACGAATGACATAATTAATGGGCACCCATTGTTGACAAAGACATTCAGCTTATGTAATCCCCATATCTCTTTTGCTAATAAAACATGATACTACGGAGCAGTCACACGCCTAAGGTCACCTAAGGTCATACATCATGCCTAAAGCCCCCCATCATTGGGCTGTGGAGCAATGGATCTGTATTTTCTGGAACGATGGAGGTCCGTCATATACCTTTGGGATGAGTTGGAGCGGCATTTATGATTCAGAACTACTTATTTAACATCAGTTCCTGATCTCACTAATGCTCTTGTGGTTCAATCCAATCAAATCCTCACAGCAATGATCTAACATCTAGTGTAAAGCCTTTCCAGAAGACTAAAAGTAATTCCTTCAGCAATGGAGAGGCATAATTAACGCTGATATCAACAGAAACACTGGACTCTACAAATTTTTAGGCATTTGCTGTACATGTAGAGCAATGTAAGTCAAAATAGTGAATCAATTTCACTTGAGAGCACTCTGAATGACTATCACATTCTAGTGAAGTATGCAGCAATTTTGAAAAAAACATAGAAATCCCCTTTAAGGCTTTCAATTTGCAAAGTGGAAGTTTTCAGACAAATTAAGCTGTTTTAAAGATATGCAGAGACTCTGTTTGTTGGTGATAAGCTGTGAGTTACCTTCCACACAGGACCTTCCAGCCTCCGCAGAGGAACCAGCCCAGGCCTCTGCGCCGCTGGTTGATTCTGGCCCTGGGCAGCGTATGGTAATCGCTCTCATCATTCTCAAACGCCTCCTCCGACATCATCAAGGGCATCTCATCAAGATTTGAGGCTTCGTCTTCAATCTGGTACCTGGGAAGAACAGGAGATTGACAAAATCAACGGGACACAAAGAAAAACAAATTCAACGAGACACAAAGATCAACGAGACACAAAGAAAAACACCTCCTGACTGACCTAAACCAAGAAAAGCAGGTAAATTACAGAAAATCATTAGCTCGTCCTGAGCCCAACAAGGACATCTGGATCTGGTATCATTTCACTCCAAAACTTTGTGAAAAATCAATTTAAAGAAAAACACTTCAACAACATTAGTAACAATCTGGTTAATTGCAATAATCAGTTTCTCAGTTGAAGAATTTTTTTTTTAAAAATCATATCTGAAGCATGTCCCACCCAAGAAGATAGATTCCACGTTAGGCTCATCATGGCTCTATCATCTTATGATAATCAAGTTTTTACCTCAGCAAAATTCGATCATACAGCAAACTTCATTTGTTCACAGTTCATAGCAGATTACTAGGAACAAACTTAAAAATAAGTAAACCACCAAATTAAAGGGCCAAATTAAATTGTATTGTTTTTATTTTTTTGTAATTGTAAAAGCTCTGATGTACTACAGTTACATTGCATCATTCACTCCCCAGTGCACAACCAGTTTTGAATTAACTGTTTTTATGATGTCATAAATATATATCCCTCCTATTTGGTTTTTAGAAGTTTAGCCACTCCCATTAACTATTACGTTATAAGTGTTTCAAACTTCTTTTTGAATAAGGTATAACACCCCAATTAGAACCGAGGTCATTTAAAGAGATCTATCTTAAAAGTACACTGACAAAAACATCCTGTTTAATACAGATGAGTTGTTTAATTGAAAGCCAGACTGTAAACTGGTCTTTTAAACATGAAAACCTTTTGGCACATAAACTCATCCAAACATCCAGGAAAGAAATAAAATACAACATAAAAGTAGGATATGAGCCCTTTAAATAAAAGTCAACTTACGTATATTAAACTTTTTGAATAATTATGTATATACTTTAAACAATGTTCAAGTTCTGAAGAGACAGTTAAGAACAGGATGAGGACTCAGGACCACAATTGATGCTCTTGATGTGAAAATGTGCATATCTGCCTCCACCAAGATAAATTAGAATAAGACAAGTGAATAATTTATGGGCAAATATAACACCAAAGTCTATTTAAATTAAGATTTTTGTTCTTATTGTATGTTTATTTTATAAAAAGTGTTAAAAAGGACAGTTCTGAGATGTTTATCATATTAAAAATCCCTGAACTTTCAACACATCATTCAACAGATACTGCAGACAACACGTTCTTCTCAAAGTCATCTCTTAATGCTCACTTCATAAACTGAGGCCTCATAAGGCTCCACAGCCCTAAAAATCACAGCCCTCTGTTACACCAACATCAGAGGAGGCCGAGAAAGACTTACTCTTTCAATACTGCATCTGTCTGAAGAACATATTGCCTACAAATTTGCTCATTCCAAAACATGTTTGGAATGAAGTCAGTCCTGGAGAGAAACAAAATAGAAAAAGAAGAAGGAAAAAAAAAAAGAAAGAGCTTATGCATTAAGTGGAGAGCTTTTTGCACACTCTCACAAATCCACGTCTCCAGTGTTGTGTGGCAGAAAGCTATTGTGACACGCTGAGACAGGCCAGGTCTCCTGAGGGTTTCAGGTTCCAGCCACACATCAGCCCACCGATTAGAGCATCGACTCCACTTAAGCTCTACAGACCTGCCCTCCCTCCAACTAGACCAACTCTATGAATTCAATTCAAGCAATTAGATAGCTAATACAGATAACAGAGCAAATAGAGGGCAACAAAAGAGCATAAAATTTAAAGCAATGACTTCATACAATATAATTTGTTAACACAGAGAACACACATAACTATATAACTGTGTACTGAAATTTTTCAGTCAATTTCAGTGCAGTTTATATATATATATATATATATATATATACACATACATATACAGTTGTCTCTTGCCACTTCGCGCTTCGACTTTCGCGGCTTCACTCTATCGCGTTTTTTTCAAATATATTCATTAAAAAGTTGATTNNNNTCCCCAAACTGTGTCCACAAAGTTGGAAGCATGGCGTTGTCCAAAATGTCTTGGTCTGCTTGATTTTATACACCTGTAGCGAAGGATATGATTGAAACATCTGAATTCAATAATTAAGAGGTGTGTCCCAATTCTTTTTTCCATATAGTGTAGCTATCTGCATGCCTTCCACTGTTGTAGAATATGTTCTACATAAGATTTTGATGCCTCCTTTTACTCAGGTTGCCTCTCAGAGTTCCTGCTTGACTACAGATGGGTCATCATTAACCACAGGCTCATAACTGAGGATGTGTCTGAACTGAAGAAAGCCTGTAAGACCTTTGCATAATGTGCTAAAGGTTATACCATAAGGTTTCATTATTGCAATCCCTACAGTGCTGTTAGCACATCTATGCAGTTTGTACATTTATACAGTTTGCACATCTATAGTTCTATTCAGAAATTCCAGACTGAATATAACGTTTCATGTGTTTGATTTTATGAAGGTCCTCTAGAGACTTTTAGTTTTTAATACCACTAAAAGTACAAATCACAACCAGACATCTTTATTGAATGAGGCCAGATTATAATGACCTAAAAATAAACCCAGTTCAGTCAGTAGATTTGCAATTTTGCCTGTAAAAATAGTATCGATGTGGCAGAAACAGCAGTATGTGGGTCTTGTGTGTGACTATGAATGTATGGGAATTTAAAAAAATAGTGTCTCATTTCATTCAGAGGATATAGTTAAATACAGTTCTGTTCATTGTTGTTCTTTAGATTACAATCTGTGCAATGGACTCAGAAATAGGAATGGTGATCATGAAACAGATTATTAAGATTTTTTACCAAATACTGATTATTTTGAGGTAGACCTCTCGAGAGAACTTTGCTCCCAGGTTCAAACAGGAAAATACGTTTACACACAGTCATAGAGAGTTCCTGATTGTCACCCCACAGCTTTGGAGATTTCTTAAAGAGTGCATTCTGCTGAATATTGCAGTGAGTGCAGTTTAACTTGCAGTTGAGATACCAGAAATTAACATAGGGATGCCTGATTGTGGCTTTAAAGTGGAATTAATCATAGAATTAATCATAGTCTTCTAAATGAACAAATGATTGCATATGTGTGACAATGTCTTACATGAAGAAATCTTTTTTAAAACACAATGTAAATGATATTGCCCATGTATTGCACTCCTGCAGTTAAAGCTGTAGGATCACAAATTCCGAGTTTTATAATGTATTAATATTTTTCCAGTTTCGTTGTTGTGAACGTTGTCATCGCTTTGCCAGAAACGCTACTTGATTTTTGAAACCATTTCTTTACCACAGCTTTACGGCACATGTACATTTATTATTGAAAACATCCTTTTTGAAACAGTACTCTATTGTGAACCAATATTTAGAAATGTAATGTCACTTACTTTACTTTATTCATGATCAGCTGCAGGTAAAATTACACTTGAAAGACGTCCGTGTATTATAGCTCTATCATTAACCGAACCCGGTGTGGTGTAACGTGAGTGGCATTTGGCTGTTATTCTGTTGTCCTGAAAACAAAAATATATATAAATGAATCCATATAAATATTTATGCATTCAAGTGTATTCATCATTATGGTTCTTTGTAGTCCCAGTGTGTTGTGAGCCAGTGGTGTGGTGCATTGTGTTGTTGTAGTGACAAAGAGATAATTATTACTGACATCAGGGACTATTACTGACATTCTATCAGCCCTGCACCTATATCCAAATTTGGGTGTTCTTTTTAGATGTCCTCAGGAAATGGAGAAAAGCTGCTGTTTTAGCTATTTACTTGGCATGCACTGCTTAGCATGGAGTTCTCCTTAAAGGAAAATTCCACCAATTTTCCACAGTTTCTGCATCATTAAATAATTAAAATGTGAAGTCATTTAAAGTGATTAAATGGGAAATGCTCATTTCAATAAAACCATACTAAGTCAGAATTGTTCACAGTGGTCTCAGCTGTCTGAGGAGTTGGTTGCCTCTTAAAGCTACAACACAGAACATTATTACATGAAATGGTTCAGAATACACTACCTGATGTCTGAGACATTGTTTTATGATAGTTTTGCCATTAGGCCTTGGCTTAAAATCCATTTTTAAAATCCTGCTCGGGGTTAATGCAGAGTGTTGCAGCTCATTTTATTTATGTTTACTACTATTTTGTCATTATCAACATGACCTATAAAATTCAGAAGGCCAATATAGGTTCACTGGTTGTTTTGGATAGTAAATGAGATACAATATAAGTGTACGATATGTAGGTTCACTGTAGAGAAATTTGACTGTGAGTTTCTATGCAGATTTCTCATTAAATCACTCTGAATGTCAACATCTAAATGATTGAACTATGCAAAATCAGTGGAATTTGCCTTTGAATGGAATAGAATAGAATAGAATAGTAGCTGCAGCGTGTTGTTTTCCAGGGCAACAGTAATTGTTGATGTCTATAATAATTACAGATGACCTCATATGCATACATTTGAGTGTTTTATGTGATTGCTTGTTAATGCAAATGGGAAATAGGTTCAAAATCGTTTTCTTCACTGCTTTGCGTTCTTGTATTTAGTGGTGTTTTTATGGGGATGGGGTGCTGCTTTGCTTAGCAACAACCTTAGAACTGGACCTCCACTTTATTGTCGTCAAATTACATAGAATAGCTTTAAAATCGGGACATCATGGACACAGCACTTTACTAGATCAAAAACATACCTCGAGAATAATTCGTTTTGTATTTTCTCATTTTCACATATAAAATCTACTGCCTCCCCTAAAACAGTGTTGGATACAAAGTTTAAACAAAGGTACTACTAGCTTGTAAGTTCCGTTTGTGTTACTGCTGGTAACTTGGTTGTCCACTTTCTACGCCCTCCTACCATTGTGTTTTGTCAGCTTTTCAAGGGAAATAGAATCCAATGCACCTTTCATTTCTCAAGAAAACGTAACCGTAACTAACCAGACTACTGAAAAAGGAAAAAGGAGACTGATCATCTTAAAACTCTAAACTTTTTAAAAAACATCAGTTCAAATGAAGTACATACTGCAGGGTCAGCTTTATTGTCCGTGTATATCTTTGCATATGAGAATATTTCCATCGTCTCTTTGAAGTTAATTGATTCTAATCTCTTTATTGTCATCGATCAACATGGAAAAGTGCCGTCCAGTCTCGAGGTCTACACTCGTTTTTCCCAGGGCTTTGATTGGTGAGCTGCTGCCCGTGCTAGGCTTGTCCATGGCCACAGTCATGGCAGGAAGCTGAGGGACCCCTCCGTTCTGAATGACGGAAATTTCATTGTTCTTCATGGCTAAGCCACTACTTATGGCTGCAGCATATCGACTCCAGAAGTTCTGATCCACATTCATAGCCCTTGCTGCTAGGTCCTTCTGAAATATGTTGTTGAATTTTAGAGCCTCACCACCCAGCAGAGCCAGTGGGTTTTCCACAGATAGACGCCTGCCTCTGCGGGCAGGAGTGTTATTCCACATGTGAGTGCCCATGTGCACCTTTAGGAAAACAAGAAAAGAAGACCTGAGACATTGATACTGATGGAAAACATACACGTCAATTGTAGAAAAAGCATACACAACCAATCCATGCACGTATCTTTTTTATGTTAAGAGGATAATGTGTGATAGCATCGCACAGGGTTCCATCCATTATCAGAGCTGCTTATCCTAAAAGTCCGCTAGAGCCTATTGCAGTGGTCATAGGGTGAAACGCTAGGAATCGAACCCAGGACCTTCTTGCTTACCCACTAAGAAAAACAGGGTTGACAGAATGTATGAATATATGTATGTATATATGTATATATATATATATATACATATTTTTTTTAGAATTAAATCTTTGACATGCATGGTTTTGTTAGGATGATGATATTCATTCATCTAATGTAACTGATTGTGTTACTCTGCATTTCCATGTTCATCATTTCTTGAAGAACAATTTGCTTAATTTTGAGATGTTAACATACTACATGTCAACATACCTTGAGGTTGCCCTTTGTTGTAAAAGCTCGACCACAAATAGAGCAAGCAAAAGGCTTTTCACCAGTGTGTGTGCGCTCGTGGATCTGTAGGGCACTTGCCGAAGAGAAATTCTTCCCACATACGTTGCAGTTGTGTTGTTTAGGGGTTCGTCGAGGAGGTGGAGTTCCAAGCAATGACGTGATGCCTGGGATCATTGTTTCAGAAGGGGAAGGCGAAGATTGAATGGATCCAAATAGAGGAAAAGGCCCTTCTTTCACTGCGTATGATCTACTCAGGCCTTCCATCTCCATTTTTACAGAGGCCCGTATGTTGTTCATATCCAACTCAGGAGACCTCTGGGTTGTTCCTGGGAGAAAAAGAGATGAACTATAAGAATATACATATTCTTCAGAATTTTAATGATGCAAAGAATGGTAAAATGTTAGCTTTTTGGTAACTTTAAGGAATCTTTTTTTCATCATCAGTCATTTTTTTCAGCTATAAACAAATGTGCATCACTGTACCACGCATAGTAGTAATACTATCTTACCGTGCTCCTTGTAAGAGTTTTCTTTCTTGACTGCTGACTTGATCTGATCAAGGACTGCTCCATTCATGCCGTTTGATGCTGGAGAATCCAACGACTCACATTTGATTGTAGCAGCCTTCTCTTTGTTATGTGAGGTGATGTTAAACAAAGATTGGGCATCCTGATGACCTGGAGGATGATATTTTGTTGGGGTGAGAGGTCTTTGAATGAAACTGGCTGACTCTGGCAATAGAGGGCTCAGATTCTCAAAATCTCCTATGGAAGGGAAGCTATTAGCAGGATGACCATTGTCTAAAACGGCACTCGTTACTGATTTGTGTCCAGTTAAATGGCTGAGGCTGAATATTGACTCATCAACTGTTTTAAATTCAGTTGCAACAGGAGGTAGCGGTGAAACTGGTGAGGAACTGCCTGAAAACGAGTTAAGAAGGTTTTCGCCATTTTCTGTAATATCCCCCTCCTCTTCACATGAAATATCATCAAGGCCATCATCGTCATCATTCATGTTGTCAAAACTCTGCTCGTCAAAGGTCAAGTCAGTTTCTTTTTCCTGTATGGCATCTGTTGGCAAAGTTGGGAGGTTATTGGGAATCTGGCCACCCATGTGCATGCGAATGTGCTGCTGCAAGACAACAGCATTGGTGAATTTCTTCTGACAAATCGGACAGGAGTGCTGAACCTGAAGAGGAGGCTTTGCACGGTGGACACCAAAATGAGTTTTCAGGTTTCCCTTTGTGGTAAAGGCACGACCACAAACCTTGCATTTAAAAGGCCTTTCCCCAGTGTGGATGCGATAATGCATCTTCAGGGCACTCTGACAACTGAGCACACGGTGGCAAATCACACACTGATTGGGATCCATCATGTTTTTGTCGATGTTCTCTACAAGCTGCTGGAGCTTTGATGTCTCTGATGTCTGCATGTAGTCTAGGACTCCTCCATATGGGTACCTGGCTTTAATTTGGTCTGAGATCAGAGGAGGAGTAGAGGATTTCAGCATTGAGGTGACTAAGTCAGTAGAATCTGGTGTACTTCCTCTTGTAGGTACTTCTGTTGACATAGATTTCGGAGAAATGTTGTGATTTGCAGTGTTGGAGGAGTGGTGTGAACTTTCTGCTTGTCTGATCGAATAGTTTGTGGGAAGATGAAATTCTTCTGCTTTTGAGACTGGTGTGGTCTTTCCTTCCAAGCTGAACTGGGGGGGCTGAGCTATCTTGAGTATACCTGGTTCGTTGTCAGCTTGCGTAGGTGGTTCAGTACCAATAGCATTTGGAGACAAAGGTGAACTTTCGTTTCTAGCTGATGAGGGCCTTTGCGGAGATCTTCCTGAGAGTGGTTTACTAAAAGATTCACCAAAGTTTTCCGGATTTCCTACTGTCGGGGGCAACTGCAGGCCCGCTGTAGCAGGTAACGTTGGTAGAACAGGTTTGCTGTCTAACCATGTTGACCCAGGCTTCTCAGGAGGAAAAGACATTCCGTAGGGAATACCAGAGCTGGTGGGAATGTTATCAAGATATTCTGGCACTGGGTATGGGTTCATCTGAACATGAGGGTATTTGTCTTTGTGCCTTTGAAAGTGAACTTTCAAGTTTCCCTTGGTGGAGAAGCGGTTGCCACATATGTTGCATTTAAAGGGCCTCTCACCTGTGTGAGAGCGCAGGTGGATCTGTAGAGCACTGTCACTGCCAAACACCTTGGCACAGAACCTGCATTTGTGCTTGAAGAAAGGGTCCTCAGAACTGGGCTTGGTGTCAAATATAGAGATGCTGGGTATTTTACCCTTGCGCTGCTTTATCATAGCAGCAAGTGGGTCTAGTGCATTGGTAGTAGCTGCTATGCTAGCAAGTGGATTGGGAAAGATTACTCCACTAGGAGGGCTTTGAGGTTGCAATGGAAGGTTGGCGGACGGGTTAGGGAAACTGCTCTGGCACACTGAGGGTGAGGCAGAAGAGTTCAGTGGTTGGGTGTGGCTAGCACCAGAGAAAGTGCCTTTACAGGAGGGCAGCAATGGAGATGCCCTAGTATAAGTGGAGAGTGGAGGATTTGGGTTTGCTAAAGAAACGGAGAGACTATCCGTTCTTTTAGGATCAAACTCTTCCTCATGTGGCTGTGAAGACAGAAATGGTGGAGCCTCAAGTATGGATGTCTGGGAAACGGAGGCCTGACCATTCACGGTGGAAGGCATGACTCCGGATAATGGAAGAACAGGAGGAGGGGGAATGCCTTGGAAATGGAAAGTAGAAGAGACAGACGGCAGGCCTTTGGAGGCTGGATTTAGTGCAGATTGTGTGGGTTGCCTATTCATCACAGCAACCTGAGTGCGAATCTGCTCGATGAGTTGCAACTGGTGGACCTGCTGCCGCTGTAAAGCCATCAGTTGCTCCAAAATCATGGGTATTGCCACAAAGCTGACCTTACCTCCAGGTCCATCACCTTGGATGTTCTGGGAAAACTGCGCAACTGCCACCCTGGTGCTATGGAGGATTTCCAAGGTTACATTTGTGCTGGGAAAGTCATAAGTAGTGCTTAAAGATGATAACGGTGATGGAGGGGTGGTGCTGTCACTGGAATCTGGCGGAAGAGGGCTGGGGTTTGATGTTTTATCCACAGGTTCATGTGTATCCATTGGCTCATCCGCTCCCGCTACACATTTCCCTTCTGGAATACCAATGTTTTCATGCCCCTTCTCAGCTGATTCTAAGTCCTGATCCACATTCTCCATTTCAGTTGTTTCGCTTAAAAAGGATTCCAGTGGAGATCCCCGAGGAGCAGGAAATCCTTCGTCCTCATTCACAATTAGCACAGGGGGCTCCTCTGTACATTTTTTTTGGTGCTCCTGCAGCTCGGACCACTTGAAGAATTCAGCACAGCACTTCTCACAGACGTGAGTCTCCTCGCTACCACTGTGGCTCTCGCTGCCACTGTCCTCATTGCCACCTCTTTTCAGCTGCACTGTTGAGAACAATCACAGAGAGAAAAAAGGGAGTGTGAATGGAAATTCCTGGACTGATAGATTTCTCACAGATTTCCTTGTTGAGCGAACAGTAAAGATAACCCTAATCAGTCGTGCCACTTTACCAATTACAGAGCTTTGCACTCTGTTGTCTTGCACCCAAGACCAAGCTGATTGTTTTCTATACATAGTCCAACAAATTACATGAAGATCCTCAAGCTTAATGAAATTCCATAGGATCTATTGATTTCCAATGTTTTCATACATTTCAGCATTGTGTTGTAGGTGCAGAGTAAACAGACTCTTTGACTGGCTAATCACAATTCTTCATCGCCATCAAACACCCTCAATTCTCAGTTTCTTGACCTTACGGATCTTGTGCTCCAGTTGCGTAACTTTGGCCATCTAGTTTTAACTGAAATTGCGCAAAGTGCATGGACATCTTGAAATACCTTTGACAATTCATAAAGTCCCACAGAGAAAAACAAGGGACATTTTGTGCTTGTCCTTAGCAAAACCTCAAAAACATGTAATTACATAGCTAAGTAGATGCATAGAGAAAGGCAGGCTATGTAAAATAAAAAAGAAATGAGTTTTTAAAAAGGAAAAAAAAGTTCAATTCAAAACTTGCTAATAATGTTTAAATGCCATGTCTTGAATGCAATACAGATTTGAATAAAACGTCAGCTTAATATGAAAAACATCTCAAAGACCAATCATGATCCCTCCATAAATTGAGAGTAATGTAATTGTTTGATACATTTCACAGAATAAATCCAATTATGTAAACGCTTAATAAAAGAAAAGGAAAAATAATAAAATAAAAAATATAATTAACTGTTAACTGGTCAGACTGCATATGATGGTAACCCATAATTTAAAAAGCGAATAAATATAATAAACAATAAGTGTGGGTTATCTATTTATGTGCTTTAAAAAAAAAAGCAAGAGAGAGAGACTTCTTTTTCTTCTTCTCAGTCTGTATTGTTAGCCCCCCTCTCTTGCACTGGGCAGTGACAGTGTGGGTCACTGGCTCATCTCATTTCATTAAGCGTGTGGGTGGTCCGGCATAACTCTGACACAGAAAGGTGAGACCAGACTGAGGAGAGCAGAAAAGAATGCACAAGCATCTCAGATGAAGCCTCCATTAGTGAATGAAGTGGACCAACAGCTCCAGCTTTCCAAAATCCCCCCCGGCTCCTCCTGACCACCGCCTGCCCAGTGTGTGCCCACCACCCTGTCCCGCTGAGGACCAGAAACTACAGGAGCTTTCTCTCTTCTCAAACAGAAATCCACTGAAAACGTTTCTGTTCCAGATTTATAGAAGTATACTCGACTTCTTAACACACTAATAAGAAAATGAGCGCGTGTGAGGGAGCAGCACGTGTCGTTTTGACTTGATAACGACGTGAAAGAACAAAGAGCGACCACAAGAAGAGTCTTCGCTTTTACCAAAGTACAGATTTTTTTTTTTTTTTAAAAAAGGCCAGTAAAAATTCCTGGACTCAAACTCAGAGAAAAGTCCTAAAGGTCCGTCCTGAAGCAGGATGCTGAAGTTCTCAACACCAACTCCATCAAAGATCTTCAACCCTACAAACCTGAATACATTAATATATAGATATATAGATATATATATAGATATATATATAGATATATATATATACATGTGTGTGTATATATATATATATATATATATATATATATAGAGGGAGAGAGAGAGAGATCTGTGTGTGTGTTTTTAAATAATCCTAAATAAAGGCCTTTCATAGAATTTTTTAAGATGCACATTACTTTGAACTACATTCAGCTCTCTTTTGTTTGGAAATACTAACATCTATTATCATCATTTCTCTTTATTCTGTTTTTTAAATAAAATAAAAAAAAATATCCGAATAAACATTTTTGAACTAAATGCCCATAGAGCTCCTCCTCAAAGTCCTAGCCCACCACTGACCTACTGCTGTCCTGGTTTCTTCAAAATGATGTCAAATGTAGAAAAAGCACCAAAATATTTTACTTTTACCTTTTCAAACTAATTCAGTCTAACATGAAGATCATCATGCTGCATTTCTACCTCACCGGTTTAAACTTTAAATCATCTCTCACCCCAAAGCACAAGATTTTTACACACTTAAAATCACATTTTCAGAAGTGCAGCCTTAACAACATTACCAAGAGAAATACAGGAGAAAGCGTTTTCTCAACACTAATAAAAGTTTAAAACTTAAAATTAAAAAGTTGAAAATATTCTGTACTAAGATCTGAAAAGTGCAAACGACCTTGAATTGAAATGTAAAATTTCATCATTTTTATACCATTAAAGTTGGGCTGTACTGTAAAAGTACCTTTTCTCAATTTTTTAAATAACTAAAAAATGTTTACAGCAGGTAAATGTCTCTCCACACTTTTTCTAATTATAATTCTGATTATTATTTTAACAAAAAAATACCTTTTTATTCCTGAGGAAATGCTCACAGTTTTCGAGCAGCTATCGAACACACACATAAACACACACACACACACATTCATATGCACATGCACGAGGTCGACTCGAGTGATAAACAGCAGCACGCGCGCTCTGTTCTGTTCCACCGGATAAAAATCGACTATTCCAATTAAAAGTGATTTTTTTTTTGTTTTCAGAATTTAAAAACCATTTTTCCCAAACTGGGACCAGCCTGCTGCGGACGAGACCAGCATCACCTCACCAGTGAGGAATCTTCTCTCTCACACACACACAAACACACACACACTCCCCTTCTCCTCCTCACCAGCAGCTCGTGCGCAAAAACTTTCCTGCGTCTTTTTAAAAATAAATCCCATCGGTCTGTTTCTGAAGGAGGTGGAGAGGTAAACAAACAAATAAACAAACAAACTAACTCACAAATAGACAGACAGACAGAGGAAGCCTCCCCGGTCTGCCCTCCCCCTCCCCCTTTACCGTGCTCCGGCTCCTCTCCCTCCGGGGCTCGGGGCGCGAGCTGCTGGGGCCTGGCCTGCTTGCGCCGGGACATGTCTCTCGCGCTCTGCGCTCCGGGTGGGACGAGCGCGAGAGAGCCCTGCATGCGTGCGTGTCTGCGTGTCTGCGTGCGCGCGCGGCTGCTCGGCGGCTCCGCGTGTGCCGTCTGCGCATGACGGAGGGGCACGGAGCAGAGCGCGCGGGCGCACGCGGCCATTGGCTGCTGTCCAGCCTGCGCGCGGGAGGGAGGGGTGGTATGGAAATGAGGCATGGGGGGTCCGGTACTGAACCCGGCTCTTTGGACCCCGCACCGGTCCCGGGACGTACTGAGACCGGCACAGTCAGGAGGGGAACACTTCAGAAACTTCTGATCAGACACAACACCAACACTGCTGCTCTGTAGAACTGATACAGAAGAGGCTCTGTCAGTCAGGACCAGAAAGATGCTGTTAGATGTGGTTATATGTTGTTAGATGTTGTTGGATGTTGTCAAAGGCACCCTTGGTCGAATGGCATGCTTTATTGATTCTGAAGTGCAAATAAGTACACATCATCAGTAGTTCTGCATTTAAAACATTGAAGAATAAAGCTAAAAAAAAAAAAATGACATGTAGACTGTGCAAAAGGTGTGTGTGGCACATTTCAAAATTTGTTTAACCCATATATTGAAGTATATATATATA
>JBBPCZ010000148.1:4787702-4801134 GCA_037974445.1 Brycinus macrolepidotus | reverse complement strand
TACATATTCTGTGTTTATTTTTGTCTGTACTGTATATCTATATACATATCTATCTATATATATGTATATATATATGTATATGCAACTAGATAGATAGATATAGATAGATAGGTAGATAGACAGATAGATACATACATACATACATACATAGAACAAACATTATATCATTAATAGCTATTAATGAGTAGGTAATATAAATGAATATATAGCTGTCATATAAATGAATAGAATATTTAACCGCATATTATGTAATGTACATTTATGGCAAAATGACCATTTAAAGGATGGATTAGACAGGTTGTTTTGTAAGATGCTCAGAATGCTCTGAATCAACTGAATTCTGTTTAAATGCAATAAGGCATTACAACGCTGCCCTTTACTCGTGATAAGGTCACTGAGGCATGACCTGTCCTGGATTATTGCTGTCTCCGCCTCTAAGAGTTACTAAGAGAAATAAGTGCTCAGAGCTGATTGGATGATCAGAAATATTAAGACTGATCATGTTCAAGCAGTCAGAAGATCTTGCAGGTGTTTTATGACAGACTTTTGTCTTTAGTGTGATAGCCATTAATCTTTCCCTTCTTTACTCTTTTTCTCCAAACCTCTTCTCTCAGCTATATTCTCTTGTCTCCACCCCATAATGTCCACTTTATTTGTGCTTTGATTTCCTTGTGCTTTGCCACCCTTGTTCCTGTTACCATTTGATTTTATTCATGTGGTTTGTGTTTGCTGTCCTGTTTGTATTTTTTTTTTGCTTGTAAAAGTTATTTCACTTATTGGCTTCTTTGTTTTAAACTCATACAATGGAAAAGCACTTTTCTTATTTATTCACTGAAAAAAATCTACATTCAACTGTGTACATTCTTTCTGTAGGAATAAAATAAATAAAATGTGTAAAATGTGTATGATTATTATTATTATTGTTGTTGTTATTATTATTATTATTTACAACAACAACAAACAACAGCAATAATAATAATAAAAAATTCAATGTGTAAAATGTGTATTATTTTTATTTATTTAATCTTTTATTTATTTGTTTAGTTAGTCTTCTTCAGAGATATGTTGAGCGCCAGGCTTGTCCCAGGACAGCTGGGAGAAGACAAATGTCCTGACTTTGTGCTCTCAGTGGTCACGGCACCCGTCTCTGTGGCACGGGGTGAGTAACAGCCTATCAGAGGGTCAGTTTTCAGGGTCACTGACTGACAGCACTTGAGCCTCAAGGATACAAGAAGAGGAATCAGGTCTGAATGTTGGTTTATGCAGTCAAACAATCCAGGGCGTCTGAAGAAGTTCTAGGGAAACCATGTTGGAGTTAAAGGCTACATTCTACCAACCAAAGCAATCTTTTCAAATTAGCGGGGTTGTTTACAGGAATGCTTCATTATAATTTAACCTTCATTATAACTTAACCTACTATCATTTACCCTACTGCTGCATCTGAATCAAATGGACAACAGAATACAACTATAGACTCTATACAACCATATGACAGAAACCAATGGGCAGGTGCTGCAGTTAAAATTTTGCTTTAGGCCACATGTGAAGACTGTCTGATAAGAATATCCCAGTCTCAACTTTTAGCTAATGTTATCAAACTAATTGCAGAATCCAACCAGAGTTCAGTGCAGCAGGACCAGGCTTCCTACATATTTGCCTTCAAAGTCTCTGGTCTGTAAGGATATTGATCCGGAATGTTCTGGACATTTAATCCTCATGTATTTAGTGCACTTGAACTTTTTGTTTTTGGACTTCACCACTGCCGCAGTGACTGTAAGAGCTGCAAGACTCTTAAAGAGCCTTAAACGACCTCAGAGCACCCTGAGGCCTTCAGGACCTCAGCTGGTTTAGTTCCACTCAGGCTCTCCACACCTCAGCCACTTCACCAAGGCCTGCAGGACGCTGGTTATATTATTAAGGTGCATTCGGAGCTGGAAACTGAGCGAATATGAAGACTGAACTGGAAACTGTTCCAACAGGGGACCAATCGTTAATGACCAGACTCTCAGTGGTGTTGTGATACCTGGTGTCCTGGTTCCAGTCAATGATTTTAGGCAATAAAGGAAAGTTCAGACATTGAAGCCGTCTGTATCATCTTTGCTAAATAAGACTCTTGCAAGAGGAGTCACTGCATAAAATAAATCAGACTGTAAATCATTTGAAAAGTGACAGGTTCATTTGATTAATGGAGTCTTGCCGTGGCACTCCGTATATTAATCAACAAACAACTTGGCCTCATCCCTCACTGAAAGAGTTCATTCTTAATCAATAGAGACACTCGCTGACGTCCAGACATGCCAAGCAGCACGGAGATACGTGTCAACAGTAAACAGGGCCTCCCTTGACCAAAGCATCATTTGGCAGGATGTTAGAGTGCGTATCGAACTCTCTAGTTAAGAATAAAAATAATCAAAATATATAGATGCCTTTGGGAAACGGCTGAAAGAATTTTTATCAGGGCTTTAAAAATGTACATTAAGTCTGGACTGCTTTGACAGAGTTTTTGCAAAGCTACTAAAAGGTTAAAGCAAATTTACTAATGTTACGTTATTATCAAATTCTAAGAAGACAAGGTGGTGTTCTGCATGGCTGTGAAAACAGAAAATCAGTGGCTGGAGATCAATGACCTGTTCTATGTTTTAGCACAATGGCATTGAAAAAATGATGACTTGAATTCATAGTCATGTGCACAAGTTTGAATACCCCCAAATGGAATGTTTTGTTGTTTTTCAAAGTGAAAATCAGTACACATGTTCTACAGAAAAGAGTACCTAAATATGACAGTTTTTAAACAAATTTTAGTGTACAGTTTGGATTTTTTTTTGCTGAGATTTACATGCTGAGAAAAAAATCTTAAATATAAAATGTATTACTTTTAACTTAGCATATAAATAGTTATTGTGCATTAGAATGGAAGTGGGTTCTCTGTACAGGGAACGTTGAAAATCAACAAAATGTCATTTGATCTTGGTGCACAAACTTTTGCATACAACTGTGTGTGATTCACATGTGTTGGGTGTACGTGAATTAAATATATCATGTCAGCACTATCGCTGCCTTTATTGACTTTAGCAGGAATTCTGCTGATGTGCTTTATTTCATTCCTAAAACATTTAAATCATATACATTCAGATTAACTTATTAAATTAGCTGATCCCAGGGGGACTGCCACTTAAAGCCTGACTATATCTGTGCAATGACAAATTTTACATCCCATTATGAATAAAATTACCAAACCTGGGGGCTATGAGTGAGACTGCAGCACCACCACATGGTATGAAAAATGATTACCTCCATAATTTTATAGACTCCATGAAGATATCAGAGGCCTATCACTGACTCAGATGCAGCACCTCTTACAAATACAAGAGCCAAAAAGAAGCATTGACCTAAAAATAGGATTCTGAAACACTGGCGACTGATCATTCAAAAGACTGGAATCATCATAAAACAATTTGATTTATGTGAAAAATATTCTACTATGCTAATTACCGAGTCACTCCACACATTTCAGAGCTCTATAAAAGGAAATAAAGAAAGAAATGATAGAGATGTACAGAATGATTAACATAACTGTTGATGTGGCTAAAACAATTAGGTAAGCTGTATAACACTGTACATGTTATATAAATGTATAATATTAAAATTGTATGTTAGAATACACTACAATAAAAACTTAATATTCAGATTCATACTGGATTCAATACTGGATATATAGTTGTACTATAATGTCTATAGAAAGTCATCATACCCGTTGCTGGGAAAATCAAGACTTTTGGTCCCACTGCAGCCTGGAATATAAAATAAATTAAGTCAACTTTTTAGCTGTCTGTACAAATGATAACTTTTATTGTCAATGTGAAAATAACATTTTAAAAAATGCTGGACAGTTATTAATAATCAGGGAAATGCCTGGTTTGGTAAAGTGATCAGCCCCTTGAAATGTACCATTTTAAACTTGCTCAGATGCAGCCAATCAGCTGCCAGATCAAACATTAGGTTAACTGCCCCACCTGACATCAGCTGTAGTGGTTTTGATTACCTTAGAATAAAACCTGCTGTCTCCTAAAGATTTCACTACTAGTAGTGCAAGGTTCTGAAAAAAAAAAAAAAATCAACATGGTTGGGAAAGTGCTTTCAAAAGGCCTGCAGAATAAAGTTGTAGAAAGACACAAGTTAGGAGAAGCTACAAAAAGATTGAACGGCTTTAACTATTCCTCTGAGTACTGTTCATCGTAAGAAGTGGAAGGAGTGCAGCACCACCAACATGTTCCCTAGATCAGGCCGTCTGTCCAAACTGGATGACTGGGCTTGAAGGACATTGATCAGAGAGGCTACCAAGAGGCTGAAGGCAATTCTGAGGTACTTACAAGCATTCATGACTGGGACTGGTCAATCTGTGCATGTGACAACAATCTCTCAAGCTTTATACCAACCTGGCCTGTATGGCTGGGTGGCAAAAAAGAAACCTTTTCTGAAAAAATGCCACATTCAGTCTCATTTGGCCACTTTGCTCTATGTGGACAAGGGTTCTGTGGTCAGATGAGATGAGATATGACCTCTATGGAATGAACTCAGAGTGCTTTGTTTGGCGTAAAGCAAACAAAGCACACCATCCAAAACACACCATAACCACTGTGAAGCATGGTGGTGGCAGTATTACTGGGAGACTGCTCAGGATTGAAGGGAAAATGGATGCTGCTGAAGAAAAACCTGGGTTCCTCTGCAAGACAGCTATAGATGGGTAGAGCATTCACCTTCCGACAGGAAAACATACCTAAACATACCTAAACAACACAGTGGCCTAAGGATTAGTGGCCAAGTGATAGCCCTGATTTAAATCCAATTAAAATTCTGTCACTGGACTTGAAGAGAGCAGTCCATTGTTGTTCATGACAGAATTTATCTGAACTGAAGGCAAATCTGCAGGCAAGAGTGGTCAAACATTTCTAAAAAGATTGATGGCTGTAATAAGAGCAAAAGGTGCTCTACTAACTATTAACTCAGAGGACTTTTCCATTTTCTAATATTTTCTCTGAGCTGTTAAGTTATTTTCAGTAGGCAAAATTTGCAAATAAAACTGGTAAATGTTTTTTTGAAACATTTTGAGTTCAGGCTTTATGATAGATAAAATAACAAAAAAACAAAGGGGTATGATGACTTTCTATTGGCTCTGTAAATATATACTGTCTTGTAAACAACACAAGTTGAAAAAATGACATATGATACTTGAATGGGGGGCTTTGATTAAAAAATATTATTTTGTTAAAATAAAAAATACCAAATGACACAAAAATTGTTCTTGGTTCATATGTACGGCACATATTCAAAACCACTTTCCCATACACCGAGAGAAAGAGCCACTAAAGAATTTCACTTTTTGGAATGTAATTTATGGCCAAGACATTTGAAGAGCTCTCAGTCCAGAGAGACTCATTCATTAAACTATTAAAGCTAAAACTAAAACTAATAAAAATTAAAAGAATTAAAACAAAAACTCATTCATGTTCTTTGTTGTGTAGCATCTTTCTTTAGTCTGTATGACTTCAGAAATGATTCCGTTTTCAAAGGTGAAGAGATAACTATCAAATCCCACCGGTTCAGGTCATACTTTGAATAATTCTTAGAAATAAAAACATAGACATATTTTTTTCTTGACCTTGAAGTTTAGCAGGAACACCAAGTGTCTCCTGGTGTTGAGCTTAGCTAAACATTTAGACAAACCCAAAGTGTTCTCGATTGGTTCTTGGACTGTCGGATGGTCTTAGGAGGTTCTTCAAACCTGAAAAAAGCACTTAACCCTCATACATCTTCTTACAAACATGTTTCTTTAAAGAACCACACATTTAGGGATCCGTAGGTGATCCAACAATGGTTATGGCATCACTCCAAATGATGCTTTCTCACACTTTTTTCCAAGAGTGTACTAAATTTAAGCAAGTTGATACTGGAACCCCAAAACCATCTTCAAAACACAGGCTGATGAGCATGAGGATATCACAAAAGCAGCTTAAGTGGAAGTTCTAAAGAGTTTTTTATTCCTGACCCTCTTCTAATATATGAAAACACAAATCTCTGAAAACAACATATTGCCATCGGGATCAGTGCTCTCCCGTCAAGGCTCTTTAAGCCACTTTATTGGGTGAGAAAGGGCGTTAAGGGCCACTTAAAAATGCATTAGCAGAGCATTATCAAATGGGACTACATATAAAGCCAGTTAGCCAGTTAAAGCTCTGATCAGAAGGTTTATGAGCCTGGCTCTTTAATTCTAACGCAGCTTTTAGATGGTGCCAGGGCTTTACATCACTAAATGCTGCGCTGAGGTAATTGGAAGCTGGGTTCCAGCCTGCTTCATATGGCTGTAGGGCCTCCTTGTTCACCTCATTTGGAACGGTGACCCTAATTAATAACGATCAGTCTGTCCGAAATGTGCAAATGGAACAATAAACGTAGATGTGACTAATTAAGCACAACCCTTTCTGCTAATCGTGAGGAAACATTCTCACTTTGTCATTGTTACGTGCCTGGGGTGTGCAACGGCTGATAAAACCAGGTCAGCTCGTTTTAGGGGACCATAAATCTGACACTCATATTGTCTTTCTGTCGGAAAGGGCAAACGTGTCTCCACCTTTGGTTCTTCTCTATGATTAAAAACCTGTATTATATGTTTTTTTTTAATGCATATACAGGTTAAAAGGGTATTTTTTTTTAAATCAATATTTGACATTTTAATACTGATAATATTACAGATATTTTTTGTATTTGGCATTTTGTACAAAAAATACATTTGTATGAAATGAAATGCAAATGAAGCATCTACTCAAACAAATGTTTAAAAACAAATGTTAAAAAATATAGTCTATGGTACAATACATAGTATTTGGAAAATATTCAAATTAAAATGTTTGTTTCATGGTGAAGACGCACTCCAGAGAAAAGATTTTACAGGACAGATTGTTGAAATTTCTTTCGTGACTCAAGAAAATAGTTTACGCTGCTAATTTTATTTTCATGGGCAAAATAAATCCAGCAATGAGCAATATTTGGAATGTGGCAAGTAATGAACATGTCAGATTTCATTAAGGCAGGTATGTTAGAAGCTGAGGTTTCTGGTTCTGAACGAAGAGGAAATTGAATTTTAAGATCAGTTTTAAGTATGAACCCCAGACCTGCACCACCCAGAGAGTCCTCAGGGAACATGCACCACTTGCTGTCTTTAGGACAAAAGAAATAGATGTGTGTGGACATTCTATTTAGAATGCACAGAAAACAAGCTTTTCAGGGTTTTGATATGATACATGATATGATACATAATATAGTTAGATCTGACTGGGATGCAGTAAAAATAAATATCTTTCTGTTAAACTTTCTGATTACAATTTAAGAGGAAATGTATTACAAAAGAACAAAGGGACCAAAACCTTCATTTCTGCCTGTAATGTCTTGTCCAAAAAGGGCTTTGCTGTTGTTACAAGTCAAGAACCTGTTTTTGGTATCGTATAGAATCATTATTGCTAAGAGTGTCTAGCTTGTTAATTTGAACATCTGTAGATCACTTTTAGGGGGGCGTAAAGTGAGATGAATAAACGCAGGAGCTGAAAAAAAAAAAAAAAACAGAATTTGAGCTTCAATCATCCTAAATCAGCACCACTTTAGGAGAGTGGCATTGACACATAAACTGAAGAACCGAAGAGTCCGAAAATGATTAACCTAGTATGTAAATGGTAATTAAAGGACACACAGTGCTTCAGGCACTGTCCTTTGCGTTAATCATTTAGACAGAAGTCCAAACACAGCTGCTTACCACAGTCGTTTACCAAAACAGAAAGAAAAAAAAATCCATCCTAAACCCTGTCAACACAATCTAATCAGTCATCCATAATGGACAAAGTGTTTTGGCAAGTGAGAGAACTGCATAAGTGAGAGAACTGACCTATGCAATGTCATTTCCCCCAATTAGCTGCAAATAGATCTTTAAACCGTCACCATGTGCATCACAGAGGTGATAGTTCATGAAAATTCTTCACTTAACTAAAAGTGTTTTCATCGCTGGCCCTATAACCAAACTCGAAAGTTGCTTCTCTGTAAATGGTGCCTAGGATCCGAAAATGAACACAAACCACAGCATATTACCTAGCATCTTAAACCAAGATGGCAATTAGAATGTCTGTTTTATGTCATCAAGATGGCAATTAAGTTGCTTAGAATGTCTGTTTTTACGTTGAGATGGCCTGATGGAAAGATGGAACCAAAGAGGAACATAACCAGAATCCTCAAGTGCTGTTGTGGCTGAAAAGCTGTGAGGAATCTGAGCATGTGATGAACGCTGAGATGCTAGCCAGATACAGTTAGCCTAATGAAGGACCGAGCACTTTGCAGATATTCCCAAGCCCAGCAAGTTAAAGGTGGAGACCCAATAGTGAGCTTCGCTCTCATCTCCTCTGTTCTACAAACCATGGAGAAACAGGAGTCTAACTACCACTGATAACCTCCAGCCTCCTCAGCACTGACCTCAATGATTTCCCCATCAAGACTGGCTTGATGTACTGCTCCATCTGGACCCAATCCCTCTCCACTATCGATCGCTCGCAAATGAGCCTTCCTGAGCGCGGCCCACGAGCAGTAATTCAAAAGAGCAGTGCATTGATTGGACCTAATGTTATGAGACCTGGATGTGCACATGCTAACAAAACAAAGTGCTAGCAATGGCACTTTGGCTGTTGCTCACAATAAAACATCGGAGCACGAGTGAATTGTGGAAGCTGCAAAAAAGGACGTGTTTGCTTGGGTTTCGGACCTCGCGGCTGAACGCACCATTTCCTGGAGACCAGAACTTGGTGACTACGAGAAAAAGGAAGGGGAATTGTTAGCTTGATTAAACAGCCACTTGGCGTTCATTTTTATTACATATGAGATCAACAGAACAGATTATAAATAAAACGATACCTTTTACATTATGACAAAGATGGTACTTCAGATTCATGAAATGATTCAATCCAAGTGTTGAATTTTCAAAGATCATCACCAGTGTGATGCTTTACCAAAGCACACAAATGGGAATCGATTACACTGTTGTATTTCCTGTAGTTTTTAAGGTTACAATGGGATTTTGGAGTTGGAGACCTCTAGTTTACCTTGAGAATCAACACTGTGGGAAAATTTAGTTCAGTTTATGGAATTCAGTGAATGGAATGAGTTTTCTGAAAATGTGATGAATTTTCTCTTTTTTTCTTAATGGTATAATTAAGCCAGTTGATTTATTTGGTTGTTTTTTAGTATGGCTTGTTTGTCAGGTTTGGCATCAAAATATCCATTCATCCATCCAACAAAAAATGTGCATTGTTATTGTTATTGTTATCATTATTATTATTATAATTATTATTATTATTTATTTTTATTATTACTACTATTATTATTATTATTATTATTATTATTATTAGTAGTAGTAGTAGTAGTAGTAGTAGTGTTGTTGTTGTTGTTGAATTACACACCATTCTTTGTGTTATTCAGTACTTCGGTAGTTTGACTGCGTTAGTAGTCAAACAGCTCTGAGTCGTTTACTTTTACCTCTACCAGAGTCATTATATCAATACAGAAACAATATTGTTACCTGGATTTGATTTTGACTACTCTACAAATTTGGTTATCCATGTACTTTTCAGAGGCAATTCTCCTTTCATGAAATACATTTTAATGAAGATATGTAAATCACCTCATGCTATGTGTATGTACATCGCTAAATGAATAAATAATCTGAGTGATAACGGTCAATAAGGAGTCTGTCAGGTCAAAATAACCCCACTTCTTTGTCCACAGGTTAAAAATAGATAAGCCTCGGTTGCAAAGGGCCTGGTAAATTGCTGCGTGAGTCATCATCTTTACAATTTAGGGGAGCTTTCTTACCCTTTCCTGCACCAGATCCACCTCCTTTCATTCCGCACTCTGTATGACGTTCGGCGTATTTCATTTCCTGGAAAGCTGGGACATAGAACATTTCTGATCTCAGCAGATAAAGCATTAGGCATGACTGTACAAGCAGGCCTGCTTTTATGTGTTCTTTATGGCTCAGATCACACTTGCTGTGATCTCTAACAGTTCAAACAACCCTTTTTGGGAGAAATTTGTATTCAAACATCGCTAAAGTGAAAGACACTCTTCTATAGACTTGGTCCCTAGGTGTTTTATTTCTCCATCCTAAAAACTGCTAGTTTCTGAACCTCAGGCGTGACCATCAAATGAATCGAGAAAGTCCTGTTAGTTCCCTTGTTCAGGAAGAAAGATACTGACAACCCAGCCAAGGCTTGTCTGAGATGTGAGTAGAGTCACGCTTGGTTTCATTTTTCCCATTTGATGAGATCTCCTCTGAAATTCAACAGCCTTTACTAGCGATGGGCAAAAAAGCCCCTTTACCTGTTTTTAAGTGGACCCACTTTGTCAGCACTTTTTGAATTTGTCCGCCCTCCAAGCCAGCCGATGACAGGAATAATCTCGGCTAAAAGAGACTGACAGTTCATTGCAGAAATCAATATTTACCATTTACTTCTTTCAAAGTTCATTCAGGAGGACACGGGCATGTGATTCTCCCTGAAATAAGCTGATCATATCTCTGACAGCTCCCGAATGGGCCCACACTTATCTGTCTGTCTGTCTGTCTGTCTGTCTCTCTCTCTCTCTCTCTCTCTCTCTCTCTCTCTCTCTCAGTCTTTCTTTCTTTCTTTGGGGGCTACCCTTATCTCTACCTCCTTATCTTTCTTCCTTTACCTCTTGTTCCATCTCTATCTTTCGTCTAACCTTCTACCCCCTCTCTCTTTCTCTCTCTGTCGGCCTCTCTCTCTTCTTTCTTTCTTTCTCCTTCATTTCTCTCTTTTGATCTTTTCTTGTTCCATCACTCTTTCTCTCTCTCTCTCTCTCTCCTTGTATTTCTTTTTCTCATTCCATTTCTCTTTCTCTTTCTTTCTTTCTTTCTTTGTCTTTCTTTCTGTCTTTCACCCCATTTCTCTCTCTATCTCCTATTTACCTCTTGTTCCATCTCTATCTTTCATCTTACTTTCTACCCTCTCTCTCTCTTTCTCTGTCAGTCTCTCTCTTCTTTCTTTGTTTTTTCTTTCTCTCTCTCTCTCTTTCTTTCTTTCTCTCTTCCCTCATTACCTCCTTATCTTTATTTATTTATCTTTTCTCCTGTTCCATCTCTCTCTTTCTCTCTCTCTCTCTTTCTCTGTCTCTCTCTGTCTCTTTCTCTCTCTCTCTCTCTTTCTCTGTCTCTCTCTCTCTCTCTGTGTCTCTCTCTGTCTCTTTCTCTCTCTCTCTGTCTCTCTCTCTCTCTCCCGTATGTTTCTCAGGGTCGTGTTAATCAGTGTACTTGCAGGCTTCTCCTGATCCTGTGCGTCTGTGCTGGAGTGGAGTACTTGTTAAAGTATCTCTCATTATTGTTGTTCAGTGCTGAGCTCTGCCTCAGCCCTTAAGGAGCCCTTCCCCTGCCATCATGGCTGTCATAAATAAAACGCACTAATGAGATATGAATTGATTGCCTGGGAGAGGATATCGTTTTCATCGAACACGCTAAAAGCTGTTTAACTGTGGATCACTGTCCACTCATTTCACAGTCTGTGAAGATGGATTGAGCGAGGAGCCTCATGCTCTCGCAAACAAAACTTTATTAAGCTGAGAGGAGTTAGTGTGGGTCTGATCATGTTGCTAATATAAGAGGCAGTAATTTTAGATCTCAGTGCCATATGCTCTTATGTCAGTGTTTTTGTAAATGATGAACTGCTACAGATCTAAATAAATAATACCTTGGCAGATGATTTTCATTGTTTCAGAGTTATAGTCTTACACATAAAGAAAACATCTACAGTAAATTATAGCCTGAGAGAGAGAAAGAGGGAAGAGTACGAACAAGAGAGAGAAAAAGGTACAGAAAGAAAGAACAAGATGGAGATACAAAGAGAAAGGAAAGAAGAGAAAGAGACAGAATGAAAGAAAGAAAGAAAGATGTAAAAGAAAGAAAAATATGAAGGTAGAGTGAGAGAAAGTGGTTGAAATATTGCAGCTTTACTGAGTAATTAGTGTCTGTGGATGATGTGTGATGAGGCAGTGAGGACCTTTGACTGAAATGTTGTATAAGTCTGACCTCTGCTGGCAGAGTGTGCAGCCTGCACTCACTGAGCAGCAAACAAGCAGATAAACAAATGAATAAACAGACAAAAGAATGAATAAATAGATAAACACTTTTTCTGTGTGGATAAGGCCTTGCAGTGACTGTCCAGTGTTTTGTAAGGTTATGTTTTACTAATCCTCGCCAAAATCTGGAAAAGGAGATGGAAAAAAACATTAATTTTTGATGACAGCTTCTCTACAAATCGCTTTTTCTGGGTTATTTTGGAGAATTTTTATTGGCTCATTCATTGTGAGACTGCCACACATTATGAAAGGAATGAAGAAAAGTAAAAATGACAAAAATGACATTTTTTTCTTTACCTTATATGTGCTTACAATTTCCATCAACCTCTGATTCTAGTGATAATCATCTAAACTCAGTGTTCAAACATCTTCATATTTTCTTTTATTCTCCTACTACATGAATCATCTTCTGTCTCTGACTTCATAGCTAGGTCTCTCAGTCTGGCCTCTGTACCTGTGTCACATCATTAACACGTCTTTCTTCTGGTTCTGTTCCGATGCTCTTGAAAGATCCGCTGTTAGTCCTTCTCACTTCACAATTTTTTTTAAAAAACATTTTCCACCTATTTCCTGTCTCCCAGCATGGCAAAAGTGTTGAAATGTGTTATAGCCTGTCTTCTGCAACCTTTCGTAGCCAGGAACAAAGCATTCACACCATTCCAAGCTTATTTTCCCACAATGCACAGCACTGAGACAGTCCTCCTAATGACCTCCTACTGATCCTGGTGGCCCCAGCAACCTTCTCCTCTGAGATTTAAATGCTGGAAACCATAACATACTCATCTCCAATTTCTTTGCTGTAAGTAGAACTTGCACTTGCCTTACCTGTTTTATATTCAACTTTACAAACAAGCATCAGCTTGTTGTCATTGCCATAGCCTTCAGTGCTGGCAGACCAAAGGTGTACCACAGGGATTAGTCCTTGGCCCTCTATTTTTCATTACCCACATGCTCCTTTATCTGAATTCCTTTCAATCATATATTAGGACATTGGTCAAAAGTGCTCCGTGGCCCTTACAGTCATGCATGAACACACCACAGCACACTGTGTGAAATTCGTCCTCTGAATTTCCTCTGAAAATTCAGTAGTAGTAGTAGTAGACCAAGTGAAGCAGCGGGCAGCCAGGAACACAGCACCCAGGGAGCAGTGTGTGGGGATGGCACCTTCCGCAAGGGTATATACACTCAACAAAAATATAAACGCAACACTTTTGTTTTTGCTCCCATTTTTCATGAGATGGACTTAAAGATC
>JBBPCZ010000148.1:4771001-4783122 GCA_037974445.1 Brycinus macrolepidotus | reverse complement strand
CGTGTGGGTGCGCGCGTGCGCACACAAACACACACACACACACACACACACACACACACACACACACACACACACACACACACACACACTTTCTGCACACATAATGATGGAGCCTTTTAACTCTGCCGCTGTTCAATCCAAACCCAAGACTACAGGGCTGGAGCTGGGAGCCTCCGTTGAACTCCATGTGTATCCATGACGACGAGGCACAGGCTATCTCAAGGCACAATCTCAGCACACTCCACAAACATGAACTTTACTACACTGTACGAGGGTACATGAAAAAAAAGTGTTACCATATGAGCATGCCATTATGAAATGTAGTTCAAACATTACAAAGCAATTACACTGCATTCACACAATCATCACAGAATGCTCCCGGGAATAATGTCACGGATAATGAATCCAAAATCCTTTTTTATTTATCCTCGCAAATACAGATTACTTCAGGACAATTTAATAAACATTACAGCCTATATGGATTGTACCTCTCGGTCTTGTGTCTAACACAAACATATGACTATACATGCACAGAGACTCTACGTTCTATACATCGTCACAGGCAAGTACCCAAACCAGAATGGTAAACACTACTCATCTGCCGACTTGTTAGACGATATTCAGTATTAATGCACATGCTGACATTGTGACTTTGATGTACCGTCATTGCATTTTTTTCAAATGGGGTTTTCAGATACGTGGAGCAGCTCTGCTTTCGCAGGGTCTCACTATACTGTTTTATTTAAGGTTTGTGTGGCCATTTTAGTGTTATTCGTCTGAGTATCTTCACAGTTCACTCTAGCAGTCACAGTGCTGTCCTTTTTTATTTTTCTACCTTTTATTAGCTAGAGTACCGACGATCCTAGCTAAAGTCCCACACCTGTCCTGGGGAAAAACAAACCAACAAAAAAACAACTAAGATGTGATGCCTATTAAGTCTCAAAAAATAGATTCCAGAAATGAATGAAGATTGATGTGTTGTTATTGTACAAAGAAAGTGCATAAGGGATATTTTAAAGGCATAATAACCAACACATTAGTGCTATTCAGAAAAATATAATTTTTCACTTTAGTTGATCCATCCAAACATCTTTGGAGTCCAAATTTTGCTTCTTCAATTTAATGCTCCATCCACAAGACTAGCATTACTAACAAACACTGGAACTCAATAGTCACCCAAAACTTTTCTGTAAATACATCCCCACAAGATTTCCCATCCCACTCAAACTGCATCCGGCCCTTCATTTTGGTGGCACAGACTTCTTGATCGGGTTTAGAACACTGTAAAGAGAGAAGCTGTGTAAAAAAATTTTTCATCCAATTATTCCTTTAAAACCGCATCATGTAACAATAGCACAAATATTGATAAAATGTGAGTAAACTATTGCGGCAGTAAATTTTTATTTGGGCACATGCCTGGTTATCTGTGAAGACAAAACTTCAATTGCTCATTTTCTTCAGTAAAGATGCCGTGTCAGTAATGTTTTATTTAAATAACGGCCACGAGTGCAAAAATAATACCAGATCAATTCAGCAAAGGAGGTTTGGTAAGCGCACACATGCATGCATACACACACCCACACACTCAGACACATACATGTGTGCACACGCTTATGAACATGCATGCACTGAAAACACATCTGAATGCTGAATTTTATAATCTACTGTGATGGTTCGATGTTGCAGAAAAGGTCATTTTAAACATACGCATTAATCGGCGAAAGAGTAGTCCAAATGAAGCTCATCCACTTCAAGCTCTGCTAAACCATTCATCAACTCAGTTAGAACAGATCTGATGTCAAGCATCCAAAACTCATTCTCTTCGCATTTTCACAGATGGCAGTCATTTCTGCTGAGATCTTCCCATTCTGTTTAGAACCACAAGCACAAAGGTCCCAAAAGAGGTTCTCGGGAGAGACGGCATAGAAGAATCAATTCAGTTCCCTAAAGCCGTGGTGCCCGTGATGTATAGCCAGAGGTGTTTTTTTGGAGACTTAAACGAAATTACATGCAAAATGAAGACAGTCTATCACTCTTTTCTGAGCCAGAAGTCTGTTAACTAAGACAGGAGCCTGTCTTACACTGAATAACACCTGAACTGGGGTGGACAATATGGCAAAAATATAACATCACAAGACATCACAAATGATATGTAACCCAAAAGAAACAATAATAGCACATCTATAACAAGCACTTCTGATTATGCTTCAATAATTATTATTCAACTTTTTACAGTCTGAGCATTTTACAGTCTGCACTACATTAAATCCAGTAAAGCAGGTCTAATTATGTTCTCTTCATAATGAGAAGTGCAGATGGCCAGCATTCTGTTAGTAAAGACAATATTCCAATATGCTCAAAAAAACATGTGTTCACCGTCATATTGCCCACCCCTAACTTAAATAAGCTGCTTATTCTAAGTAGGTAACCACCACTGACGATTATTTATACAGCTACATATTTGTCTTATGTGTCTAAGTTGGAGTGTGGTGCCTCATGGAACTTTTAAAGTAAAAGAGGTCACTGGGTGAAAAATGTTTGAGGACCTGTGCCCTAAAGAACCATCAATTGGGTGTTTTCACTTGAGTTTTTAAGACATATGCATTAAAGGTTCACATCCATTGAAAGTTTCTGTAGGGAACCAAAAAGGCTTCTTCCATGGCACTGCTCCAAAGACCCAGAAATCACACTGTACAGAAATCTCATTCCACTGCCATGTCCACGTCCAACTGGGGAATATAGCATATCTAATGTTGCCCATTCACACTGAGTCGCCAAAGCGAGCCAAAGTGGTCATTTCTGGGTTCCAGTACTGGCTATACGCTAAAGTTGGCTGTGGCTCTGCGGCTTCCCTGCCTTATCTATTATTTACTGTTCATTGCCAGACCCGGGCAGAAGCTGCAGCCCAGGCAGCCATATTTCAGCGCTGTGAGCCCCAAACTTCTTTCAATTTGTAGCAGTCGGATGTAATTAAACTGTGGTACAGTTGGTCGAGGGGACCATCTCCATCTTGTTCCTCATCTCTCGGGCATCGTGTACCGGACACTCGCTGGCTGCCTGGCAGCGGAACACTTGCTTGTAGGCCTGCCTGAAGTTCTCAGAAAGGAAGGCGTAGATGATGGGGTTAACGGAGGAGTTGCTGTAGGCCAGGCAGTGGGCGGCCACTCGAAAGAGGAAGGACGCCTGGTTGAGGGGGAAGGAGCCAAACTCCACCCAGAGATGCACCACATGATGAGGCAGCCAGGACAGGCAGAACACCACCACCACCACTAGCACTGTCTGCGCAGTCTGGGAACAAACAGTGTGCAGAAGTTTAGAGGGTTTTTTGGATGGCATGACTTGATCTTTCTATTATATTTTCCAGGCTGACGCAAAGCATGTGAAATTTCGTTATACTTGCACAACGAGAACAAACAGCCATTCTGTTGCAATATACCAGTGACCACGAGCCCAGAGAGAGAGTGGGGTGGGGTGGGGCGGGGTTGGGAGGGGGGTGGGGGGTGGGGAAGCATAAAGAGATAGGGATTGTAAAATGCACAATTTAAAGTAGAACATTAACCATGCTGAACTTTGCTTAGCATAACAAAAACAACAACAAAATGTTCTTTGTGTAATAATCCTTAAATGCAAGGTTTTTTGACAATTAGCCCACTCTTTATGAAATGTTCATACACTGTAAAGGTCAGCTGGTGTTGAAAGGGTGTAAAAATGGCATAAAAGACCAATAAACAATGTTTTTCTTATGACAGGCAGTCTACAGTCTCATTAAACCAGTTCACCACGCTGCAGTAAGACCGTATCTGAAGCTCTTGTGTGGTTCAATAAACCGACTGTGCCCTAATTCACCCTCACCTTCTTTTTCGACGCCTCCGACTTCTTCGATACGTTCCTCAGTTTTTTGTGAAGGTGATTCAGCACCTGCACACACATCGAGGCAAAGATCACACAGCAGGTTTGGATTCCCGGTCAGAGATTAAGCCTTGTTCTAGACTTGACTTTTTCTTTAAACAGGAACTCTGTATTCATAATGCTGTATAACGCAAGCATAGACTTAATCCCCTTCCAGACTTCCAGTGCCAAAACACTGTAGAGTGAATTCATCATTCAGAAACGGAACTTGACGAGTTTGCTTAAAACCAGTTGCGTAAAACCAATTGACTTTTTGTTTGTTGGCATTTAAGTGTGAAGTATATTTGTTTTAATCTGAGAGAATAAGATTAAAACATTTTTTTTTCAATCATTGCACATTTTATTTTACTTATATTTACATACAATGCACAGAGAGCTGTCCACACACTCAGGACAGGTTAAATCCCACTCTTATCTTATTCTGTACTTCTTTATTTGCACTGTTTTGTTGGTCTTAAGTCCGTTGCACTATATGCACACTGTAGAACCTGAGCTTCGCCATTTCGTCTCTCTGTGTACTTGTATATGGTTGAGATGACCATGAAGTTCACTTTGACTTGACCTAACCAATTCAAAGTACTTGTTCTGACCTTGGGAACATTTTTGGGGGGAGAAACTGGACTCACCTTTGCGTAACAGAAGGAGATGAGGATCAGGGGCAGTAGGTAGCCGAAGATGAAGGTGAAGACCACGTAGATCTTCCTGCGGCTGTGCTGAGGCCACACTTCCCAGCAGAATGTGCTGTTGTCCTTGCTCTCCACGATGCGCTGGTGGTGCGCCACGGGCGCGGCCATGGCCAGGGAGAGCGCCCAGATCACGGCCACGCCGGCCAGCGCGTGCCGCACCACGCGGATGGAGGACGACTTCCTGCAGTGCACGATGGCCACGTAGCGGTCCACGGACATGGCGGAGAGCGTGAAGATGCTGACCAGCATGGAGACGGTGAAGAAGTAGTGCGTGAACTTGCAGAGGAACTCGCCGAGCACCCAGGTGGGCAGCATGTAGACCGTGGACTGGAAGGGGATGCAGAAGAGCAGGTAGGACAGGTCCGCGATGCTCAGGTTGAGGATGAAGACGTTGGTGGTGCTGCGCTGCTGGCCAGGCTTGCGCCTCGCGAGCACCGTGATGACCAGAGAGTTCCCCAGAACGCCCAGGGTGAAGATCAGCCCGAAGATCAGCAGCGTCACCAGGTTATCCGCGCCCAGCCCGGCCGCCTCCACGTCCGCCGCGCGCTCCAGAACGTCCGTGTCGCTCGCGTTGGGCATCTTCACCATCCGTGCTCGCAGCTCGAGCCAAAAACTGTAATTTCTTTAGTTATTTTTTTTATTGTTGCTATTATTAGGAGTACTGTTTTGGGGAAGCTGCACGCAGTCCCGCGCATTAGCCTGAAAATGTGGGGAAAAAATGAAAAAGAGAGAGTTTAGAGGAGCTCAGAAATGCATGGTCGTGCTCGCGATGGAGTGCGCGCTCCGGATGCGCACGTCACGGAGCGCAGCTCGCGCGCAGCAGGTCGCTCCTCATCATTTGCTGCTCGCGTGACCTGCAGCAGAAACTGTGGATCTCACTCTAGAACGTGTACTGCTCACGCAGGAGGAAGAGTTCCTTCTTTTAATGCTACTGAAGATCAAGCTGACATGGTTCTGCTGTGGGGGAAACTGGGATGCATCAGTCAGATCATACCCAGAGGAGAAGCATCACTGTTGCATCCAAGAAGCCCTCTTTTGATCCAGGATAGGGATAATAGGGTTAATGTCCTGAAAGTATTGCAAGAAAAGAAGAACTTCAGAACTTCTTAACATCTTCCTCCTAAGAGCAATTCTGGTATTCTTGAAAATAATATATGTTCCTAAATATTTCCCCAACCTTACGCAACCTTGTCAGTAAAGTAATAATAAAACAAGCCAAATAAAATAAGCCTTTAAAACTGTAACTTGTAAAGAGTTTCTCTTAATATAACAGTTAAAACAGACCAATGAGGATTTTCCTGTTTACTATTCCTTCCACTACTATTTCCAGGGTTTGAATTAATTGTGTGTGTGTGTGTGTGTGTGTGTGTGTGTATCATGGGCAGAGGGGTTGGGGGCGGGGGGGGGGGAGTGCTTCTGAATCCACTACTTAAGACTAAGGGTATAGAGACACAGTAAACTCACTATTTGGTTCAATAGATAGAAATTTGGGGCTACTAGAGCTAGAAGGGGGAGAATGATGTATGACATGAAAGGGCTGGACTAGATCAATGATTGGCATTGGATTAACACTATAAACAATGTAGTTACTTAAAATATCATAATTACTAGAATGCTTATTCTCCATGGTGCACATTATAACATTCTGGCTTTGCAGTATCATGATATTTTGATGAACTGTTACACCCTTAATTAAGACTTCAAAAAAAGAGGCAAAAACAACAGTTTGGGTGTATTGAACATATATATATATCCTGCTTACCTTTAATTGTAAATTTTACAACATATTTCCCATATTCATGCCTGAAAGAATATTAATACAATTTCACACTGATGACTGGATTACTCTAATCTGCCTGCTTTAATCCCGTCATTGTAGTGGATCAAGTCCTCATTAAAGTCTATATGCCGTGTAAGCCAGTGGAGACACTGCAGGTTAAGGTAAGTAATTATCTAGCTTGTTTAATACCTTCAGAGTTTCTGAATTAGACTGTTTCTGGTGTCTATGGATATAGAAACCTTTATTCCTAAAATTCAGCTCAAAGTTCTTCGAGTACTGTTCAAATAACATAAAGTTGATCAGGAAAGCATTAAGCAATAAAAGGAATAATGAGGAAATAAAAATCAAAATGAAAGCAATCAGTTATTCTTGAAAACAGAATGGAATATTTAATGGGCATTTACAGAGAAACACCATAAATTCATAATGGTAGGTGTACATATAAATAGGTAAGAAATTCCAAATCATATAACAGCTGAATTCTGTTTGTACCTTGTTCTTGGAATGTGATATTCTCTCCCAAGGCGGCATGTTGGTGAAGCCTGCAGCAGGCTTTGAGCAGAAAATTTATGGATGTGATGTTCTGAAAACAAAGTGGATTTCACAGACAAGCCTGGCCTCTTGGGTTGGGACGCGATCCACTCCTCACGGGAGGGCGCTGCACTCATTTCTTGCAGCTTAGCCTGTAGCCTACTTGCTAGCCTGCAGTGCAGTTTAAACAGCTGCTGCTGACAAAGCAGGCCTGAGGCTCAACTGACCATTTGCTCGCTGCCCTGAGATGCCACTTAGGCTCCACACTGTTCAGACCGTGTCTGTCCTCTGAAATAAACAGAAAAGTAGAAAGACTCAAAAAGTTTGTTCTAATAACTGAATTACAAATCTCAAAAACTATCTTTTTCTGGGGCAGCTGGTGGCCTAATGGTTAGGGAGTTGCCACTGCGATCAGAAGGTTGTAGGTTCGATTCCTAGAACTGCTAGTGGCACCTCTGAGGTACCCTTGAGCAAGGTACCGTCTCCACACACTGCTCCCTGGTTGCTGTGTTCCTGGCTGCCCACTGCCCACAGTTAAACGCAGAGAAGAATTTTGTGCTGTGGTGTGTTCACGTCTGACAAATGGTCACTTAACACTTAAAACCTTGCGACAACAGCACCTTGGGTCTAAAGCTATAACTGCTTAATATAAGATCACTCACTGGTAAAGCAGTAATTCTGGCTGAAATAGACACTGGTTAGGATTTTGATGCCTTATGGATTGGATCCGATAGGTATATTGCATTAAATGAGGCCATTCCCACACAACTCTAGACTAGAGGGAGATGAATAGCAACCATTTGTAGAACCAAGGTATTCACCAAAAAATAGGTTATACCTTCACAATTTTTGAAACTGTGAAATTAACATAACCTATCCAGATGCAAACAAGGCCTATTTTTCACTGATTACTGTACAGACCACCAGGATTTTTGTGATTTCCAAGCAAAACTAGCAGTCCATAATAATGAGGCAATAATTGCGGGACATTTCAGTATACATTTTGATCAAGAACATGATTTGTTGCATCTGTGCTAGATTCTGTAGGTCTTACTGAAAATGTAATGGGGCCTACTCATTACTGCAGTCAAGCCCTTGATTTAGAGCTGAGCTTTGGTGTTAAAGATAACATAGCTGTTCTTCCCCAGACCGCAGTAATCTTAGATAATTACCTCATCACATAGGAACTTCATCTTAGCCGTAATATATGTACATCCCCTCCCTTGGTCCTATAGATGTGGATTATGCAACCGAGAACACTTTTTAATCCATTTTAGATAATGCGTGACCTTTAAGACATAAAATAATTAGATAGAAAACACTCACAGCATTGTACAACGATCAAACACGTGCCTTAAAGCAAAGTGTACAAAAATAAGAGCGTAAACAGTGGCTAACCAAATTGGAATCATTCCGCTGTGCCTGGAAGGACAGTCTTAGAGACTACAGTACGTCACTGAGACCTACTGCGACACACTCAGCCTACCTGTCTTCTGTTACTGAATGTAAAAAAACAACCATGGACCTAACTGGGGACCACAGAGGTACTGAACCTCAAATACCTGCAGTTTGTAGGAGTTATGATTTCATGAATTTCCTAAATAACAAAGCCAAATACCTTAGACAGCAAATTCGAGCCACACTTTTAAACCACACCATGCCTGCTGCCTGATGATGCAGACACAGAACAAGGTGTATTTACAGCACAGATGCTGGTCTCATTTCACCTGGTTCATTATGCAAGCCTTATTACAGTGATCTCCTCATAACCTCAAAACCTTCTAACTGCAGACTCAAATGAATTCCTTCATGCAAACTTAAAGACGTCTTACCAGTAATAATCGAGCCTTTTTGTTTTTTCAGCAATAATAAACTCCTTTCTTAGCCTTGGTTATATACCAGAAGCTTATAAACTCGCAGTTATAAAGCCACTAATGAAGAATCCATATCTTGGTCCATGCAAGCAATGAAACATAAATATATAGACCTATTTGTAATCTAACATTTACATGTAAGATTTTAGAGAAAGTCACGGCAGTTAAAAAAAAAAAACTCTGCATAAAACTCTGCATGAAAAAAAAAATCTATTTGGATGTATGCCTCATCACAGTCCTAGTAAAGATAGTAAATGATCTTGTACTTTCTGCTGATCAATGTTATGTATCTTTGCTGGTGCAGCATTTAATCCCAGTAGACCATGATGTTCTATTAGACAGATGAGAAAACTTGATTGGGGTTACAGGAGTAGCCCTTTCCTGGTTTAAATCGGACCTGACTGACTGCTCTCAGTTTATAAATGTGAAACGTCAGTACATACAAAATTAAAATATGAAGTCCCACAAGGTTCTGTCTGAGGACCTCTATTATTTACATCACATGCTGCCACTAGGTACGGTTATCTACAAAAATGGGATGAGCTTCCACTGCTATGCGGATGACACATCATTTATATCAGCCAAACCAGATTATTAAATCAGATTAAATAAGATTTAGGATTGTGTGAAGGAAATAAAGGTTGGATGTCACACCACTTTCTCCTGTTCAACTCTGACAAAATGGGGGTCTTTCTTTCAGGTCCAAAAGCTGTTCAAAACTGTCAGTTCTATATTGATCATAAAATTCTACTATTGACGTATAAAGCCATGAATAACCTTGCCTGTGAATACCTCTGTGACCCTATTTCCTATTACGACCCACCTCACTTACTTAGATCTCAAGGTGCTAGCTATTTACTAGTTCCCAGAATTATGAAAGCCACAGCAGGGGAAGAGCCTTTTGATACAAAGCCTCCCAGATTATCCCTTTGGAATAATCTTTCAGGACTTTTAGGGCTTTTTCTGACCTCTGTTGCCATTGGCTTTCTCACTAGGGGCTCAGACCCAGATTCTGTAAAGCTGCTTTGAGACAACAGCAGTTTGGAATAGTGCTATATAAATACATTTGAATTGACATGACTTGACATTTAATAAACCAGCAACTAATAATCTCCAAATTTAATTTGGAAAATCAAGGTACTGGCCCATTACCAGCAATGCTTCTTCCATAGGTCAAAAAGTAATGTTTCTTCTACAGATCAAACAGTAGTGTTTCTCATATTTATCAAAGATAAGAATTTCTTCTATAGGTCAAACAATAGTGTTTCTTCTATAGATCAATCAATAGTATTTGCCCTACACAATTAAACAGCGGTGTTTCTGAAATAGGTGAAATAGTGTTTTCACTAGCATATAGGTCAAATAGTAGCGTTTCTTCTAAAGATCAGACAGTAGTCTTTCTTCTACAGATTAAATCTTAGAGTTTGCTCTACAGCAGTAGTCGTCTTATAACATTAGGTGAAACAGTAGTGTTTTTTGCTCTGCCTTAAATAGCACTGTTTGCTCTGTAGATCTAACATATTAATCAAAGAAGAGTTGCCTCTAAATATAGATGGAACAGCAGTATTTCTTCCATAGATCAAAAAGTTTCCTCCTATGGATCAAACAGTAGTGTTTCTTTTATAGATCAAACAGTCATGTTTCTTTTATAGATCAAACAGTCATGATTCTTTTATAGATCAAACAGTCGTGTTTCCTATATAGTTCAAACTGTAGTATTTCTTTTATAAATCAAACTGTAGTATTTCTTTTATAAATCAAACAGTAGTATTCATTTTATAGATCAAACAGTCGTGTTTCTTTTATATATCAAATAGTAGTGGGTAGGGTACTAGGTAGTAGGTGGCCTAGTGGGTAGGATACGTGCTTCTGGGCCAAGAGGTCATGGGTTCAAATCCTGCCTTCAGCATACCACTACTGGGACCCTGAGCAAGACCCTTAACCCCAAGTTGCTCCAGGGAGACTGTCCCCTGTTGTTAGGGAATGGAAGTTGCTTTGGATAAAAGCGTCTGCTAAATGTGGTGTTTCTTAAGAGACACTTTGGAGTTCTATATTTTAACATTTGTGTTAGCATTATGAGCATACAAATTCACGACAGGCACTACATTTCCCACAATGCCCCTGCATACTTCTTTTGAACATTTGCAGTTTCTGTTCTCAGTATCGAGCCGATAGTAGGTGGATTTGGACTTTTTTCAAAGTAAGTCAATCAGACATCAGTCAGGGTGATGCTTAAGTTAAGTAGCCTTTTTTTTGTTGTCCAAAAATGCCAATTAGACCTCTAAACACTTGTTAAACTAGCAGCTATTATTATATATTGACTACATATAGTGTAATTGAAGAACACTTATTTAATTTTAAGTAAAAGGGGAATTGTGCTAATTTTGAAGGCTTATGTTATCTAGCTAGCATGAACTGACGATAAAAAAAACAAAATCCCAAAATCGGCGTGTTATTTTTTAAATTTCTAATAATTCACATGCATGTGTGTGAAAAACAAAATAAAATAAACAATCACACTTTTAACTGTTAATTAATTAAAGCAATTCAACTTTTCCTCAATGCAAAAGATAAAGAGGAGCCATAGGATTAGCAAGCAGTACAAGTGAGGAGAGACAAAGAAAAGTGAGAAAGTGTCAAAGCAGATGCAGAATGGGTAGAAGGGGTGAGAGAAGGGTTAAGACAGGGAGAAGGAATTGGAAAAAGGGAAAGGAATGAAAGAACTAGAAGAGGGAGAATGAGTGGGCCGTTGAAAAGGAAAAAAAATTCTGAAAATGACTTTGGAGACAAAGAGACAGGTCTAAAGCTGGTGAGACAGTCTCCATATTCACAGATTTTGACACAAAAAGAGAGCTTTGTCACAACCTTGCCACTTCTGCCCTGTTCCTGTCGCCGGATTACTGAGCCTGGGTTTGCTTTTTGCTTTTTCACACCGTTAGTCACAGTTTAACAGTCATTATCATCTTTAACTGTGTTTTGTTCCCTTTAAGTTACGTGTTCTGTTGAACTTGTCTTCTCATTGGTCAGCTTGTTTATGTTCCTCGTTACCTTGTTTCTTTTGACTAAATTAGTTACACCCCTCACCTGTTACCTGTTTCCGTCGTCCCAATTTATAGCCAGTCTGGAGTCTTTGCCTGGTCACTGTAACCTGTGTTTGTTTTCACAGAGCACTGCTAACCAGGCCAGGCTCGCGGTCCGGTTCTTTTCCTCTGCTCTGGTTTGGGCCAGGCTCGCGGTCCGGTTCTTTTCCTCTGCTCTGGTTTGGGCCAGGCTCGCGGTCCGGTTCTTTTCCTCTGCTCTGGTTTGGGCCAGGCTCGCGGTCCGGTTCTTTTCCTCTGCTC
>JBBPCZ010000148.1:4758018-4770030 GCA_037974445.1 Brycinus macrolepidotus | reverse complement strand
AGAGATGGAGAGTAAACAGTCACTGGTACAAAGTTAGATCCAATGGAGCCTCGTGCCACTATAGCAGTGGCTGGTGTGGACTAAAGCTCCTCCAACTGCCACTTGGAGTAACTTTCCCAAGTAGAGCTCCACTCGGTCCTTGTCACAACTCCAGATGCTGTTAGTAGACAGACACGGAGGTTAGATACTTCTACAAAGTCATATACGAACCTGAACACGAACATAGCAGAGAGTTAGCTGTTGCTAGGATGTTGGTTGGTATGTTCGAAGTTGGTATGTTGGTGACCATGCGCTGTTCCTCTGTAACGGCAGCGCTTTTAAACCTAAACTGCAAGAGAAACAACCAATCACAAAACATGAGTAAGATTCTCTTAATTGAAACGTAAAACACATGTGGCCTAGAACTAAGAGCGGCCTCTAGTGGCCGCAACACACAGACCTGACATATATATATATATATATATATATATATACAATAGTGTAAAAGCATACAAATGAAGAAAACAATATTATGTATAGAAAATACAAAGAAATACAGGATATATACCACAAAGTGTACATGAAGTGCAGTTGCAGATTTGAACCTAAAAATGTAATCTACACTCAGATTTAATGAAGATTTAATAAAGAAATCAGATATTTTCCTGCAGTCTGAACAAATCCTAGTGCTATTTTCTTTTGTCTTCTAGTCTAGTTTGTTTGACGTCTGTCCTTAGCTTTGTTTTGATCTTAATAAATCTTTTTGTGACTTTTATATCCTCTCTCGTGCCTCCCGGTCTGTTAGAGTTTCTCCTCTGATGTCTGTGCAGTCTGCTTAAACTGCATTTCAAAGCTACAGGCCACAATCTTGCGCACCTCTGGGCTCTACAAAAGAATTTCTAAATGTCTGCAGCTGCAGCAGTTCTTTTATGACAGGGTTGTAGAGTTCTTCAGTTTTGCTCATGGAGGGCTGGCATCCAGCACAGTTTAGTGATTTTCCTTCTCAAGCCCAGCAACTAATCCTGGAAATGAACTAGTTCAACCAGGTGTTCACCAAACTTAACACCAGCTCGGAATCGCAGAGCCTTGTTTTACCGTAGGCTTTCCCTAAGGCATTTTGAATAAAGCCGTCAGTGAAAAAACTGATAGTATGCAGTGAAAGAGAGTCAGCCCAGTCCTCTGCTGCATTAAACTGAGAGGACGGCACAGAGGAGCAGCTGGAGAAGAAAATAGTTCTGTGCTTTGCACAGTAAAAAGTTAATCATGTATGATCAGTGCTCTCAGGCCTCCGTTCTGATAACAGCTAGATCCCGGACACCATGACAACAGATTTTTTTTTAATGAGATCATGCATCTGCGAATATTTACATGTTATTATTTGTTTTAAAAAGTCTATATGATTAAAGTTGTTCTTGTTGAAGTTGTTTTGAAAGAAAGTAGGGAATGCTTCATGACATCTCGGTCTCTTCTGAAGAACCTTGGATATCACACCAACATTGCCATTTTATGTTATGTAAGTTTCCCAATCTGAAAACATCAAGTGATTCATATGTTTTAATAAGTGAACATCAGTTTTCTCTGCACCCATTTGATGGTTATTTATCTCATCTTTTTTCCCCCTATTGAGTCCTCCAGCCTTTTGTACTCTGCCTCTGCCAGGTACTGATGTTGGTCTTGAGGTACTGATGTTACCATGGTGATCAGTTGCTCTGCGGCAAAAACAATCTCTCTCTTTCTCTCTCTCTCTCTCTCTCTCTCTCTCTGTATGTGCATGATAGAAATGCAGATGGAGTCGACTGATCATGTTTTTTTGGGTCAAGTGAAACACAAAATGAATCTAAACTCCTTACATAGGTCATTACTCACATAAGGATCCATTAGAATCTTACAGCTTTACTTTAAATGAATAGTTCATTATTGGAAAACCGAGGTGTTGAACTCCTGTCCAGCTCAGTTTTCCTCATTTCCTTGCTCCAGCTCAGCCATTAAATCTGTTCACATTAACAGATGAGTTGAATCAGGTGTGTTTGAGCAGGGTAATCATCAGAATGTGCTCAATTCTGGACCTCCAGAACTTTGCTCTGAAACATTCAAAAGACTCGAGGCATTTTTCAGCACCATGGACAGAAGCACATCTTCCCACCTAGATAATCCTCTTTGCTTGCACTTCAAACGGCTCATAATGTGGGCTTCAAAGCAGCATTAATAAAAGACTTGCACTGAAGATGCATCACCCACTGCGGTCACTGGGACGGCTCTTGCCTTGAAGCGCACAATTATTCATATTCGTTTCCTCATTCCTGTGACAGATGAGCCTTTTTTTGGTCACAAGCCGATTCAGTCACAGTTTGGTGTAGGTAAACATGAACAATGAGCGCAGAACACAGAAACAAAATCTTGTTCTTGCCATTAAACAGCAGGAACAAATCTAAATAACAAAAAATCTTCAAAAAGATTTTAAATCTTCAAAAAGATTTTAAATCTTCAAAAAGATTTGCTTGGATTTGTCATGTTAAGATATGGAAAATACATACACAGTATATACTATATAGCAGCTTTACAGAAGAATGAGAAAACAATAATAACCATTTCATTTTGGACCATTTCTATTTGTTCATTCAGGTTTGAAATTACAACACAATGTGAAGGACAGCAGCTGCTTTTAAACTGATGAAGAGTGAAAAAAGTGGAGAGTTATTTGTATGAAACAGAATCATGTTTGTATTTAAAATCTGAAAGCAGTGCAGGACTGCTTTTACGTCATTGTGGCATTAACAAAAGATTTAAATTCCTAATTCCTAAGCATTGTCTCCCATTGTCTAACATGTCAGTTTAATCACCAACATAATTATGAATATATCAGGAGTCATTACTGAAAGAATCAGTCCATATACTTAATATGTCTAATATGGAATGTCTTTTAGATAGATGGTTACTTGTGATGTTATTAGCTTATTGCTTACATGCTACTAGAATCAAGCAAAAGTAGAAATTGGAATTAAAAAAAAAAAAGTACTGGGCAATTTAGCCCACATGCCTGCAGATGGAGAGACAAAATCTGCCAGTGGCTTTTTGTCAATGAGCATTTTAACGTACTACTTCGGGTACTACTGCTGATAATTATTATAATCATTACCATTACTACTAGCACTACATTTCCAAACTGTTTTTAATATGTTTGTTTCAATTAATCAAACATCAGACTCATGCTATGTTGATTGGGGTTGCTATGGAGCGCACCAACTCTATAACAGCTCTGTGAACACATGGCTAAATTTTGGTGTAAACCAGAGCTACATGTAAAATGTACAAAACTACAGACAGAAACAGAGTTTATACTGCAAAAAGTAAATAAAAGTGCTCTTAAAAGCTCCTTATTTTGTCTGTATTTTACATTCCCTACAACTGGACAATAATTATCACCCTAATCAAAGTAAGCTGACTGTGAGTTGCTCACTGGCCAGTGACATTCAGAGACAGGATTTTAGTTCAAATATCAGCTTTAAGACTCCCCGTAAAAAAAAAAAAAAAAGTCACACAAAGATCTGTCCAAAGCTTCAAATGTCTGTTTTAAGCCGGATCTTCAATGCTAATACTAATGAGTCAGCTTGACGGTCCCAAACAAACACATTAATGGATGAACAGAATTAATGAAAGGATTGGGATATCCAACGTAACATATGTAACCGGTTTGACAGCACGAAGTTACAGACTACGAAGACAAAAGAGATGCGTTTTCAAATGCGTAATAATTCTTAATGTGAAATATTCGGTGATTTATAAGTCATTGTTGTATGTTTCACTTAATGCATTTCTGCTTTCCTCCACTATATTTTACCCTTATATTGACAGTAGGTGATATATGAGGGTGACATTCAATGATGTATAGCGCCACCTGCTGCTTGTCTTGAGTGAACATGCAATGGACACCAATCAGTCAGTCAGTGAGAGATGCATTTCAGTGATTTATATTCGTCTTTCATCTTTCTGATGAGGCCTCCTAGTGGAGAATTTCATCTCGGATTGAAATGGGCAGGCAATGAATCTGAAATCAATTTACAGCTAAGAGGTGATTCCAGCCATTTCAGAGTCATTGCTCAGAATGTGAGAGTCTGTCCTCTGAGTAGTGAATCTGAAATAGCCTCTTGTTGCGAGCAGTGTGGAATTGCCTTGTTGCGTTGTGGAGAGCTGTGTGAAGAAAGGACAGAGGCTGTACTTGGGTGCTTGGATGTGGAGAGGAGAGATGTTGCAGAACGTCGGGTGAACAGTGGAGGGAGTGAGGGAGTAACATTATAACGTCCATGTCCATTACAGCCTGCAAGCAGAGTGCAATAACAGGCTCTTCTGTTCCAGGTCCACACTCGTTCACTGCAAGAGAACAATCGAATAAGAAGGAGAGAGGGCTGGGGGGTCAATTCCATTCCATTAGTACAAATCCTGAAAAGTAATTGTGCTAAAAGAACTCTTTTTTGAGATTCACCATTCAAACTTTATGATGGATAATTATTTAAACCAGTAGTTCACAACCCTGGTCCTGGAGCCCCCACTGCTTCCAACACACCTGATCCACTTATTAATTAACAATCAGTTAATTAAAAATTCTTTCCTGGTTTGAACTGGATTTGTTAGAACAAGAAAACGGTCATTTAGGACTCCATGACTGGGGTTGGTGACCTACACTTTGAAGAATCTTTTTCTCCTAACCCCTGGGTCCTAAATGGTTCTTATGTTGTGTGGAGGCTCTCCAAACTTTAGAAATGTTTCTCAAGATCTCACATTTCAATTTAAAAACATGCTTCTCAGAGTGAGCCACTGAAAGTTTAATAAAGGAAAGTGTTCTCACCCCTAGAGCACTTTTGGCACTTTCATTTTTAAGAGGGAACATTTTCATTGGTTTTTGCCTTATAAATGTACAATTTATAAGTGTGCCCTTGTTTGAATATCAATAGTCTTTGAATAGTCTACCTATACATGGAAGAATGCTAACAAATGATTTAGTCATATCTTTTGCTGGTTACTCTAGAGGGTTAATCTTAGAAGTAAGTGTATGGATCTCAAACAGGCCTGAGTCTTATTTAATCAAAGGGATTTATGTTTGAGCACACAGAAGCACCTTCTCTGAGGATATGTATCTTCCTCTGTGGGTGAAATCTGATTAATGCTCAGGAGAGACCTACAGGACCCAAGGAGAGCAGACAGACCAATAGAAATTGGTTTAGCGTGCTGCAGTTTGGCTTGTTATATCATAAAGCAGCATGCTACCATGTCGGACATCCCCCAGATTCAGTTTGAGGGCTTTTGAAAGACATTTAAGGACCACAAAGTAGAAAGAAATGCACAAATATCATACTGTGAAAAGTCTGACATGATTAGATGTTACATCTTGTGTTTAGAAACAGCCTTCTTATTTTTGAGTGTCTGGGGCATGATAAGCGTTGAAAGGGCTCAAGGCCGCTGGCATTCAGAAATTCTCATCTTTCACCTCAGACTGATGTGCGAGGTCTTAATTTTTGAGCCGTCATCAACAGACTGAATAGAACATGCCATTCATTTTCCAAGAACTTTTTCCACATTGTATCTTTTATATATACAGATCTTAAAAACACAGGTTTATGCCATTTTATGCCATTGATTCTAATTAAGATCTTCTGAGAGGGACTGCAACAAACAAGACAGTATGAATGATGCCACAATGGCTTCATTGTGCCCATGGTCTGAGGCAGCATTCATAGAAGCTCTGTCTTTTTTTCACAAAGGTTGTGTCCCCAGCGCTTCTCTATAGCCTATAGACATCCTATGGACAAATGCATTCGATTCTGACATATGTTACATTATCCGTGACATTGATACTGGTTTCCTGGGTTCTGGGGTTCTTGGTTAGGCAAAGAGGACATGCAGCAACTGAATGGAATGATGCAATGAAAAGGACACAAAGGTCACACCTTACTGTAATAAATTACAAAAGAGAGGTAATTTGTTTGTTTGGGTGGTCTCTACCTGTTGTAGGTTAGGCTGATCGTGTACACAATAATAAAGGTGCCGTAAAGGGTTCTTTGCAATATGCCATATGCCACAGGTTTGGTTTCCAACAGAATCTTCTTACAGATGGTTCTATAAAAGATGAAATGTGAAGAATCAGTTTTAAGTTTAAATATATGATGCAAAGGTTCTATACCAACTGAAGGTCTTTTCTAGAACAGAACATCCAACCCAAGAAACATTTGGCAACTTTTTTTTTTATGTGTGCACAGTCTTAAAAATAAGGGTGCTAGAAAGGGTTCTGTACATAATGTCATAGGAGAACCATTTTAATGGATGTTTTTTTTTTAAGATGAAACATTTTCATAAGTGGGATATGCGAGAGTGAAGTACCTTTTCAAAGTTTAAAAGAAGCTCCACCTAATGTAAAGGTTGTATACCTATTAAAGGTGTTTCCTAAATCTGTTTAGAACCATTTGGGAACCTTGATTTTAGGATTAAAATTCCAACAATTCCTTTTCTTTCATAAGACATACTGCAGACCTAATTTCAATAAAGAAATATTACTGAAATTCAAGGTTTCGGTTAGGCGGGGTGCCTGAGTCCGGTTCTGGAGGGCCATTAATCTAGCACAGTTCAGCAGTTCCCCTCCTCAAACACTCTGACTAACCCTGGCAATTAACAGATGAGATAAAGCCGTTAAGTCACCAAACTGTGTCCGGCACAACAACCCTCCAAGACCGGATTTGGGCTGCCTGATATAGGGAATACTCAGAAATCCTATTTTGGCTTATTTATCTGTAAGTATTATTTGGACACCTTTAAAACAGGATTGCTTTTGAAAACACTAGCACTAAAGATGTATTAACACTAAAGATGTATCAGTTCTCTCTCAATCAGCAATCAATAAAATATACAAAACGGAGTATCTCTGCAAATACATTGCTGTTGTGGTGGCTGATCTCAGCGTTCTAGAGGCCTGTCCTTATTGCCCCCTCTGGCTGGTAAACAAGGCGATGCTAATTGCGATGTGATGACCAGCCAGTGATTCCATCAACACTTGGCAAACACTTTCAGCACTGGACATAAGCATAATGACACTATTTGTTTTATGTTACAACAATATCATGCCTCTCCTTGGGCGCTGGGGATCTGTAGGGAGATTTCACAGTTTGCTTTGTGACATACAAGAGTCGTATTATTTTGTTTAATATTAAAACATGATTTATTCAGTTACACTTCAAGGTGGTGACTGGCAGTTTGTACATTTTATGCAGTTAGCATGTTGACAGCAATAATATGGCAGGAATTAATTAGATGGACCCTTTAAATAGGCAAACTTTTCTTACACTATAAGTAAAAATAACTTTAGTTTGCATTGTAAGCCATGTTACTGAACAAGAAGCTTAGGGATGTAATAAACCCGGGATTGTAATTGGTTAATCCTCTGATCAAAGAAAAAATAGGGGATTTATGTATACTTGTTTAAAGCTTTTATTTGAGTGGGACATGATTTGCACCTTCTTTGCAGGACCCTGAATGATTCCTGGCTTGGATGTGCTCTTCTAGAGAAAATTGCAAATTTGTGCAAAGCGTAAAGGTTATTCACACTCCCATATCCCATTTACAAAAAATGATAAAAGAACCATTCATTGAAACATTCTTTACGGAGCCAAAACATGGCATCGCCCCAAAGCACCCTCTTCAACACCTTTAATGCTAAGAGAGCCTCACTTTACTCACTCTCTCTGAAACAAGAGGAGATCTTTCCCTGTGGTTGCTCATGCTGGGCGTCCACACTCGTGAAAGCGTTATCAGCGACTCTGTGGGCGTTGTGGTCATGGTCCACATGCTTCTCGTGGTTTTGGGCCATCTCCTGTGTTTGTGTCCCACAAGTTCAACTGCATGGCCGGTATTGTTTCTGCCCCTGTCCCTTTCACCCATCGCCAGGCAACAAAGCCTGCCGTCTTCAGCGTACAAGGGCGCTCGCAGTACAAACTACCCACTCCCTGCATTCCTGCTCCCTATCTTGGAAGCGTTTGTGGGCGATTTAGAGATAGCAAGCTCTTCAGCCAACAGATGAGCTTCTGTAGACATGACATAAAGAACAAACAGCACATCGTGCTCCATTTATAGAGCTGCAGAGAGGGCTATAAAATGAGAGGGAAAAGGTTCAGTCTCACTGTGGTATACGGCTTTGAGCAAACAAGGAATATCCATTACATTTTGTAGGTCAACTATCTTCATAGACTGAAGATTCAAAAGGTTCAAAACTATCTTTCAACAAGAACATGATTAAGTTTTACTATACAGTGACCAGTTTTAAGATTTAATATACTTCCAGTGCATGTATCCACATCATATTTACACTCATGTCTTGTTCTTATACAAAATATGAACAAATATTTCATAAGCATAAACAGAGATGTGTTTAGAACCAAGTATTATGACACCAGAATGGGACTCCAGTTTTGGGATGTTCAGTGGCTTAGCCTTAAATATTAAATTAGTTTGACTGTATGTTTGGGGTCTCCGTGTTTGAAACACCTCATTTCTCCTCTTTCTTTCCCTCTGAGGTTCAAATGCTCCTCTACAATCTCCTGGAACATCTATTTATATTTCCATCATTGTATTTAATGCCACATAGAAACAACTCCATATCATGGTGCTCCTACTTCCGTACTTCGCTGGAAGTGTCTAGGGTGTTCTTGGAATTATACATGCGAGTACATTATTTTAAAAGATGATTGCTGATTGTTCTCTGTGTAACTGTTATAGCTACTGCCAGGCGGTCTTGTCAAATGACTACTTACCTTCCTTACCATTAGTCTGAGAGTGCACTGTGAAAGGCACGTCTGTCTGGGGACGGTTAGTTGTGGTTCCATGTACTTTCCAGTTACGTTAAATTCCCCGTCAGCAATGTCTCTACCCCCAAATCCCCCAACCCCCCCCCCCCCCCCACCAGACAAGACAAATTCTCTGTCAAAAGAAACTGATGCCTCATCTAAACCCATCTGTATGTTCTGTTTATCATTTTAATTAAACTTTAATTAATTTTACTTTGGCTCTGCCAGCTTATTCCAAAGTCTTATGTTTACACTTGTTGTATAAGAATAATGAAGATGTCTTTTAGCTTCTTCCACCTACAGATATTTTGCATTGTATCCTCTACACACCTAAAAAAGATACCACAATGGAATAATTTAGTAATACCATAGAATAATTACTTTCAGTTTCCTAAGGAACCATATTCAGTAAGAGTTTTGTGAGTGTAAAGAACATATTAAGGGTTATCCACCAATTAGGGTTATTTGTAGGGTTCTTTACATTATGCTGCGGTTCTTTAAACATTCAAAAGGTTCTTGACACATCTCATATCCAAAAATGTTGATGATTCTCCAGCTATTGAAGGTTTTTTAGAGCAGAGGTTTGCGCTTAGCTTTACGTACCTTTCTTTTTTGTTTGAAACACTTAGTGCCTCCTTTAGTCTTAATCTATTTGCATTCATGGAAATGTGCTCATGTAAACAGACGAGTTTAGAACACATTGTTGTCATCAGGATGGATGAGATGGGAATTCAGCGCTTTTTCTCAGAAAGCATAAAAGCCACCGCTCTATTCAAAGAGTCCATTGTGGCCTCTTTTTTTCTGGTAATGCATCCATATTACATATATATTCATGCTCGTTAGAGGACAAAAATACAGACAAACACAAAGGGCAACATTAACATGTTTTTATGTGTTTTTAGGTTTCATCATGACATGCTGAATTCATAATTTCTCAATGGTCAATGAAATTAGAAACATAGCTGAATTGAAATGCAACACTCAATTACTATATCATCAATTGACAGCATTTTTGAAAATCATACCATGTGGCCAACAAATTTCAGACTTAATACAAATGTCACTGGATCTTCTGAGTTCATTTTGGTGTCAAAATATGAAATGATGCACATGCATACATATAATGGAGTCCAAAAGTCCAAAGGTTTTTTCATTTAAACATGGAAATAAATAACTGAGTATTAGGACTTTAAAACAACAAGAAATTATGAGTATAATGAAAAAGAAATACTATACTATAGTACTATATTTGCACTATATCTGGGCCACTATTCAAGTGTATGCAAATTTGTGCACTTGATGATGTTAATGTCATGAAGGTCAGAAGGTCAGAAGGTCTCATCCCTTCTATTAAAGCACGTTCTCAAAAGACTCACAAGTGTATTTGATCTATTCATCAGAAGCTTTTGCATCAACACGTGGAGTCCATGCCAACTCAAGTGCGTGTTGTTGTGACATCAAAAGGGGTCAAACTAAACACTAAGAAATTTCATGTTAAAATACAACCAAATTTATTGAATTTGGAGCATTTTTGCTGACCACAGAGTGCAAAAGTTACTATTTTTGAAACCACCATTGCTTTTTCCCTTGGAGAAAAACTGTTTAGACTTTGAGTTCCTTATATGGCTGGAAATAGACTACAATATGGTGACATGACTTCAAACGGAAAAAAGGTCAAATGAATCTCACAAATATAGGCAGGAAATATCAAAGCCTTAGTCTAAGTTGCACAAAGATTTGCTTAACATTTCTCTTTAGTAACATATTTACCAATGAAAAGATGTTCAGTGTCCTCGGAAGACCACTGCTATTGTCTTACACCTTCACACTGTCCCAGTGAAAAGCCCTTATTTAGCATTATTCTCTTCAAATTCTCTACCACAGAGATTTAACAGGAAGCGTGACAGGTGCTTTCAGGCCAAACAGCACAAATGACTCGCACACATCATATTTCAACTTTCAACAATTATTTATAAAAAGGATATGAATCGCTGTGACAATAGTTTGATTGTGCCGGGGGCTGTTTTGCACTGAGCTGCAGCTCTCTCATAGATAGGCCTTGTTGTGCCTGAGCCAGACCAAGCAGATGTGGAAAAGAACAATGGAAGCTCCTTCAACAGAGAGCAGGGCAGTGACTGACTCCAAGGGTACACAGGCTCTGAAGAATGCCTGGCACTAGCCCAGAGCCACTGACGCTATTATGGACCCACCTCATCTCCCATGAAGGCCCGGGACAGAGGGGGACCACACCTTCAAAGGCCAGCCCATCTTCTTCAGAAGTGCCGAAGACTATCCAGAAGCTTGGTGGGACGGTGTCAGAGCGGAGATTGGATTGTGTTGAGAAGGACGTTGGAGGGCCATCCAGACTGTTGACCCAGGCTCAGAAGATCAAGACCCAGAATGGCTACTGCAAGCACCTCAGGACAGAGTCCCTTTGGGCTGGGCCGGAGGAAGAAGTCCCCTGGTATCCTGGATCAGATTGGCAAATTCTTTGGAGGGGATAAGAAGAAACGGGGCAAGGTGAGCCACAAGCGTTGCATGACAGTATGACCTAAAATTTGAAGAAAGTTTATGGAGCAAACGCTAAACTCCATTGATCTTCTTCATTTACAGTTCTTGTATTAGAGAATAAAAGTGAGCAGTGCATATTTCTAACAATTGCTAAACTGAGAACTTCTTGGAGAATGAAGATCCACTGCATTAACATACTCTGCAAGAAGTGTGTTTTTTCATTGCATAAAAGTATCTTACTATATGTGTAATAGCACATAATAATTTCAAAGAAAAAAGGTAAAGAACCATAATGTACTGGGATTTCCTGTCTTTCTAGAATTGCAGACTGTCCAAAATAGTAGGAATCCTTTGTCACAATCTGAAAGTCAGATTCATTTTATATGAATAAAAATGAACACAAAGCATTTATCCATGTAACATTTAGCATAAAAAGTTAATATTAAGCATGCATTTATGTAAAATGTTGCTATACTGTTTACTAAATATATGCACACTGGTGTATCTAACAACTTCACAAGGTTTCAGAACAAATGAAAGACAGAAATGTCTTTCTGATGTACCCTAGGGGTCCATGTTTAAGTATTCAGTTGTCTGAATTACACAGATCCTTTGCAATTCTGGTTTTGAAACATTTTAAACATTTCTTGACATCAGACAGCTCTGGTTTATTAAAAAAAACAACTATATAGATATA
>JBBPCZ010000148.1:4735223-4757918 GCA_037974445.1 Brycinus macrolepidotus | reverse complement strand
CAAATCTACATTTTGCATACTATCAGTATTATTTTAAATAGATTACCATACTGAAGAGTACTTTTAGCTCATCACTTCTTGCTTCAGTAAATGTCAACTTTTGCTGTACTAGTGCAAATTTTATTTCCGTTTATTCTTTTTTGTAGATTAAGAGGTAGTTATGCTAGTTAATATTCTTTTGTATTTAATATGGAAATGGTGTAGCATCTAATCCTGCACTTATATAATGGTGAACCTTGTTGCATTTTTATTCAACTCAGCTGTGCTTATTTTATTTGTATATATTTTAGGGCTCATTCCGGGGGCACCTCTCCTCCTCACCCCAAAGACCCCTGCATTCCTCCACCCGACGCCGTGGAGAGGTGAACCCTGTCCTGCACTTCTTCAGGAGCTTTGTAAGTACACATTTTGCAAAAATATGTGAGGGAAATTTACACACCTGAATTAATGATACCTGAGGGGAACAGTCATCTTACAAATTAGTTATGCCACTCATGATGGACACCTTCAGAGATCTCTTCCAGCCCTAGCATGTCGTATAGAAGCGAACTTTACACTGTGCTACATAGCTTACCTTAAAAACACACTGAAAACATATTAAAGTCAGTTTAAATGGGGCATCAGAATGCATTTTCCTTCCATGCCTGGTGTCAGGGAGTGTCTCTGATTGAGCTGAGCATTGATGGCAATCGATGGGAGGCGGTACATGATATTACTGGTTGAAGTCTCTTCACTTCATTGATAATGGGCATACGAGAATTTGGTTTTCAAATGATATCATGAATTGTCCAATGTGAATTTTAAAGAATTTTTTTAAAAAATTGGATGATGAACTGAAGCTGATTTTGACTTTGACTCTGACAAACATGAGTGCAACCACCCAAAACCTCAACGCAACTACTGCTCCTTTTGTTGGAATTTCTCTACAACACATTGTGTGTAGAGGATGTCAGCCAGTCGCCGTCCAAGACTGTCGTCATCTCAGACGTGCAGTCCATGTTTACACTTTTTTACAATGGCACAGGCTTGTTTGTGCATCAGACAGAGATTACACACACTTACTTCACTTCTCCACGCTGATCTTTGCAGAGGCTTTACATAATGGTTTCTTGGACTGGAGGGAAGACCTAAGTGTGAACACCTTGATAGATGAATTACCTTGATAAAACAGTAGCTATGGACAAAAAACTGTGTGTTGCACTCGTTCTACAGTCATATAGTCCTGGTCAAGGCAGAAGCAATTAAAATGAACTAGAAACATTTAATTGTAGAAAGTGATATAATGATCTCGACAAAAGCAGACCATCCTCAATGCATATTACTAAATTTTCAAAAGAATATAATAATAATTCCCTGGAGTAGGAACTGTTTTCTCATTATTGCTGCCCAGACACCATCAGTGAAAGTGTTAATTGTTCATTAAAAGGGTACATGCATGTCTAACCTTGCTCATCAGCTATAAAACGTATTTGCAAGATTAAGCAGAAATAAGCAGAGTAAGCAGTCAAACTTTTCAATGAATCTGATTAAACTCTGGTCAAGTGTGGCTCTTTGAGATTCCATTCAATGAACTGCACTTCAGGTCTAATGCCTTGCAATTTCATCACCCACAGGTGTCTTCTCCTCGTCCCAAGTCAAGGGTAAGTGTCTTTCTGTTCCATTCCCACTGATCTGTTTTGGTCTACATTTGAAAACGATCAGGGATAATTAACATGCCCTTTATCCCATATTCTATATCAAACCATTGTTTTTTTATTGGCTATAACTCAGTAATTGCATTTATTTTAATCTCACAAAAGTCAGGGACAGGACAATTTAGAATGAATGTTAGAGCTTGTAATGGGGTTTCATTACTTACTGTACCATTAATTAAAGGTAAAATAATAATAATAACAACAATGATCAGTTTTAAAAAGGAGGCATGCTTGCCTATTTGTTGTATGAAGACTGATTCCAGTGGAAATGCACATTACTCTACATATTTCGTTTTATATATCCTCAAAACCTCATATGCAAAATGAGAACTTAATGGGAGAAGCGAAGGAATGTTCTTAAACTTGAATGTATGTTAATTCCAAGCACTTTTGGACCACTTCTGTTGGTCCGTTTTCAAAACACAGTGGAAAGGGCAGCTGCCATTTTCAACTTATGTCCAAAAATAAATAAAAAAAAGACACATTTGATTGTTGTCAAGAGTTTTGTGCCTGTTGCAACTTTACTTAGTATATCATGCAGCCTCACTGTTTACATAAATCACCTCCAACTCCTTAATAACTCTCTGGCCCTCGTATTTGATACATCTTCTGCAGAGTCCTTGTATTTATTTATGTTTTATTTATCTATTTGTTTTTTTTGAAATCCCATCACAGCTCCCTGCTCATTATGCCCTGATAACCTGGCAATCATTTTAATCGTTTGATGTTGCTTTGTTTCTTTTCCATGTGCAGTGGAGGGAGCTCTTGGGCCTGGTATGTCACCTAGCTTTGAATGGAGCTCTGTTTGCATTCACAGTCATGACCGCTGGCAGATGGCAATGGCTTCACCTGAAAGCCTTTCCTTACTCCTCTGTCCTCTTTCTAATAGATCTGTCCTCTTCCTTAACAGCCCTTTTCCCTCCCTGTGAAATAACCGATTTCTAAGTGTAGTCGATGTGATTCACGGTGGTTGCAATGACATTAATTTAGACATTTGAAGAAGTCATGAGTGAAAGGGATAATCCAGCTCACAAAGCTGACCAATGGCTGGCCTTTTTTACTTCATACAGTGCTTAACGAGACCCCGATTCTGTAGAGTAGAGTTTGACAGAATGCTTTAATGTGATGTCAACTGATTTGACCATTTATAGCATATCCTAAAGTGTCCTTGCTATGAGAAAAGTGTTAGTGTGATTTGAGGGTCAGCATTTGACTGCCTTGACTTGACCCGAGTTTGTTTCTCTGACATTCTTATCCAGAGTGACTCTGTGCTTCTGGATGACTTTGAGACAGCACGACTGTTTCTGAATCGAAGCCGGTAAAGCAGTTTTCTGTCCTGGGAGTTTAGTGACAGAGCTCATTTTCTTTCCGTTTTAGCCCTTCACTCTCCCTCTCCCTGTCTTCATCAGTGTGCTGGGTCGATCACTCACCAGCACCCTTTGTGTCATAATCATGAAGTATTTACAGTCTACAGGCTCCTTTTGGGGGTTCACGTTTTTAAAAAAAGTGTGGCACTGAGAGAAAATGAGCTTATGTACAAGCATTATAGACGGCACCAGGATACTATCAATCAGGCTTTACATTTTATATCTCTTGTAAAGCATGCACATTTTGAGAAATACAGGTAAAATGTTTTAATGATAAGGAATAATTGCTGTAAAAAGGGATAGATTAGGAGACAAACTCAAATGTTTCATTTTCATATTCAAGACATACTCATTCTTTGTCTGTGCCATGCTTATGGTGTCTCTAACCTAGTCTTTTGGGCAGTGTGTGTTCTTTGTGTTGTTTGTGAGACGTGCATGTGATGTAAAAACCTCAGCAACTGGGTTCATTTGTATGATTTAATTACATGGTTGATTAATAGAGAGGCTTTCCAGATACTTTAATCCGTTTATGTACTAATGCTGCCTCTGTGTGTCTTGCATTTCAGTACTGAAATGCACTGTGCAAAACATTTCATGATGAATGGACACCATTACTTACGTTAAGTTAAAATTAAAAATATATGTAAAAAATAAAATAAATAATAATAATTTTATATATATATATATATATATGTGTGTGTGTGTATATATATGTATATATATATGTATATATATATATATAAATATATATATATATAATCAATGTCAGAACAAAAACACATGTATTTCCATCTTTGGATCAGCAAAAATGCTCCTAATTTACAAAGAAAAAAATCATTTTCTATTCATTTTCTTTTCATTCTATTCATTTTGAGTATTTTGAGTATTTCCTTCTCCTTTAAATTGACTATATGCATTCAATTGTTTAGAAGGAGGGGCCATAAACCTATGTTTTTCAATGCAGAAGGCATACAGATATCTTTAAGAAATGAAAGTATTAAAGTATCTGTAAAGTCTCAACCTTTATTAACAATGTCAAATCATAATCATACAAATTAACCCATGGATTAAAGCACATGTGTCATTACTGTCTGAACAAAACACTACATCTCCATTATAATTCCATTTCTTATTTTTCTAATTGCTCCAAAATAAAACTCTGCATTGTCTTGCATTGAAAGTTAAGAAGGTTTTTTCCTGTCTGAAGAAACTTTTGTGGAGATGAAGTTTTGTCCCGACAGCGATGATATGTGTCTATGAATACAGTAAATACACACTACCAGTTTACAAAAGCTGGAATACATACAGACATGTCTATACATATTTTCTATACTTTGGATATGTATGGACATGGTTCTTGAAGGCGGTTCCTCATAAAGCTGCATGAGAGAATGCCATACTATATATATAGGCAAATAATGCCTATATATAGGCATGCACACAAATTCAAACACACATACAAATACTCATGATAGATGAAAAGTTATGGAACGTGTTGCCCATCAAAATGTTTAGGTATTTGGAGAATCACAGAGGTGTAACATAATATTCTTGACTTCCTCAACAGTTCCTCAACCTCAACAGTTGTAAAAAATGCATTTATTCCAGCATAATTTCCAGCTGTGGGCTGGTGCCATCAGTGTTTGTTGATGATATTTTTGTAGGCTTCGCCATCGACACGTGGCTCCGAGAGTATCAGATCCCCCCACAGACGCCGCAGAGAACAGAACACACTCTCCAGAATCTTCAGCCTGGTGAGCCTACAGCAGCGCTGTAGTTTAATTAAAGGTCTCTCAAAGGTCACCTAGGGTTGCATGGCAGCATGCATGGAGATGGTATTTGGTGTGACATAAATGTATTCCAGGGTCACAAAGAACATTAACACTTCTGACATGCGACTTCTTCAAAATTCATCTGATAGACGCATGGTGAATAATGATCGGGATATCGGAAAAGTTTCATTTCGATATGCTAATTCTTAAAATGTGAGGCTCCTGAACAGTTATGTGGCGTATGTCTTGTTATAGAACCTCACATTCCATTCTTTTGGGGAATTATCATGCATTAAAGATAAACATCTAATAATGCATGTTAAGGTTAAATATACATTAAAGTTCAAAAATCCCTTTTGGAGATAAGGAGGTTTCATAGGTTCACAGGAGGTTGCATATGTATGCAGTCATGTGCAAAAGTTTGTAAAGTTTCTACATTTGATGAGGGGCACCAACACTTTTGCACACAACTGTAATTCATTTTTGATTACCTTTCTTGAGGTGTACATAATTGGTATGACTTTAAAATGAAAACTATATGCCGTTTTGGAACGAAATTCCTCCATTTATGCAACTGTTCATGCTATGAAACAGCCTCCCCTGCTTCAGTACAGTTAGACATAATGCCCAAACCCGATTCTGCTGGTGGTGTCCCCTCTCTGCTGGCCTCCCTGTGCCTCGCCCACCTGCATGACTCTGATCCCCTACATCCTTATTCATCAAGCCTTCTACAATTTTTTCCCTCCTCACCGGATGGAATTGTGCGTCACTGCTGTTTCCTTATCTTCTCTATCTTCTTGTTTCCATTACTAACAAACATCTCATCTCCAGTGGCCAACCAGAACATCTGCTCTGGAGGTCTGGGTACACGGCCGTGAACAGTCGTGCTGTGTTTCTGACCCTGCTTTGCTCAGTCACTTACAGTGCCTTTCATACACTGCAACTGCAAACTAGTTACCTCATACATGAACGATACTTTTTTGTTCCATTGCGTCTTATTATCCAGGGAGAGCTAGAAGAAAAAGAGGTCCTTCTTTTGGACCTTCTTTATCATTCGCTTTCACTGAGCTTTTCCTTGCCTCTGGCTTGCTCAGGGAATGGTGTAGGACGTGACCCCGCTGAAAAAAAAAAAGGTGCTGTGCTGAACATACACGATCCAGTTTTGTCATCTCAGCATGACTACTTGAATGTAGTTATTGCTGATAGTGAGAAAATGTAAAAATTCTATTGTATGTCTATATAATCAAGTATTAATTTATTAAGTAAAGTCACTGCAGCCCTTCTTGCAGTATGTACACCTACTCGGTGTTTAAGACTGAATTTAAACAACAGGAGTACATTAACCTGGAAGATTCTACTGTGCAACTGCTGTAATCCTGCTCAGCTGAGTGTAAGGTAATTGAATGTAAAGTAGTTGGATGTAAATGCAAAGTAAAAATAGCATTACGCCATTAAGCCGTTGTGAGCCAAATCTGCCGGAGGCAACAGAAAGAGGTGTCAAAAAGTGTATTCATACACAAATAGAGTCCCTGTATCTTACAATTGTACATGTAAACAAAGTCTTTGATGCATATATATACAATTACAAAAATGTATTAGACGTTATATATTTTCTTACTTGTTTCTTACTAGTTACTAGATAGGAAAACTGGACATTATTGGACATTACTGCTTATTTCAAGTCAATTTTGCTCATGCCGTTGCTTCCAGTGAGCATTTATTTAATTCCCAATGGCTTTTTAAGCAGTGTACCTCAAGGCAATGTAAGAAGATGCTTCACTCCGAAAAATGCCTCTTAACTTGAAAAAAGTTTGTAGCCAGGCTGACTTTTAAATGAAAAATGAAAAACGAATTGAACTTAAAGTAGTAAATTAATATAACAGAATCTGTCTCTGACATTCTGTTCATTCATTCTTAGGAGTTCAGTGAACTCCAAATTTCAAGCCATCCAACTCACTAACCAATTCACTTTTTTTAAAGTGTAATTTTTGAAATAAGTGTAAAAGCACTAATATAGTAGAACTGTCAACACATTCAGGCTCTTTATGCTAATTTTGTGCCATAAATGACTTATAACAAGGTATAGTTTCTAAGTGAGTCTAATAAAGATTAACAAAATAATCATCTTCTCACTGCAAGATATGTAATTTAAAAAGTGTATAAAAATGTATGAACTGAAATTGTTTCAGATGTAAAAGATCTTGATGTTTGCAGTGTAGTTGACTAGCCAGAATGTTACCGAATGCTTTAACTACCTATAGTTCAGTGAAAGATTGGTTCAGATGTAGTTTTTAGAGAATTCCAACTGTACCGCAAAAGGATGTCATCCTAGGATCATATCTGAATTGTAGAAATACCTCATCATTTCATCATTTTATTAGTGCACAGCCTCATGTTTTATGTCAGTGGATTCGAGCAAAATCAGGCATAGCTTCTCTGCTTTCTGAACACCGTTACCACGATGTTCTTATGATGTTCTTTATCATGTAGAAATACTGGTGGATGGATACCTTTGCAGATTTATTTCACTTGATTCTAGGTCATTGGATTGAATTAATTATCATTCCAATACACTGTACATCCACGGATTTGTAGACACCAGTGTTTCTTCTCAAATCAAATCCATTAGCCCTCTTCTGGAAAAGTGACTACATCTTGGAATGTTGCTTTAACAATTGAAGTGGCTGAATTCATTTGTTAGAAGGACTGTCCGGATACTTTTGGACACATAGCTAACACACACACACACACACACACACACACACACACACATATATTTATATATATATATATATATATATATTTGTGTGTGTGTGTGTGTGTGTGTGTGTGTGTGTGTGTGTGTGTAGAAGGTCTTTTAATGGACTTTAATGTAAAAACATTATTTTCCAAATCATTTCAGACCATTTCTATTTGTCCATTCTATTTGTCCATTCTTAAAGGTCAGCTCTCCAAATATTTTCAAAGTATGTAAAAATGGCAAAAATGGAGAGACAAGGTTTACATTTCCTACAGCGTCAGTATGGTCATTTCTGCCTGTATCTCAGGCAAGAGAGCATCATCACATAAGGGTTTGTGTAATCTGTGGACCTACTTCAACTGCTTATGACTTCCTTTTTGTCCAAATGACAATCTTCGTATTTGAAAAGATCTCATTTTGTCTTGCAGAACAAAACAGAATACTGGACAGCTCCATACTCTTATCACCCATGTGAAGCAAAGTGAATGATCAAAGTCTATATATAATTTCTTCTTTCCACCTCCCAAGTGTCCCATTGGAGTGCTCTTGTTGCAGTATGCTCCAGATGCCTCATAAATCTTTCCATTCCTCTTCAGCTAAGACGTCTACTTTATGCAAATGCTTTCAGGAAGGCGGCGTAACTGTGAGTGGTAATAACCCCCCATCCACTTGTTGTTTCCCTTTACTTCCAGGGAGAGAGCAGATCCCGTTCTCCACCCAAACGCTGGAGCACCATCTTCTGAGACTGGGAAGAGCCAGATGGAAGAGGCGGAAAAGGATGAAGAAAAGAAAGAAGAAGCAGAGGGTTTCTGCCTTATAGACTCACACCTTGCCACGGGCTTAACAAACTAATACCGGCCACCTCCACCTGTCAGAGATACAATCCCGGTATCCGAAATTATACACCCATAGGGTTCCATGTGGACTAGATGACTGCGAGAAACATCCGGCGCACCAAACTGCTGTTGAGGTGGTAGTCTTGAGGCCAGGCTCAATGGTCAAGTTGGCTTTAAATGGTTTCTTTGATTGTGTACCCAGTTTCAGAGCACTCTGTAGAACATTCCTTTGAATAAGCATCTTAGAAATACATTACAGGCCAACACAGTACAATGCAGAACCAATTTTGGAGAAAGCAAACCTGCCACTGCTTTGGTTATTACATGTATTGGTTTACTCTCAGGTAATACTGTCCCGTACATGATTTGGTCTTAACTTTAACAAATTATGCAATGATATTCACAGTAGCAAAGTCAATTCTCTGTGTCATCAAAGCTTGCTTTCATTCCCTGTAGGTCATTTCTCCATGTGATATTCAAAATAAGTGTATTCGCCTTTGGTACACTATCAAGCCATCATCTTTAATCCACATACCACTGTGAGAAGTGTTCCATGGAGCATGGTTATTGTATGTATGTGTAGTGTATTTGTGAATCTTTGCGTGTTCCCTGTGGTTGTAAAGTGTCCTGTTTTGTACAGTTTGTTTTCACTGTGTTATGATCTCTGTGTGGCACATTGTATTGTGTTTTGAGGTTTTTTTTTTTTATATATATTCTTAACATTCAGTGTATATTCTTAATACATGGTAGTTTTTGAAATGTTGTGAAGTTACAACAGGTACTAAAACTGTCTCCACATTGGAAAGTAATATCCAAGTCAGTAGAGACATCGTTCGAAAGCCCTTGTATTGCACTGATGTAGTAAAATGCTTGCCTGTTTATTTCAACGGGTTGGAAATAGCGCGCGTGACACTAGGCCTTATTATATTGGAAATGTTTCGTATATTTACTGAAACACTCCTATTTATTGTTGATTAATTGTGCATAACATACGTAACAGAGTGAAAGGCAGAAATCTGGGTTTCTAAGAATTTATAAGGTAGCGAAGGTGTCAGAGAGGCATTGAAAAGTGGAAGACGGAAATGGGAATGAAGAACTTAAAGAATGACAAGTGGAAGAGAGTGGGGAGGATTTCATTCAGCCAGTGTTACTGAGAGGCTCCTGTTCATAACGTGTCCTGATATTGTCTGTTGTTTTGTTTGTTTCTCATAGACATTGTTCATCATTCCTGCATGTACTATTTATGAGTAAGTGCTGAATATACAATAAATGTCAATTACACCCCCCCATCAGCGCTGGAAATTCCCCGAATGGTGCTAAAGATTTACAATGCAGAGAATATCTTCGGGTGGCCAACATCCTAGACTCTTTTGTGTAATACTTTTAACTACTTGATATCTTTAGTAACATCAAATAAAGATTCCTAAAAGTAAACATTTGAAGGTTACAAGCGTTTGTTTTTCGGCCCAGGGATCAATTCTGCACATACATTGCACATTGCTTTCATTATTAATAGTTAGTGAATTATGTGTGTAATAACAATATTAGAGGTGTAAATCTTTCTCATGTAAAATGAACAGAAAATCCGTTTTCAGCTAATGGTCAGAATGTGCTGCTAGAGTGGAAATAATGACTGAAGACAAATTCACTGTATGCAGAGAAGATTCCCTCTAATCTTGGTTAAGTGATTGTGCTGAACCTTGCCTTGACAAACATTTCTGCTCAGGTTGAGTATAACTGATGGATGGTTGCCAGTTTGTATTTCTGTCCTTCCTTCATAAAAATACACACTATGCAGTGATATAAGCAAACAAACAAACCGACAAACATATGTACAGATGGGCCACAATATTAAAACCGCTGACAGGTTCCGTGAATAACGTCAACCGATATTAGTGTGTTGGAAGCAGGAAGAGGCCAGGCGTAAAAATCAGAATGACTTTCACAAAGGCCAAATTGTGATGGTTAGATGACTGGAACAGAGCATTCTCTTGTGGGATGTTTCCACTATACGGTGGTTAGTACCTATCAAAAGTGGTCCAAGGAAGGACCCACTGGTGAACTAGCGACAGGGTCACAGGCGTCCAAGGCTCACTGATGCACGGAGTAGGGGTGTAACAGTTCTGAAACCAAACCAAAAACCGTGATATGAACGTCCGCGGTCTCAGATTGCAGGCCCATCCCACCCTGCTACCACTGCTACCACTGCTAAACATAACCAAAGTAATTTTCAGTTTCACAATTTACACTCTAACACGAATAGGGCAAGCTGTATTACTAGCAAATATTACATATTGCACTTATTTCACTGTCCTCCAATCATGTGTCCAGTGACTGTCTTGGTCCAATCACGCAGTTGCTGATCGCGCCTGCAGTAAAGTTACGCTAGTTTGATGGAACTCGAGATGGATAATAATTCTGAGATAGCAGAAGCTCTGGGCACATTCCTGTCAGTAATGTATAGTGAAGTATACGGATGGCAATTGTGTCGTAAATGTTTAACAAAACATCCTCATGCAGCAGGCAACACTTCAAATATGCAACACGTATCAGAAGACATCATCCCGACACCGATCTTAGTGGGTAACTGCCAACCCCGTTCTCCAGACACGCGCTGGGTATGAAAGTCACACAGATGACCCTTTATCAGAAATACTACAGGAAGTTGTGGCGGAGTGGAAATTTGACAATGCCAAGAGCATTGTTAATGTGGTCACATTCATCTACCATGTTCTTCAGAGTACTTATTGTTTTTCTTAATCAACAACAACAACAACAAAAAAAAACATGTATGGACCGAATCATGGATTTGGAGAACTGTTACACCTCTAGGTGCAAAGGATAGTCCATCTGGTCCAATCCCACAGAAGAGCTACTGTAGCACAAAAAGCTAATGCCCTGCTACAAAGATAAGATAAGATAACGGTGGTGTAGTGGGTAGCACTGTTGCCTCACACCTCCAGGGTTGGGGCTTCCAATCCAGGTCCTGGCCTTGTGTGTATGGAGTTTGCATGTTCTCTTCATGATGGCATGGGTTTCCTCCGCAGTCTCCGGTTTCTCCCACAGTCCAAAGACATGCGTGTCAGGTGAATTGGGGATTCTAAATTGGAGTGTGGGAGTAAAGGGTATGTGTGTGTGTGCCCTGCAGTGGGCTAGCGCCCCACTCAGGGTGAGTCCCTGCCTCATGCCCGTAGACCCCGGGACAGGCTCCGGGTACTCGTGACCCTAGTAAGGATTAAGCGGTTACAGAAAATGAATGAATAAAAATAAGATAATTAGTCCCACAAGCAGGATATTTGCAAAACTAATAAAAATAGGAAACGAAGGAAGAAGCTCAGCAATGATCAGAGCTGCTGTAACAGGCTGCCACTCGCTGGGGGCGCCGGAAAGAAAAGTGTCTGAACACACAGTGCATTACAGCTTGCTGATTATAGGGCGAGTCAGTATCTATGCTGAACACCCTCACAGTGGGCAGGTGAACATCAGGACTGAACCATGGAGCTCACCAGGGGAAGAAACTGGCCTGGTCTGATGAATCACATTTTCTTTCAGTTTAATTATTCAGGCCACAGGATTTATAGGATCTGCTAATATAATGGAGCAAGATACCACAGCACATCTTCAGAGATATTGCGGAGTTTATGACTTGAAGAGTTAGAGTGGTCTTGGCGGCACAAGCTGGGTTTACACAATATTACGCAGGTGATATTCTGGCTAGTCATTGTGGAGAGTGCTGTAATATGGACACTCCTGCTGTGCAGAGCATGCCTGTGAAGAAAATAAGGCAATATTATACATTACATCAAAGAAGCAGTGTCAGACAGGTCAGACTATGAAGCTAGAGTGCCCTCTTGTGATGTTACAGAGTAGTTCTAAGTAGTTTCTAAGAAAGAGAGTTTGCATAATGGTTCTCATTACTAATAATAACAGCTTCTTTTCTGAAGTGTCTGGTGTACCCCTAGAAGTGACAAAGGAATGGAGGTACTTATGAATAAATATATGCATCCAGATACATAAACAGCACATTTTTTACTTCCATTCTTTTGAATATTGCTATTTATCAATTGTTTGGGATTTTATTTGTTTCCTTGCATATATTAGTTTTAGGAATTTTCTGATAACTTCACAGCACTGTCATGTACTCTGTATACAGAAAAAGTAAAAAAGGTTATGGAAAAGCATCTTTGTGGATAATTACCTCTTACCCTGAAAATATGAGAAACTAACATTCCAACAATTATTGGCGCCCATGGCAATTTTTACTAACAGAATATTACAAAATCTACTCGAGTGTTCTCTAGAGCTCTAAAACTCTAAAGTGGTCGTCAAAGTGGCCAAATTCTTCAATATGGAGAAGATTAGAGAATGCACCAATGAAAAGAAACTGAATAGAGAAACAGACATGAAAGGAGACAGAATCGTTTAATGGTTACACCCGCTGAATAAGGTTAAATATGGTGGAGCGTCTGTGATGTTTAGGGCTGTTTTTCCTCTAAATGCCCTGGTAACTGTGATCGCATATATACGGCATCATAGACTACATGAAGTAGTAGGAGATTTAAGATCAAAATCTTACTGAAAACCTAAAACTGGATCATGGTTGGATCTTCCAACAGAAGAATGATTCAATACATATGCCCAAATCCACACAAAATGGTTTAATAACCTCAGAACCCCTTGACCTAAACTGTTTTGAAAACTGTGGAATGTGCTGAAAAGGAGAATCCGAAAGAGAGGACATAGGATCCTGGAGAATATGGAGAGGATCTCTTTGTAGTCTTAAGTCTATAATAATGTATTATAGCCTATTGAACTATTGTATTATACCTCTACTGTTATATTGCATGCAACATTGTGGTGTGTCTATAATTGTATACAAATATATATATATATATTGTAATATATATATATTTATATTGCTGTAAAATTGTATAGTAGCATACATACATATATTATATTTATATTGTAATTTTGTATACAATACCGTATTGTTATAGTCTCCCTGTTGTGTGTCCCCATAGTATTTTATTTTTGTAGGTAAAGTATCTGTATATTCAGAGATATATTTATATATATAGGTTTAATTATAATTCATTCCCTTTCTTACCCTCATAGTTGAGCTGTCTGAGTGTGCTGCTGTCGTGTTGTGTTGTGGTCCAGGAGGACAATATTTCGTCTCACTGTGTACTTAATATATATGGCTGGGATGACAATAAAGCTCTACTTACTTACTTATTATGTATTATAAATGAAAAAAATAGATAAATTAGAATAAAAAATCAATAGAAGATAAAGTTAAGAGAATGAGGTTTATAATATTGGCCAATAATCAGGGAGACAAATTGCCAGAGACTGATCACAGCACTCTCCAGGATAACTGGGATTTAACTGGTCTTGTTAAATATGAGCACAATGACTTTGCTGTTGGTCAGTATGATAAAAATCTGACCTGTCAGTGAAGTAAAAGACCTAATTCCACTTATTTATTCCACTCCAACTCACCTAGAACATGTCCAAACACATGGATTTTCAAGCAAAAAGATCTGTTTAATTAATGCAATCATGCAAAACTGCAAGGCTTTGCTCCAGTTACTTTATAATTTTTAAGTGAATTTTAAAGTAACCCCAAGTTCTTAAATATAGAATTTAAATGCTTACAGAATGTTTGAACTAAACTGAAATATTTGCTAATAATTTCTTATAACAGGTTTATTGGAGGATGAACTTTTTTTTTTTCAGATTGTGTCATGTTTTATCTTTAAAATGCAGCACCTCAGTTAGTTTTAAAATGATTTTTTCCAGAATAAAGATGAGCTTAAGACAGGTTCAAGGTAAAATGGTATAAACCGACCAGTAAGCTTTAGAAACAAAGGTCCAGAAGATAAAGAACTAAAATAAAATTTAAACTGAATAAAGTGAAAACATTTCTGTAAGTGTTTTCAGTGGTTTTTTATTTATTTTATTAATTATTTTTTATAGTTAGACTGTGTCATACCATGTGACCACCAGGCCTAACAGGTTTAACCTTGGGTTCCGTGGCCTCCTAGTGGACCATGGTGGTACTTCTAGGATGCTCTTGGCCACTCATTTTAATCGCACTTTGTTACAATACATGCACATGCACTGAAACACAATTTTAAATTTGATAAAAAAAATTGCTGTGATAATTATAAACATCAAGTACAAATAAAACATCATAAACGTTAGGCTTGATTGGTCTATCAAACACCAACACGATTATGCTGGTTATGTTTTTCAGTGTGTAAATGCATTTGTCTTTTCAACCGTATGGAGCTCATCCACCATGCATTAATGACTACAAACAAAAACTTGTTTTTATTAAGTTGGATGATTGGACAGTCAAGTGAAATTTGAAAGAGTATATTGTTTTTTGTTGTTGTTGTTTTTTGCATTTTGAATGATTGCAAAACTTTTGTGTGTGTTTATGTTTTTTTATGTTTGTGTCATACTTGTCATTATGATGGACAGTAAAGTTGTTTTTAACTATTTGAATTTGAATTTGAATTTTTGAACCTCTGTTCTAGTCACATTGACTACAACCCAAATAACTTCTTGCTAGTTTTGTAGTGCATTTTTTTTGCACACAGAAGTAATTACTGTATTTCATGCACTGAGTGCACTGACTAGGCAGCAGGGAGCCAGTTTAGAGTCCTTCATTACTGGTCACGAGGAGCCACAGAGTTACCAGCAGAGGGCATCACTGAGTCTGCACTGAAAGACATGCACAGCTTAAATGTTTTACGTGACTCTTCTGTTTCTGTTCACTGTCTCAACCATTAACTTTATCTATGTAAACACTTGTAGATATAGATGCCATATATGTAGATATATATATAAGATTTATATGTTGTACCTCTGATCTCTGGGACCCATACATGTCTCCTATATCTGTGATAGGAAATGTATGATGGAGTCCAGCTGAAGCTGTGTGTGCTCTACTCTGGGGGTTGCTGTTGCTTGCATGTAGCACCAGTTGGGCAATGGAGGCATGGGGTGGGTTGTTGTCATGGTACATCTCTCCCCAGTGGAGGATGGGTTAAGTACTCAGGGATTTCCACCAGAGCAAGACTCCACACCAGCCGGACCATCTGCCTACAAGCCCTCCCTCCCTCTCTCCCTCCCTCTTTTCTCCTCCTACTTCTCGTCTGTCTCCATGAAGGGTGGCTTCTATGATGGCTAATGGGTGTAATATTAAGACTAATAAAGACCTGCTTCTCTAAACACTTAGTCCTACGTGGCTCGATCATTAGCACTGAAGGTGTTGTCTACATAAACAACAGTAAAGAGAGAGGAGATAACGTTAACGTTACTCCATTAACCCTTATCAACAAGAATCAGCTCTCAAGTGTGTGAACAGCACTCCTCCAGGCTAATATATCACTGACAATTGCATAAGATGTATGTGGAATTCCATAAGGGGGGTGTCTGAAGGGATTTTAAGGCTAAACACAGACTATTCAGCAGTGAAGAGGATAAATAACTTAAAGAACTGTAACATGCTGATGTTGTTTTGTTAGCCCTCATAAGCGAGAATAATAAACGTGACAACCTACAGATGATCATATTTTCAATTGCTGAATTAAAAGCATGAATTAAAAGTAATGACATTTAAATCTATTCGACAAAACAAAACAAATCTATTGGACAGAGCCCCCGGAGAACCACACTGAGGAAACGTGACCTTCTGCATTCTTCTTCCACTGATTTTATGAAGTCTATCTCCTGTCTATATATTCAAAAACAGAGGTAGAGCTGCAGCAAAAATCAGAGATCTGCTCTCGGGTGTTTAAAACCCCTGAGAACGATAAACGGAAAACCTAACACATTTACAACTGCTGACATGAAAGCCTTTCTCTAAAAGGAAAATCCCAGAGAAAAGGAACTTCAAAAACATATATTAAAAAATACAGAAACGCAGCAAAGTTCACCAGGCCAGTGAAGACAGTCGATAAATTAATGAACGTAAACACGCACATATTATTTCAGCTCTTGTCATCAAGGATGTCTAAAGTGTTTGACACAAAATGTGACAACACTTCTCCAGGCTCACGTCCTTGACAACAGCAAAAGACGAGTGGTAAATTCCGTAAGGGGAAGCTCTCTGGGGAGCTCAGTGCTCAATATGATTGCGCCTAATGAACTTCAGTATGTTAATATTATTCTGTTTAACCTTATCAGAAAGGATTTGCTCTCAGGTGTTTGAAACATATAAGAATGTAAAGAAACATGACAACCTACAGGCTAACACATTTACAGTCGTGTACATGAATGAGAAACTGTTAGCATCATATATTTCTTTTTCTTTTAAAGTGGAATGAGGAACATAAACTTCATGGCTTAATAAAGTTGTAAACACGGAGGTAGAGCCGTCGCAAACTGGAAGTGTTCACCAGGCCAATAAAGACACGGATAATTAGCATGTTAATGTTTTTCTGCCAGCCCTTATCAGCAAGGATCTCCTCTTTTGGGTTTGGATCTCCTTTTGTGTTTGAGACCCATAAGAATGGTAAACGTGACAACTTACGGGCTAATATGTTTACAACTGCTTTTCTTTTCCTATAAAGGCAAAATCCCTTGGAAAAAGAGCTTAACAGATTAATACAGTTGTAAACACAGCAGTAGAGCCACAGCAAACTGTAAGTGTTCACCAGGCCAGTAGAGACTTGACACTTTAATGAACGTTAGCATGCTGATGTCATTCTGCTAGCCCTTATCAGCAGGGATCTGCTCTTAGGTGTTTAAACCCCAAAAAGAATGATAAGAAATGTGGCAGAAATGTATTGGCAATCTCAGCAGAGCACAATGTCATCAGGTTAGCTTTATCACCGGGGAGCAGTGAAGCTAACGGTGATGCAGCAGGACACAAACATAAAAGCCCCCTCGGAGCACACATGGCTAAATCCGGCGCCATCTCTGCTCGAAAGTAATGACATTTAAACGCTGCAGACTCACATGCTTTTGCGAGGCCTGACAAAACAAATCTATTAGACAGAGCTCCCGAAGAGCCACAATGAGGAAATATGACCTTCTGCATTCTTCTTTCACTGATTTAATGAAGTCTATCTCCTGTCCCAAAACTAATTACAGGTACAAAGAGACACCGGCAGATGAAAGAACCTGCACTTTGATGGATGGTGTGGGACTACACAAATGCAATTTGGGCTGTAATTGACAACAGAAGAGTATGTGCAGCTTTGGCCGCTTTTGTTGCGAGCATTATCGATGCGATTACACGGCCATCTCGAACAGGTTAGACATGCACGAGCAAAGACACGAAAAATGACGGTTTGCGGGACTGATGAATTAGTACGGATTACCTTCCATAAACCCATGGCCTAAGTGTGATTCTACAGAACATTTTCAGCTCTGGTGAAGCACCATAAAGCTGCAAAGCATAAATCATGACAATCGCGCTTGTCAGAAATGTCTCAGAAATATGTGCTGTTTAAAGAGCCCACTTACATTTGGACATCTTCTTGGAAATGTTAGGAATGTTGCAGCAGTTTAACCATCACAGATGGATGAAGAAAGACAGCAAATGCCTCTATCGTTGGACATACCAACTGGATCAGAGTGAATAGCCCAGAGTGTAAATGCTATGTACATTTCTATAGAATGGTGTAACAACGTTGACCTCTATATTAACAGTCAAAATTCAATAAGATGCAGCAGTCATGATTAATTAGATGCACACCACATTACTTCTATAGACTGAAGAAAAAAATGGTGCCCCCCATCCCCACGGTTCAAACCCCTTTGTGTCTAAGGCAAGATTAGTCCTCAGAGCAAAGTGCTGCGGACAACCCTCCCCCACACCATACGACCAGATACTAGCAACTTTCTGCTGTCACAGCAACAGGTTGGCCTAAGCAGCCTTCAGTGGAAAAATAAGAGGACCATTCACAGGAAGGAAGCAGAGGATTTAGCAAGAAACTCTTTGCTTGTGATGTTAAAGCTGTAATGTGCACTTTTGAGGTGGAAAAAATCAAAACATTGAGAGTTTTGCCTTGTTTTAAGATAAGATAAGATAAACCTTTATTAGTCCCACAAGTGGGAAATTTGCATTGTTAGGGCAGAAAGTGGACAGTACAAAGGTAAGAGCTGCAAAAACAATAGAATAAAAGCTATAATACAACTCTATAGTATAAAAATACACTATACAAATAATTAAAAACTATAAATATAGACATTTGTGTTATATATATATATGTGTGTGTGTATATATAAACCAATATAAGTATATGTATGTGTGTACACACTGAATATATGTATGTATGTATGTATGTACATAGTGGAAATATACACGTATGAGCACTGTGAATATATATACAGGTACACATTGGAGTGTCCTCCATTGTTTAGTCCAACATCAATTATCTCTTAAGTAATAACATTTGAAATTTCACAGTAATGAAGATGCAAGTAGTTGAACATAATACTGTATGAATGTCTGGACTCATGGTTTTCAAAGTGGGAGGAGTCCTGGAATATATTTGCTCTTTTTTAAGACATAGGTAGGGACATGTACCAAATTACATCCAAAACAAAGACAGCCTGTCTCTCATACTTGAGCTTTTATCTTCTATCCTAACCTGTATAAAATCTGCACTCAACCCAATCAAACAGGAGAAAGTATGCGTTCTTTATGATGAAAATTGCAGTTGACCAATTTTCTTTAAGTATAGAAAATATTCATATGTTCACAAAAAACTGTGATCATGATCATTTTGCCCAGTCCAGACTCAAATACTATGTCGTCTCATTCTAACAAGACCACCACAAATTAATTAAACAGCTACTTTTTTGCATTTGAAGAGTTGGAGAGAGGGGGTCCATGGAACTCTTTTCACTCTGTAAGGGGTTCCTGGGAGAAAAAAAAAGTTTGAGAACCACTGGACTAGATAATAAGATATTAATATGTCAGTAACATTAACACTGCATGTTAACCAAATAGTGTCTAACGTGAACAACTCTCTATTAAGACCAAGTGCAGTATAGTGAACAGTGCTTGTCGTTTAAAACAAATTGTTATTATTATCATTTTTTACTTCTATAATTTATTCGTGCATAAAAAGCAGGTAAGACAGGCCATGTAGTAAACCAAAGGCTTGAAAGGTTATAACATTACTTCGTTTTTGCCTTTGTGACAAATCTGTTGTCTTAACGCTATGAAGATGGCAGGATAAAAATCACAATATTCAAAGAAGCCGAAAGCTTGGATGTAAGCGTTCTGGGTGGAAGCCGTTAGAGCTGGAGTCCTCCGAACTTTGAAGACTTGTAGGTGAAGAAGAAAACATGTTACACATAGCTGCAGAGCCCCTGAACTCTGACCTGAAGGCGGAGAATTCTCATACTGCTTCCCCCACTCTTCCCCCATCAGCATAAGAAAGACTCCAAAGTCAAAACAGACCCCCCCCCCCCCCAGGAAAAAAGAGAATAAAACAGTAAGCTGTTATTGAGAGCCACATGTTGCAATTCTTTGTTTTTCAATCGTATAGACAGGAAATAAAGGTACCAACCAGGGTTTTTTTTTTTTTGGAGCAATATCATAGAAGAACCATTTCTGGTACTTTTCAGTGGACGGTTCTTAAAAGCACCATTTTGTAAGGTCTGAAGAACTTAATGTGGTAATACACCAGTTCAAGGTTCTTTTCCTAGGACCATACATTCAACGCAAGAACCATTAAGAACCTTTGTTCTTAGGAGTGTACATCAATAGATCAACTGGAACCCATAGCTAATAAGCACTACTCTTGGTCTTGGCTTCTCAAGCACTTCTTCCTAGAGCAATGTGTAAGAAGATACTAATACTAAAGCATGCACTGGGTTGCACTCATACGTTTCAACACCAGACACTTGATGCACACAGAGGCACATTAAAGACAACCTTGTACCTCATTTATGGCACTTTTGAAGAAAAAAAAAAAGAAGAAAGAAATCATATCCTTTGCAGACTGCAGCATTCTCGCTATGCTGCAATCATTTGTGCTCATCATGGTCTTCCTGTGCCCAGACTGGAGGCACACACTCGTCTGAGCTTTTGTGTGTGCTTATGAGGAAGGGAGGGGTGAAAGAGTTCAGATCCACCCCTCCCCCACCGAAAAACATCAATCTACTCATGTTCACGCTCCTATATCCACTCCTGTGTTCACACTCCTACCAAATCCCAAAAGAAGCCCCAAACAAAACCCTAGATGTGAAGAAATGGCTGTTGTACCAGTTTGGGAGCCTTCATATGAGACGAGCTCAGTTCAGAATAAAAGAAATAACAGTCATATCAGCCAGACGTACAGAAGGGAGTCTTGATGGGCAGACGGATCGTGGTGCAGATGGGTTGATTAATGACTAATGTTAGGCCGGTGCAGTGTGCTTTGGTGGCTAATGATGGGGGGAGGTAATGATGGCATGGAATTAAGTGTCAGTGAGGTAAGTGGAGACCGGAGAGTCAGGTTGCACGCCGTTTCAGACACATGGCCCATGCTGGAGTATTGTTTAATGTCAGGGTGAGGCGTGCAGCCTCAGCAGCCACAGCGACAGCTGTCACAGCCCCTGCTAAGACCCGATAACGACGCTCCCGAGACGTATCAGATCACTCCTGTAATTTAGAGCACGACCTGAGGAGCCACTGTACCTTCCTCCCCAGTGAGGTATAGTACAAGATTCTGAAAATGAGCAACAAGCATGAAAATCTGCTCGAAAATGTGCAATGCCTTACACAACCTTCCTGTTTGTTTATATGGTTACTGTTACTTTTTTCTTTTTTTTTGAAAATGCCAGATGTTCTACGGATGGATCGATATAGAACCCACTTTTTACAACTATTACCTTGTGTATACACACACGTATGTATATATAGCATATAAAAGCAAATAACTAATGATTAAAAATATGAATAATAATCAGTAAAAAGGATAAACTAAAATAATTATTGAATTCTTTTGTATCTGGTTTAACCCTGTTTTCTTGATGGACAGCTGTCACTCTGATGAGTAGGTCAGATACACCTGAGAGTTATTGATCAAGAGATCATGAATCTTTCTTCAAAACCTTTTGTTTATAATTAAGTTGAAAAACAAAACAAAACAAAACAGATTTCCATTGTGGCCTCAGAAGTATGCTGTGCATCCGATGTATACTGACCAAAACTTTTACACACAACTGGACACACACACATATTTAAACAAAGATGTTGCTCTCTTCTCTCACAGTAACCTCCTTTTGTGTTTCTGTCTTTCTTTGAACCAAAGTGTGTTTATTACACGTAATTACATGGGTGGGGGGGTAAATGGCTCTGCATGCAGACACATAATTAGTATGTGCATCTAAGTGGGCGACCTATACTGTAGTGTTACAGTGTGGAGGAAAGAGAGAAGAGAAGAGAAGAGAAGAGGAGAGGAGAGGAGAGGAGAGGAGAGGAGAGAAGAGCATAGAAGAGAAGAGAAGAGAAGAAAAAAGAGAAGAAGAGAAGAGAGGAGAAGAGAGGACAAAAGAAAAGAAGAGAAGAGAAGACAAGAGAAGAGAAAAGAGGAGATGAGAAAAGAAAAGAAGTGAAGAGAAGAAAAGAGAAGAGAAGAAAGGAGAAGAGAACAGATGAGAAGAGAGGAGAAAAGAGAACAGAAGAGATGAAAAGAAAAAAGAAGAGAAGAGAAGAGAAGTGCAGAGAAGAAAAGAGAAGAGGAGAGGAGAAGAGAAGAAATGAAGAGAATAGAAGAGAACAGAAGAGAGGAGAGGAGAAGAGAAGAGAAGAAATGAAGAGAAGAGAAGAGAGGAGAAAAGAGAACAGAAGAGAAGAAAAGAGAAGAGAAGAGAAGAGAAGAGAAAAGAGGAGGAAAGAGAATAGAATAGAAGAGAAGACAAAAGAATAGAAGAGAAGAGAAAAGAGGAGAAGAGAAGAGAGGAGAAAGGAAAAGAAGAGAAGTGTAGACAAGAGAAGAGAAAAGAGGAGACGAGAAGAGAAGAGAAGAAGAGAGGTGCAGAGAAGAGAAAAGAAAAGAGGAGAAGAGAAGAGAAGAGAAGAGAGGAGAAGAGACGCTGGAGTAGATGCTGAACACACTGTATCTCCCTGATCTCATTAGAAATGCACGGACACTTTCATTCTGAAGCGACACCCACAGCCTCAGCAGTGTAATGTGTGTATGTGTGTATGTATGTGTGTGTGTGTGTGTGTGTGCGGCACAGCTACCAGAAGTACAGGCAGGGTAGTACTGGGGTCTCTAGGGTGGGTTGACTTATGCAATCTATTTTCTCACATATGACTCATGAGTG
>JBBPCZ010000148.1:4705555-4715819 GCA_037974445.1 Brycinus macrolepidotus | reverse complement strand
ATATACACACTCTGTACATACATACTGATATAGGTTTACACACATATATATATATACATATATATTTTTCAATACACACAATACACACGTACATATGTCCGTATTTATATTTTGAGATTATTTGTATAGTGAACTTTTTATATTATACTGTTGTGTTGTATAGTTTTTATTCTGTTGTTTTTGAGGCTTTTACCTTTGTTCTGTTCACTTTCTGCCGTAACAATGCAAATTTCCCACCTGTGGGACTAACAAAGGTTTATCTTATCTTATCTTATCTTATCTTACCTCTTACTCCATTTGAACATGGGGTGATCCCAGAGCAAACTGTCTTCATACCAGCACTGAATATAGACAAGCACAACACAGGCTTGAGTACAGCTGTAAATATAGCAGTCAATATGGGCGTTGAGTGCAGAAGCATGGCTGCAAAGACTGAAGGGGCGTTGGGAAAAGGTTAGCTTTATAGAAGGAGAACAATTGCATTCTTTTTTTTTGCACGAACTCTTCCCAGAGTGAAGATGCCGCTAATGTGGGCATGTGTGAGAAAGAGACAGTGATGGAAAAGGGGAGAGAGAGAGAGAGAGAGAGAGCGTCTGAGCTGACCTTACCATGATAATCTAATCCCTGTTGAGAGAGCTTTTTTTAGAGAGCAAGTTAATGCCACCAGATTATAGTCCAGCCCCAAACCACACCGACCAAACCAGAGCAGCAGCGAGCCGCTGCCTGTGTGCAGCAATTACCATTCAGAACAAAGAGAACAACTGACACAAAACTCAACAACAAGGCCAGTCTCTATATTCTGGTACAGATGTGTGAAAATTACAGCTCCAGATGGGTTTGCAGGTGCACGCTTCTACAGAGACTTGAGCAGAACACTTGATGAATGTCACTGTGGTATAAAGAACTAAAAAAAGGAACTAGGGAACTTAAAAAAGGAACCAAAAAAAAAATTGAACGTATATCAAATATATAGAGTGGCAAGAAAAAGCTTTTGAAATTTTGAGGTTGTTAACTCGAGGGTCCACATACATTTTCCACTGGCACTGTGAGTTTTTTATTGTTGTCTTCAATAAAAACATGAAAGATCAGAGTGTTTTTGTGTTATTATTTTAGGCACGTTATATTTGTCTATACACTTGACTTACATGAAGATCAGATCACATTTTACAACAAATGAATGCAGAAAACCATAAATACCAAAAGGTTCACGTACTTTTTCTTGCCACTGTATATTATTATGCGTGTATGCATATTATTTATGCCTGGGAGTGGCCAAGTCGATGTTACAGTATTATGCCAGGCTGTCACTGGGAACACAGGAGAGATTTTATTACATAAGCCTCATGGCTGGTGGCTTTTGCAATCAAGCACAAATGGACATCCATTCTCACAGTAGCCCTGTCATCAGTCTTAAGTGACCCCTTTTATTTTCTCCAAAGCAACTCTCGCCAATTACAGAGACAAGACAGTTCCAAGGACAGGATGCTATCAGCGAAGATCAAACCAGATTTAGGCAAAGATGTTTGTTTCAAGCAGTTGGAACAATTTGTGATCCACAGCTTGGTACAATCTTGGAATTAAGACTGCATAACACTGGCAAAATTCAATTATTGTGATAATATACATACAGCAATATCCCCCCGAGACTCCACGTCCTCATATGAAATCACATTTCAGCTTCCCCATGTCCTATAAATGACTGATTTCCTTTTAAAAAGAGGAAAGGTTAAGGTGCTGTATAATGGTATAAAGTAGAACATTATGTGCTAGATTTCAAATTTCAAAATTAGACTCTATACACAAAAAAACCTTCATGTTTTGATGTTTTGGATGTGACTGTAATTGTAAATTCTGTGCTGTTGATTTTTTTGTTCGGTTCTGTATTGATGCCACTAAATATGATTAGATTATTCAGAACTAAATTCTAATGCATTCTAATGCATTATATATCTGTTAAAACTAGGGCAGTGTTCATGAAGCTACGTGAAACCTACAGAAGCATTTCCTGGCTGACATAAATTTATATAACCATTAATCCAGGCTTACACCGACAAGTGTCAGTTGTCTTATGACTTTCTGGGGTGAAATTGACTAAAGTATCCTTTATGAGAACTGATTCTTGCTGGAAAAAAACTTTATAAATGTTAATATAGGCTTGTGTGAGCTGTTAAGAAAGGCTTATGTAGATGTCAAGTAGCTTTATGAACTCTGCCCAGTCGAGTGTTAACATTTAATTGAACTGCACAGTTTTTATCTGTAGAGAGCAGCTTGCAACTTGCTTGCTTTTTTATACATGCTTTTCCTGTATTTGATCAAAATACATTATGCAAATACCTTGATTCATTAGAACACCCACTGAAACTCTCATCTGGAACTGGTCAGGATGCTAAGAGCGCACAGTTGACTTTTGACTTTGACTTGCGTCTGGGACCAAATCACAGCGTGATGTTATTCACAGCGTCACGTGACCTTGAGTGTTCTATTGCATGTATACAATAGTTTTGCAATATATGTTTCAACTGTGATGCAATATTGGTAACTGCATTCACAACAAAGTCGTTGATTTTTACGTTACACATATGAGTGAACGTCATTTCAGTATTTGTCAGATTAACCTGAATGTCGCTTTTTATTTTACAGAGAGTCTTGTTTGCTGAATTGTATTTTGTTTATTTCCACCTAATTCCAGTTTAAGAAGCTGTTCCAGCATCTAAGCTTCCACCCGGAAAGCTTAGCGGCAGCAACATTTTATGTGGGCCTGCTGTCACACTCTTCTTCAGAGTCTGACCGGTCTGTAGGTCTAACATTATCTAATAAAGGTTATCTTCATCTTCTGTTATATCTCTAACCAGTGCTCAGTGGGATGATGCAGAAAGAGAACCCAAGAGAACGCTCAACCAATCAGATAGTGCTATCTGTTGTATAGCTGTTCTGTAATAAACAATACATCATGTAGCCCTTCTTGACATTAAAAGTAAAACGGTACTCGTTTGATTTCAGCCGGTTCTGTCCGTCAGAACTGCATGGCATTGCTCAGGTCGCTTGCAAAGCTCAAATCTTATGCATCAGGCAGCATGTGCGTAAAACAGCACAGAGAATAATCCTTTGCTTATTGGTTGTGTAACAGCTCAGGCTTTGGGGAGTGGTGCTGGCTGGGAGTTCTGTACTGTAGGGAGGTGGGGATCACTCCTTTCTCCACAACATGCGGCATAATCCATAGAGGACAGTTAAAGGCCCACATTTACGAGGATGCCGGGTCAGATCCCACCAAAGAATCTGTGTGAAAGAGACTGAAACTAAATTCATGATTCTTAGATCAGGTTGCACATTGGTATTAGGCCCTGTATGCCCAAAAAATAAATGAATAAAATTCGGGACTGATTCAGGACCAGCACGTTTGCTGCGTGAGAATAGAGTCTGAACCAGCAGGCCTACTTTTAGAATCTCTTTTAATGTGCTTCACTGGAGCATAAGTCATTGCAGTGGCATAATCTTATCAGCAGATGCCCATCGCACCCTCCTAACGCTCACATCCTGATCCAAGGGAGGGCCTCTTGAGCCAGCCTGAGGTTTCGCTCTGGGCCAGAGCAGGCGGTTGAGTAACTTTCTATTGTCATTTTCTTATTTGTCTTCTCTTCAAAGATAGAGCTGGGCAAAAAATGAATCACACAGTTTTTTACCAAATGCAGGAGTAGTAAAAAAGGTACACTGGATAGGAAAAAAGTAGTAACAGCCATCTGGAAGCCTGAACATTGCCTGTATTTTTGTCTGTTTAATAGATAACAGTGTCAGAAACCACATAAGCAAATCTAGTTGAGATACCTGGACATAGCTAGTATGTTGTGACTTTAATAGACACTATGATGGTCTCTTAACTTCCACTATTTGTTAGATACATTAGCCTCATAGCTCAGAAGCAAAACTGAAGAAGCAAACTTTAGACATTATATATGTCTTGACTTATTTAGGGTCAAGGGAAAATTGTGTAAATTTCATTGTTGGCTGAGCTTTCACTCCTATGCTGTAGTTTTTTATTCTTTAAGTCTTCTTTATGTGAACATTTGACAGTTCACAGCTGAGACCCTACCACCATATCAGTCAGCAAAGCACTATATAATAATCTTAAGCTGATATAATATAAACGACTATAGTTAAGCTTATTTTTTATAGCTCACAGTGTCCTAAACCACACCAAAAGGTCTTCTGTGAAGAAACAGATGCGGTTGGAGTTGGTTGAGAGAGGTATTTGGGGTGTATTTACAGAAACAATTTTGGTAACTATTGACTTCTAGTGTCAATACATTAGCCTAAACTAAAGAAGCATACATACAGGCTTGTCTTGGCTGACTGATTGTGAAAATTGTGTACATTTGATTTTTCGCCAAACTGTTCATTTAATCATCAGGTAAAATGTTGTGATCATGACAGACTTACTTACCATATAAAACTATACCAGTCAAAATGACCAGTAAATAATGTTTAGCTCCTTCAAGAAGTATTGGTAGTAGCACTGGCACACATTCGCATACACACACACACACACACACACGCAAATAAACATGCAGTGGTTCCTCTTTATATCTTGTCCATTCTCTCTTTTTTCCACAACGACAAAGACCCACACATGCACACAAACACGGGCACACAAATACACGCCATACACTCGCAATGGCTTAGAGCTCATACACATTAATGGAGAGCTGACTGGTCGAGAGCTTTCACACACAAGCACACACACACACACACACACACACACTGACACACACACACTGGCTCGGAGCAGAGGAGCAGCGTCCAGAGCATGGGGCGTTTGTGCTGAGCTGGTCTGGCCGTCAGGTTGAATAAACGTGTGGACAGCTGACTGGTCATGGCTATTCATCAGCATGAGAAAAGAGCGGAGAGAGAAAGAATGGAGCACTAGCTTAGGGCTGCATGTTAGAGATATGGGCCTGCTTGTGTTGCTATTTCCTACTTTTGACTGATAGTCTGTGTGTGTTACCCCCTGTATTTGTTAGTGTGTTATCTGTGGGTTGTACACAAATGCTACTGAACTTAGATCTTGCTTCAGTCCATTGCAAATGATTTCCTCAAGTATATGGCACGTGATTAATGTTTTAGCATTCAATTAGGGTTTAATTACTCAGTCATGAGACGTATAGGCTGCACTAGATAGAAATGCAAGTTCAGTTAGGACTGCTCAAACTGATTTGCTGAGACGACTTCCTGTACTGGAAGGGAGGGGGGAGGGAGAGGGAGGGAGAGAGAAAGAGACAGTGAGAGAGAGAGAGAGAGAGAGAGAGAGAGAGGGAGGGAGATAGGGAGGGAGAGAGAGAGAGAGAGAGAGAGGCTACTGCAGATGTATCAGATGAAGTGCAGAGCTAAGATGGGTGGGGAGGGTGAGCCAAAGGTTGTGTGTATCCCGGAGTAACAGCTACCGTGGAAACTGTTAGAATCACAAACATCCCATCATCCCATCCCAAACACTGACAACGAGCGTAAGTGAGGGAAAGGATCCAGCTTCCTAGGCCTAATGATAAGGCACTAACAGCATTATGTTCTTATGTAATGTTTTAAGTGCTGCCGTAAATACCTTTTAAAAGTCATTTTAAATTCAGTGTGTCATCACTGTTGCTTTTCTGTGCTTCAGCCACAGTAATAATAACCAGAAAGTGAGTGTTGTGTTTACACAAAGCTTAACATCATTGGTAATACAATGAAACAAAACAAAATAAGGGGTCTACAATATTATTCTTATTCTTAGTCAAGCTTAGTAATTTGTGTGGTGTTATGTACCAAAATCAGTCATAATTTGTTATTTGACAAAGTGGTTTTGTTACTGTGCCTTTAACACTGATATAAAAGTAATAAATCTGAACAGTTTCCTGATTTATTGCATCGCATGTTGCTTTTTTACTTTACTGACCTGTGTGGAGAGTGATCATTCTTGTCCATTACATTTAATTCTGCAGCTCTCTTGTATGTTGTAGTATCACCATCAGCTCAAGGCAATGTAGCCTAACTGATACAAATATAGTACTGTGTCTTAAGTCTTAAGACACCTGAGAAAATTGTATATATTTGCAGAATCTGGAACCAAAACTGTTTTCGTCTAACCAGCTCACAAGTACTCTTTACAGACAAAACAAACATTATTTAATGCTTTCTTGTTTGTTAGCATTTATTCTAACGTTAATCTGTGTGTTTAAGAAAGTCTCTTACTTTGCATAAAAATGGCTTTAAACAGTTTTTACACAAGAGCCGAAGACTTTTGCAGAGGACTGTATATACACTGTTCAGGCACAACATTGAAAGTGAATTACAGTGAATACTTTGTCACAGTGGCACCTGTAAAGGGGTGGGATATAGTAGGCATCAAATGAACAGTCAGTTCTTAATGTGCTGGGAGCAGGAAAAATGTGCAACTCTAAGGATCTGAGACACTTTGACAAAGGACAAATTGTGATGACAGCAGGTCTTGTAGGGTCGTCCTGGTATGCTGGTGAACAAGCGACTGGGTTATGGACGTCCGTGGCGCTTTGATGCTTAAGGGGAGTGAGGGCTAGCCTGTCTGGTCTTATCCCACAAAATAGCTTCTGTAGCACAAATTGCTAAAAACATAATAATAGAAATTATAGACACACAGTGCATCACAGCTTGCTGGCCCCTGTCCACTGGCAAAAGCACCAAAATGACCATGTGAGCATTAGGACTGGATCATGGAGCACTGAAAGCCTGGTCTGGTCTGATGAATCAAATTCTGTTTTACATCATAGTGATCCCCAGATGCATGTGCATTCCTTACCTGAGAAAAGGAAACATGGCCAGTGCAAATTCACTCTCAGGGCTTAAAAACAGCAAGCAAGTTTGGTTGTCTAGCTAGCAAGGTATTGTGCAAACCGGCGATTCAGCCAGCTTCTCAACAGAAATGGCATGGACATGCATTGTGCATGCTCTATACCAATTTAAGAACCTCCCGTGTGTTTTCCCATGCTATAGTGGAGGTTAGCTTTGCTAGCAAGTTCATCATATAACATAAGCTAACTCAAAAGATGATGATCTACATGATGATCAATTTATCTCAACTTGGTTGGTGTAACATGTAAACAACAGTTTGTGTTGATGTTGACAATAAGGTCAACATCTCTTAATCAGATACATGTTTTCATACTACATGTAGCCTTTAGCCTCCGTCCATCTTGGTCAGACTTGTTCATTACTACCGCCTCTCTAGAGAATGTTACGTACTAAACATCCCACTCTGAACTGGAAATTCACCATCTCAGTTTCACTTGCTTCTAAAAATTTCGAACCCATACAGCCTGCGTGAGAGTAATGCAAAATTTGCTGCAGTGAAAACATACCGTTAAAGGATCTGCTGCTCACGTCTGGGTGCCAGATACCTCAGAACACCTTCACAGGTCTTGTGGAATCCATGCCTCAACGGGTTAAAGTGGTATTGGCGGCACGATCGTGGCTTGCGCAACATTAGGCAGGAGGTTTTAATTTTCGTCTGTGTGCATATAGACATTTACCAGTATTTGATAGTTTTGTATAATGCAATATTAAATGCACTGTAATGTTATTGCAGATGCTTTGAAAAACTGCAGTTTAGTTGCAGTTGCAGTTCTTTCACAAGCTCCAAATACACTAATCACACTCTGATACGGTCCCTCCTCAGAGCGGAGAGTGCAGCCATAGCACAGCAGGAGAAAAAAGAGCATTTTATCCCTCAAAAAGGTGAAATCTCCTACCCAGCATGGAAAACATACGTATGTTCGCAGTCACAAACTTTGTGTGCATGGCGTAAAAGGCACAGAAACACAGGGAACTTTACCATCAGCAAAGGCTAACAGGCTAATCCAGTAATATTCAGAATTACACTCGAAGTTGAAATATTTACTAAATGGTTCACTATAAACTGGAACATACCAAGTAAAAACCTTACTTGAATGTCTGTTTCAAGGTTCATTTGTCCAAAGTTCGTGTCCTGGCTTGAGCGATGTAGTGTTAAACTCAATGTGGAAATCTAAAACTCAGCCATTGGCTTGATGTAGATAAATATTGAGAAATATCATATTCCTGTTAATAAATATTACTATTATTGTTCAGCTTTATTGTTTTTGCTCACAGGCTGATTCCATTGGCTCTGTGTGCTCTAGGTTGGACTTGGTGTAAGACAATATGAGTGAGTTCAACACAATATGCTTAGTTTCATGCACATTCTTAAAAAAAAACCAGTGTAAAATACATGTAGGAGGTTTTCCTTTATAAAAAAAAAAAATCAAAAAAATTCAAAATCTCAGCCAGAACCTTTCATTTTTACTCTCAGATGTTTTACTCCACTTGATGGTAAGCATCAACCTTGTTGTCTACCAGCAGTGTTATCTGAAAGAACTTTAAAATGTGCATGAAAAATGTATCATCACAGTGGGAATTCTGTTTTGCTGTGGTGTCTGTGGGCCGCATGAGGATTCGGAGTTAAGCTCTGTACGTTCTGTCTCGAGTTAACAAACAGAAACGAACAAAGGAACCCTTCACCATGTGCAAGTTGTACCAATGAGCTTCACGTGCTGCCTGAATAGATCCTGTTGTCTCCTTTCCCCTTGCAGTTTTATCTCATGATCACACCAGTATAAACACATACTGGAATTTGTTAGTTTGCCATTTCAAAATTTCAGACCAAGTCGTGGCTCACCATTGGCTCACTTTCCCCACCTAGCCCCCAACCAAGCTCAGGTGACGAATAGGAAACGCTAGAGATCACCTCACCAGGGTTATTTATCTACACATATTCCAACCCATCATCGGTGTTGATTTAATTATTTGGATATTCAAATTAGAGCACATCTGGTAAATTGGTTGCTGATGATATTAATGTTGACAACCCACAGTCATATCTGTATTAGCCAAAATATCGACATCCAGGCGCTGATAATTGACAACATTTTTGGTCACAGCACGACTGGCATCTAAACTTGATTCCTAGATGAAGTGTGACAGCCAAAACACTGACAGCAAAACACTGTTAACTAAAACTGTTGGAACATAAAATCAAATGTAAAAAAACAAATTAAAAATGTTTATAAAATAAAAACAAATAGTATTTTCTGAATAAAAAGATCATTAGTAGAATCGGCCACTCATATTTGGTCCGAGCTTTAATCTAGGCCTCACTTTGGAATGCAACAATAAATTGTTTATCCTTTTCATCCTTTATCCTTTTTTAAATCTTTTTATAGGGGTAATTTGCGACATATCTAATTAATGACAGATGTTTGAATAGTATAATAAAATAAAACAAAAAGACAATACTAACTTGACTAAAAAGATTAAAAATGCACATATTCAATTAGCAAACATGCTTCAAATGCCATCCTCAGTAACCTCCTCAGCAGCAGCGACCCATGGACTCGACTGTAATCGAACCTGACAGTGTTAGCCTCAACCACCTGCTACGGTCCACATAGACCCAACTCGGCAGCACCAGGGCCCCATCTAGATTACCATTGACCGGCGGCAGTGGGGACTCCGCGAGGACTGAGCTGAGACGGGACCGTGAGGGGACCCCCTTTGTCTTCCCTGTGAAGACAAAGTTCAGGGTATGGTCCTAGCATAGGCTAGACCCCAGTCCCCAACAATGGTGCTGCTTTACCCCCTGCTGCTGGGAGGTGGTATGGACATGAGCTATTGTGACAGTTCTAGCGCGAGACACACAATGTGATTGCAGGCTGGGAGATTTCAGATCCTCTGGATAGTTTCCAAGAAGGAATGCAGTGTGGAACACGTTTTACACATTTACCAGGTAGAGAGGTTACAAGAATAAGAGCTGATAAATAATCAATGAAAAAATCGTAGAATGCTTATTAGAGCCACTATAGGCTTCATCACAACTGAAATGTTATAGAGAACGCAAAAAAAACCTCATTCAGTTAATGGAAATTATGTTCTAAGAAATTTTGGATCTGATCCATTGGTCCTAAAATGTTCACACCATTAAAAAGGCGGCAGTTTTTGAAGCTTTGCAGTTACAGTTACCAGCGAGTGACTCCTTAAAGTCACGGACAGGAAGAGCACAGCTGCCACAGGGGGAAACATACTGAAGACTTTATCATTGCATATGTATTGGTTAGGAATTCACATGTTAAGGATATTAAGAAAATATAGTGCATCTACAGGCATCTGCAGCCTCCCACATCACACTACACACACACTAAATACACACACACACACTACACACACACACACAAACACACACTATAAACAC
>JBBPCZ010000148.1:4675393-4689004 GCA_037974445.1 Brycinus macrolepidotus | reverse complement strand
GTGTGTGTGTGTGTGTGTGTGTGTGTGTGTGTGTGTGTGTGTGTGTGTGTGTGTGTGTGTGTGTGTTTGTGTTTGTACACCTTTGAGTGATCTCTCTGTCCTTGGACAAGACAGTCTGTTCCTCTTTTTTTTCTCTTCTGCCTCCACAAACACATTTGTGTGTAAATCTGACCTGTGAAAAATTGTATACATTATTAATCAGATGTCACTTATGGAGATTTGCACATGCTAATGAGCTCAGCAGTTACTGGTCCAACATGATGTCTATCAAAAAGCGCACTGAGAGCATGTCACAGTCCGTCACCAAGGCACAGTCTGGCCGCACACACTGTCCTGTACTGGACATAAAGACATATTTACAAAAAAGGCCATGTGAATGTCACTAAAGAGAAAATGGCCTTCAGTAAACAGGCAGCATTTAAAAAAACACTGAAGGACAGGACAAAACAACATCCACAAGCTCCAAAGGGTTTGCTTCGGTTTAAACTGAGCAAGAAAAAACTCATTTCATCTTCATATGCATATGGGTTTGATTTTTTTGGGTATAATCTTGGACTAAGTTGTAATTCCAATTGTCTTTCACACTTAAAAGTCTCATTTAGTCCATGCCTTGGCTTAACCTGGGTCTGTGAAACAGGCCTCCTGTCTTATAGGCTTAAGTATGAGCATTAAAAAGTTTGCCATCCTGCTGTATCTTACTACCTCTTAGTTTCCAGTCCTGTTTCAAGCAAGTTATTGTTCTATGACCCCACCTTCACCCAAGAAAGTGTTCCTCCACACAAACACACTGTCTCCTAAACCTTGATAAGCATAACACTGAGGCAGCTTTCATTAAAAAATAACGAGGTCGTTTGCAATCAGTAATTACCTAGGCTAAATGGCTTCTCCACTCTGTTAGATGAGAAGGGCTCAGTCGAGGAGGCAGGCGAGTCGTTCAGAAGAACGTGAGAAGGTTGCTCGGGCTTAGTGGGCCTGATTCCCCGGTGACAGAGGCCAAACGCTGCATTATACAGAACGAGAGGCTGCTCTCTCCACGCATGGAGTTATAATCAACGTCGTCAATGATCGCTCGCTTTCGGTGTGAGCGTCCAAATGAAACGGGGCAGGGGCCCCAGGCCTCCATTAGCATACGCGCTAACTCTGTGTGTCAACCTAAATTGGTAGTTTCAGCTCACTGTCTGCCGCTGCCCGCTAACCGCTGATGCTAATCTGAGGCTAATGCTAGATGAGTCTCACGCTCGATCTTAAAGGATCGCATTCGTGTAGAATTTCCGCTTTTAAGCGCTCACCATGTTCATTTAAAGTACTTTCACAACTCAGTCGAGTCCATCAAAATACATTGGAGCATGCAGATCATTCCTAGCAGAGGATTGAGCCAGGCTTGGTCGTTCTATAAAAAGAATTTATAAAATCTGGAAGCTATTTTGTTCTTTCCTACATGTAACAGATTGAAATGCTCTCTGTTTTTCATTGTGGTTCTGAAATGACAGTTAGACGATTCACTCTTAGCCATAGACTGTGGTTGCTTTCTACACTTACCATACTCATTTGACAGCACCAAGAGAGTGAACATGTTTTTCTTTTTAAAAAGTTTTTTTAACTGATTTATTAGTATTATATTTGTGTTCTTAACTGGCCACCTTGTTCCCACAGTGTTATTAGAGTCCAATGGACTCTTGGGAACTGGAGTCCAACCTCTACAGAAGCCCCCTAACAAGTATGTTGCATTCTTCGTTTGGTTGTTTGGGGAGTGTATGGGTGTGTTTGTGTGTTTATGTATCTGTGTGTCCATCTGGACAGGTCTCATTCATTAGCACCTTTTCCTACATGCTCCATTGTGCCATGCAGTGATGTCACTCGAGCCATAACCATAGCCATGACCACTGGACTTTCTAAAAATAAGCAGGTTTCCACTGTGTGTGCCAGGAGTTCTTTGAAGAGACTTGAAGGACAAATGGATCGCATCTGCCTTAACAATCAGAGATGTGCCCCGCTGCAGCGAGGGGGCCTTCCTTAATGAATTAGCCCCTTTGCATGTGTTGCATAGAACGAATGGAGAAATCAGGGAGAGAGGAAAGGTCAAATTAAATATGTATCCTAGCCTCCGCGCGATGTACTGACAATAACCTTTAATGTAATTAAGTGAGTTGTGTTTTGGACGGGATTTCACTTTATTTTCCCCTGGGGAGCCGGGGCGGCTGCCCTGGGAGAAATGCTCACTCTGGCTCAGACCTTATCATGCTGCTAGCGAGACTCAGCCTCAGATAGTCTTGATTAATAGTGTCTGTCTCGTTTTTTTTTTTTTTTATGAGACGTGATTTATGATAATGCCCCCCTTTTTCAGCCTCTCGGAATGACAATTATTTCCTAGTGGATAATTCATTCATTTTTCAAAAATAATAATATGGAGCAATTGAATGGCAGACTCATTTGTTTTGCTCAGGTGTGGGGGGATATTTTTATGCAATTGCACGAGGACGGCGCTGTACATCAGTCTAATTAAACAGCGAAAGTGGGACCCGGACAATTATACCTGCACCAAGCCACTGAGAGAGATGGGGGGCGGGGGGGGGCTTAGGTGCACGTGTATGGTTGTCAAGTTCACCGTACTCTGCAAACTTCATGGGCCCAGACTTTCGACATCCACCGTCGATATGACGTTTTGTGGCTCAGGGGAAGAAGGTAGGCAGTGATACTCGTGTCTGTGGGTTTTTGTGTGTTTCTATGAGCAGCTGACAGAAACAGAAAACAAAAGGCTGACGTCCCCTCAGGGGGAACAGTCAACCGTCTCCATATGGCATGTCATCGGCCCATCAATCATGACTGTGGCCCCTCCCCATCCCCCATTCACACTCCCAACCTGCCTCTGTTTTCTCAAAAAAAAAAAAGAAAGCACAAAAAGGAAAGTATCACTTTGACAACCAGCTCACCAGCCACCATCTCTCTCTCTCCCCCTCTCTCTCGCAAGGTCTCTCATCCCGCTGCTGACCTCAGCCTGCCCTTTTCTTGTGTCTGTTCCAGGTGAGAGACCGTTCCAGTGTCAGTACTGTCCCTACAGCGCCTCCCAGAAAGGCAACCTGAAGACCCATGTCCAGACCGTGCACCGGCTCACCTTTGACAACACTCAGTACCCCGACAAGAGGCTTCGCCACGCCCCACCCGACGACCCCACACACCCTACAAGTCCTAGAACGTCCAACAGAGCACCAACGTCTTGAGGAAAATTCCCAGAGGAGTGTGTCCACTTACACTTCTGTTAGCTAGCACCTCAAGTGGAACCTTGGAGACATGATTTTCCTGAGAGTGTCTGACACTTAGATGTATATAAAATAGATTTGTTCAGTTGTCTTTAGTTTCACTTTATGTGTTTCAAGGTCTGTTCGAAAGCTGACGTCAAGAACTTTTTGACAATAACCTGAAGATTCACCTGACGCGTACAAACCAAGCCACTTTGCAGACAAAATAGCAATGACATGTTTACAACATGCTCACTCTTTTCTTACCCTGAACTCATTTCATACTTGAGAGTACAAGACTTTGAAACGTAAGCGCAAAGCTGATAAGAAAGTACTGTATGTCATTAAGCTGAGTCCGAAACCCAGGGACGTCAGCGGATCCCCTACACTTGAAATGCTGCTGCCGAATGCCCAGGACGACAAGTTATACACTGAACTGCTAGCCTTAGTTTGTGTGTGTGTGTACGTGTGTGTGTGTACGTGTGTGTGTGTGTGTGTCTGTGTGTGTGTTCCATGTTCTATTCCTCAGGACTTAAGTTAGATACAATTCCAAAGTCTGCATTCTTTTTTTTCCAGGAGCCTGATTTTGGCACTGGTAGGGAATATGCAGGGAATTTGTTTGGGCAGACACTTGGCATTATCAGCATAATATGTCATTCTGTATTATGAGTTCAGGGACTGCGATATGTGTACAATCTTCAGTATGTAAAAACAGCAGGAATTTTATGTGAAGGTTTCTTAGTCCAGCGAGGGCAATGTCCTGTAAAATTAGGGGCCAGTCTTCCAAACTAATTAAAGCTAGTCTTAAACTTCTTGGAACTGGTCCAATATATTTAGCTTTTGTTTCGGAAATGAAACCTAAAAGAATATGCAGAATATGTCAGAATTTTTGGTGGTGTCATATGATCATATGAACAAAGTCAGGAAAATGATGCATTTTCACTTTTGATTTTGATGTAGCATAGCTGATGTTTTTATGTTTCTCTTTTTTTTTTCTTGAAATATGATATTTCCAAGTATTGCATCCCAAAATCTCAAACAGAACAACAATAACAAATTGCATTTGAGTTGATGGCACATTAGGACTTAAAGCCATGGTGGAATTTCCTTTCAATATTGAAGTTATTGCTGGAGGACTTTGGACGTAAATGTACAGAACCGCAATTTCTCAGTCAATAATCAGCTTTAAATTATTGCAATGTAGAAAATAGCTTAATAACACACCTAAGACCTGTAGATTGAGAGGTAGTATGTTTTATAACGACTCTTAAAAAGCTTTAGAATGCCATATTTTTAGAGGTTGAATATTAAGGCAAAGAAATCCATGGCCATATATTTCTATGAATGTTGGATGATGTAATTAGGTATTTACATATTTAGTTATACACATTTGTGTAAGTTTGAATACATTCGTATATTTACTGCAGTTGATACACATTTATCTTAATATTAAAATCTTCTGATTTCAGTGAATATGTTGAATGCTAGAAAGGGAACTACTTTCTGGTCCTCAAAGGTAATTCCTGGCGTTAGGTACACCTGAATTATGGTTACAGAGTAGATTGGCCTTGACCTGAACTTCCTCGAAACGTAGGTGAACCCTGATGGTGTGCACCCACCAAAAGTTATGAGAATGTGTAGATGTTATGTGTTGTAGATTGGGACACTATAAATCAGAGACATCCCAAAAATGATCTCAAAACTTAAGCAACAAAATGACCACTGGTTCTTTGCTGAACTAAACTGTAAGAATACTAAAACCCAAGAATTTAAAGAGTGAAACAGCATCAGTTTCAAAGGTTGCTAACAAAAAAAACAATAGGATAATTTTCTCTCTTTTAGCTAACATTAATTTTGTGCTTTTGAGTAGAAGTAGTTGAACATATGGAATTTTTGTGGTATGAGTTCTTATTTGGTTTCATTTTCTAAGCTCATTTTCAGAACTCAATGAAACACACAGAAATGTCTGTCATCATCCTCGGATTGATTTCATTTCATACACACTGTCCACTGTTCAAGTTTTAAACCTCCCAAAATAAAATTTACCTCTGATTTCATCCGCTGTCAGCCCTGACTTCCATCTTGATTCTGGATTATTGGTCCACTCAAGGAGATATAAGGACTCTGTGTCTGTCTTTTGAGGTTCCCAGAGAACATTTTAAAAACGGTAATCTCACTTTTACTGTTAAAAACACTGCTTGTGACTGTTTGTTCTGGCTTTAGACTGTTCTACTGCTTCATCCATGACCCTTTTATGTCACACATGTTCAGTTATATTAACAGTGAAGGCCTTCACAGTGAGGCTGCACTGAATATTGATCTGTTCCACTTGTGCATGCATAGCTGCTGCTACATGTGTGCGCTGTGACAAATAGCTTAGGATTACACTGCTACCCCCGTGCACTAGCTCTCCAAATGAAGAGTTCTGGTTAAGGAGCTTCCACAGGGCTCGTTGCTGTCTTGACCACAATAAAACCCAAAGTGGGGACTCACTGTGGTTTAAGGGCAATGTTGTATATTGCAACAAAATATTGTAAGCCGAATAGCAGCTTCAAAGGAGAAGGAAAAACATTCTCGACTGTAACGTACACGAATGCAACAAGATTTTATTTCACACTAAAAATGTATTTTTAACCATATTGGTCATTTGATTATAAATTGTTTTCACATTGTAAAGTGCAGTTGGCAAAAAAAGAGACGTAAAACCTTCTGATATGACGGTGATGATGTGTAAACCTGAAGCAGAGCTGGTGTTACACAAGACTAGGCGAGTCAAATGCTTGCCCTAGGACTTCACCCTGTTGAGCAAACACATTGATTTGCTGAATTATGCTGACTAGCTAGCAGTTAACACTCCTTGTCCTTTCACTATATATAAAAAAGAAAAGTCTGCTTGGTTCAAGCATTTGGTTCTCATTGTTTTTAATAAGCTGAGGTCTGAAGGGTGAGACCACCCATCAGCCCATTTGGAGGGAGTTTGATCCACTCCACTGGACACTAGTTCTCTCCCATCTACGTCAGAGGATAGAGGTCAGAGCAGATCTGGGGAGTTGTCAGAAGTAGCTAAGGACACTGTCGCCGCTGTTGAAGGAGAGTGGAAGAAAGTACGGAACACACACCAGGCCCTGATCGCCATGCCGACAAAAAGGCCAAAGGAATTTACAACACTTCAAGTGTTCCAGACACCCCAACAGCTTCTGTGGCTGAAATATGTAAATACGCCGCTAATCAAACGATCTGGAATTGCAAATGCCACAGAGAGGTCGCGACCTGGAGCCTTGCTAATGGAGGGTTTAGGGCGTCAGTGGAGCAGGTTGGAGTGACGGGTACCGCGGGGTTGAGAGCGGAGAGCGGACCCCTGGCGGACGACCTCTGCCTGCAGGCCTCTCACTACGCTGACAGTAATGAATGGAGAGAGCTGTTTATGCATATCAACGATTATTTACACCCAAACAGCTGAGAGAGCGAACGCAGTCATCAGGGACGCACACACTCACTTCACTTCACCTCACAGGCCTGCTGTCAAATATGAGGCCGGCAGCCAAGAGAACGGTGCCCCGTGTGAGGAGCCTCTCATTTTGAAGCTGATGCACAGATTGTATTGGCATTAGATGCAAAAAAACATTACATTATGTGTAACCTTAATCAAAATATGATAGACTCATAAAATATGATGTAGATTTACGCCAGCTATACAGTCAGTATTTCCATGAAATGTGGCCGTTTGAAACATTGATTTCCTGAGCGTGCTAACGTAATCTTATAAAACGTATAAAAAATGAAATCCGTGAACAAACAATAAAACTCCTAAAGTCAAACTTTGATCTCAACAATCAACATGACTTGTAGACATCTAGCCGTCCAGCGGTCTTTTACTGTTCAGTGTCGGGGCTTTATGGCTCGCTGTGACTTGTGACTCATATCTGGATAGTGGAGAATTAGGAGGATCTAAAGTATGCTAATCAGAATCTATTCACTTGGCCCCTGCTCTTAAAAGTGCAAATGGTTCCCAGGACATACAGTGACATTTAACATCGCCTACACTAATTTGTGCGTAATAGGCAAAAAGTGATTAGCATTAACATTAATGACATTTCATACATTCCCCTCCACATTAATTTTCTTTCTTTCTTTTTTTATTTCTTTCTTTCATTTTTTTTGCTGATACTTAACTAAACCATGTGGCAGACAGGATCCCACAGCTTAAACTAATGCTACGCTTTGGCAGAAATCCTTCCTTCGCTTTCGCAATGCCACTGTAGTCTGTTTTGGACAATGACTGGAGGAAAACCATGCAACAATACGATACAGGATGTTTAAAGAAGTGTTAAAAGTAAATCCGGTAAAGTGGAGCCTAGGGTATCAGTCAGACATTCTAAGGAACAACCGGAGCTCTTTCAGTGAATGCAAGAGAGGATTACCAAAGAGAGCTATTTCCAGAGCATCTTCAAACGCAAGCGATAGATTTGTATTCTTTAGCTGGGCTACATGCACACATCTCCTAAGTTAACGTCATGACAGATGACACACGCAAGAATAAGTTTTATTCAAACCTTTTTGAGCTGGGTTGCGCCTTGGCCTGAAGTTCTATTGAAGCAGGTAAAGAATATCAATCAGGCAATAAAATCCGAACCCAACATCTTCCAGTTCAACAAACTGGCCTAACTAGACACAATTTCAAGGGGGTTCATATATCACAAATTGTGATTCTTCTAGCAAGAATTTGATCCTATTTTCTGGTCAGTTGAGGCCTTTTGCCCGGAGGAGTCTATGTTCAACAGTCATTGTGCCCTACAAGAGATGTTCTCAAAGTCAGAGTAGTGCAAGGACAATTCAATCACCTTCCCTTCGATAGCAACAAATGCTTGGCTTCCTGCACACTCATGGGAAATGGTCAGGCCCAATGATGATGGACAACCCAATCTTCCAACCAGACACCTTTAAGAGGGACATGACTCTGGCCAACCACCTCTGGCCCATCCAGACCTAAAGGGGCTAAATGTATATTGGCAATGTGTCTGTGCCAGTGCTATTAGCCTGAAGGTTTAAACTCTGGTGTAATTTTCTTGGGGGACTTCTTTATTGGCATGGTCTTCTTTATTGGCACCTGGGATGGGGGAAGTATCCCAGACCAAGTGGAGTGGAATTTCTGATCAGGCCTTTTAGCTCGCAGTAAATTTGTAATAGACAAATGAAGAGAGGAGGACTCCCTAAACGCACAACAAATTTAAGAGTTACACACACTGCTGTGCATGTTTTATGCTAATCACATGAGAGAGGCAGAGCGGTCGGGCGGCTGGAGAGACATAGCAGAGAGTAGTGAACACTGACAGTGAGATTGTGCTTCCCGTTACCTCTGAACTGAAAATCAGATTTTATGTTTGGTTTCACAAAGACCAGTTTGTAGTTCACACTCCCAACCATAGCATGAATACGTTATGCTTTGCTATGGCAGTAGTTTCTCCAGTGCACAGCACACAAAGTCTCTAACTGTTGAGGCCATTCTCTCACTGAGCCCTTAAAGTTATTTTCTTTATTCCTCCTCACCAGGGAGCAAACTTTTGTCAGTCAGCAGATAAATACCCGCCTTTGAAAAAAGGCAGAGTAATTTGAGTTTTTGTATTACACTTGACAATCACGCTGGAATCTTTCACCCCAGAAATGCTAATTACTCACAGCGGGAAACAGTTATGGAGAAGGGCGCCGGGGTTTTAATATATTCCAGTGTTACCATAAAGTCGACAAAGCATACGCTCGGCTCTCCCCTCCTCAAAGCATGGATACCTTAAGCCAAGTGCTGAAGGATTATTCTTAATGGGAGAGGTTTTAACGAGCCAAGAATGACTTTACGAAGGTGAACTACATACAGGAATGCATCCACATCAGAAAGCCGTAATGACTATCACTGCTCTGGCGTTTTTACACGCTTGTCTTCTGTGGATTAGAAAGTCCCCGAATGACGTACATAAAATGGCAAAGCCGAAGTTTATGAAACAAACATTACCCTCTTAAAATATTTCACAAGTGTTAGCTGACATAGGCCTGCTGGAATTTAAAAACTCATTACTGCAAAAGGTGTCACAGAGAAACAGACTGCTTCAAAACTTATTGCATTTTTCCATTTTTTTTTTCCAGGCCATGACTTTTCCACAGATGTAGAAAATTAGCAACTGTCTAGCTTACTGGGGGAAAAATGGCAAAAAAGGAAACCTTCCTTAATCAGTGCTGAATGATTCTTTGGACTCCTAATTCTTGGAACAGAACATAGGCTACATTCTTAATATGTATGGCTGTATGTTAAACTGTACATAAATACTGATGAGTTTTAACTGGCATCATCAGGAACTGTGGCATTGTGTTAGATGAGCCTGCAGACTTGCCTGGCTGGTTTGGTGCTACTCAGATGACCAGGAGATGGCGCACCATAGTAAGAAGAGGCTCCTTCAACAGACCATCCCTCAGAGGGGGCTGAGACAAACCAGTCTCTAGAAACTTCCACACCTTTAAGTCAACCTCCCCTGACAACAGTCTTGCTCTGTAACTTTCATTAAAAGGAAAGAGGAATCAAATTAATTAAACCCAAGTATTAAACACACTGGGTGTCCCAAAATAACAATCATACCTGCCATATTTCCTTGAGTGGTTGTTGAGATTAGTCCGACGCTGGTGTCTTTACTTGGCCTTCCGGGTATCATCCAGGAATTCTTCTCATTCCTTTGCTGAGTGTTCTGTAGTTAATATTGTGCTGGGATCATTTTTTAATTTGGTTTTATGTGGGTAAGTGTAATTTAGTGCAAGGATGTAAAAATAACCCTGCAAACCATAGACTACAGGAATTTCTACAGGATTTCAAGACTAATCTTTCAGACAATATTTCTGGTTCACACTATGGTACACTGCAAGTACAATATAATATTATTATAAGCATTGTAGGCTATAAAACAGTACTTTTGATATAAAGATATGAGAGTATTGCTGATACTATGGAATGATTTTTATTGTATTAGTGTAGTTTTGTACTTGTTTTTGAAGGGAATGTCCACTCTAATGGTGTAAAAAACTGCTACTGGATGCAGCCTTGTTTCATGTAGTTGTTGTTCCCGAGAGTCAGGCCTGTAAAGCTGAGATTTACAGGCCTGACTTGAGGAAATTATGGTACGTTTGGATGGTTCTTGTCAAGCTATAAAGTTGGAAAATTGTCATGTTACCATGCTATCACTATGTGTTAGGGTGGTGATTGGCAAGTAGTAAATTATTCACATGAGCGATACCTTTTAGCAAAGCTAGGATGGACCAATGACACCACTCACTCCAGAAAACGGTATTTTGTTGGTTGCTAACTGATATTCACAACAGGTAGGTTTACTGTTACAATGCTATTTGCCCATTATGATACAGAAAATAATCATATATCATTAATATATCTTTGCCATTGGTCTATTATTTACTTTATTCACTTGTTTTTGGAGATCACTGCTTGGGCCAGAGTTCACCACTTATTTATGAATGTGTCAGCCACTGGTGGTAAATTGTGGCAAAAGTTCAATGGTGGCCTGAATGGACGACCATTGTTGCACAAATCGGTCTGAAACATCTCTTACGGGTGGTGTTAGAGATCTTTCTCTTGTAAAATAGTGCCCCTTTCATTCAGTATATCCTGAGTCTGACTGCTGCCGCTGCCGCTGCCACATCTGATCTGTTGAGCATCAGAGCGGTTCAGGGGCGTCAGCACCAGGCTTGCTGACAGCGCAAGTCAGACGTGGGTTTAACTGACACGGATCATAGCTGCCCTGCCAGCCAGGGACGACTGAGAAGGCCATCGCTCGTTTGCTACAGGGCTCGGGAAGTAGAGACCGTTACAGGGGCATATGCTACTTGGCAGCGAGCACTTCTCTCCCTCTCTCTCTCTCTCTCTCTCTCTCTCTCTCAGTCTCTGTGACTCAGCCAGCCAGTGGCAGAGGAGACGGGCAGCACACTGATTAGAATGACAGGCGTCTCCTTCTGTGAAAGGTTGGCTGAGAGACCAGGGCCTCAAACACACACACATACGCACACACACACACACACACACATACTCTGACTGAAAAGAAGGAGAGATATAAAGGAAGTAAGAGGGGCCAGGGCCTCACTTGCAGTTGTTTCTGCAAGGTTGGAAAAGAAAGAATTCTAACATGCTTCTGTCGGGGAGACATGACATGATGATACTAACCCACTCACCCACAGGCCCCGCACACAGCACAAAATAATATAAAAGGCTCAGGAAAATGATTAACTCCTGTTGGAAGCTCAATCAAAACCTTTGCTGATTCTGGATTGCTGTTTCTGAAAATAAATGTTTTTCTGTATCCGGAGCATTATTGATTATTGGTGTCAAGATACATTTGCTTAAAATATTCCTACACCTTATACAGAACAAAATAAAAAAAAATCCAGCTTCTATCATTTCTATTTATTTGAATTTTATATACTGAAAAACTTTTTCATAACTTTTGCACAGGCTACATTTTATTCAATGTGTTACATATATGTGTTTGTCTGTTTAAGAACAGATTTTTAAATATTCTCATTTAGAAATATTAATAAAATTTTATTTACCAGGGGCACCCAAACTTTTGCGTATGACTGTAGATACTTTATATACACCGATCAGCCGTAACATTAAAACCACCTACCAAAACAGCTCTGATCTGTTGAGGCTCCACGCTAAGATAAAGTCAGGACCGTGAACCCTTTGTCATGTTCCTCAAAGCATTCCTGAAGTTCTGCAGTGTGGCAGGCATCCAGCTGAAAGTAATCACTAGCATTAGGGAATACTGTTGCCGTGAAGGGATGTACTGGGTCTATGGTAATGTTTAGGTAGGTGGTACATGTCAAAGTAACATCCACATAAATCCAAGGTTTCCCAGCAGAACACTGCCCAGAGCATCACACTGCCTTCGCCAGCTTGTCCTCTTCCCATAATGCACTCAGCCGTCCACGTGATGTACAAGATAACATGATTTACCAGACCAGGCCACCTTCTTCCATTGCTCTATGGTCCAGTTCTGATGTTCTGACCATTGTGGACACTGTGGAAAGGAGTCAGCATGAGTACTCTGGCTTGTCAAAGTCTCCTTACTCCTTATATATAATACTGAATGGAAATGTTTTGGTTACAAACTTACATTGATTTAGCACACTAATTACACCCTTCTATAGCACATTTACATGTTTTAATTCTATAACAGTTGGTTTTGTAGCATTACTTAAAAGCGACGTGACTTTGGATCCAAAGATTTGTATTAATGTTTAGTCTTCAGTGTAAAAATGAAGTTAGTCTTTAGTATTCAATGTATTGTACTCAGTATGCTCTCAACTAAATGAATGTTTAACAGAATGCAGCACAATAAACATGATACACATTATATTCCCTTCTGTTCATGCAGACTTCCATGCCTCTTACACTGCCATCATGCTGCATGCAAAGAGGGAAAAGATATTTGCATGACTTTGGATGGGTAGAAGAAGGATTTTTTAGATGGTAAAGTATCCCTTTAAACCAGGCGTGTTAGAGATATTCATTGTAGAAAACAATCTACCTTTTAATACAGTGCATTAATCATTAGTGAATGCCACTTAACACAAGGTTAATTATACTCTTAACGGCTCTCATAACCATTCGGAGGCTGAGATCCCTCATATGTGTAATTTGCTCATCATAATCTCTACTACAGCACATTTTAAGTGGCTGATTGATGGACAGGAAATAGAATCTGCCTATCATATTAAAAGATAATAGAACACCGTGCACAAGAGGGTCAGGCTGAGGGGAGATGGTGAACACATGACAGGATTGGGAGGAAGTTCACACTAAAATAGAACCTTGATGTTTTACAGAGAAGGTTCACAGCCCTAAACATGAGGCTAGATTTGTTGACATTGTCACTTGAGAACTGTTGAATATTATGATGTCAAAGCCTCAGAATATCTTTTTTTATTATTATTTTATACCATTTTTCGGAGGGTGGAGTGAACCCAATTTTCAGGGCGGTTTAGTTGTGGCCAGTTCCCCCCACTAGCTAGGACTCCCCCAGGCATATGATGCCACCAACACTGGGAAGGAGAAGACTAGCATACAAATCACGTGAAGCCTCCTCATCTTTTTGACCTGATGCTACATGCAACATCACTGGATGGCTCAACATGCTTGAAGGAGGACACTAATCACCAACTGTGTTACATCAGTTAACAGACACTCATGGGTTGGGGGGGTCATCCTACCTACTAAGAGAAAGTCAAGTCAAGTCAAGTCGACCATATACACTATACAATCTAGAAATATAAAATATGGATGTATGTATTGGAAAAATATATACAGTACTGTGCAAAAGTCTTA
>JBBPCZ010000148.1:4640174-4655969 GCA_037974445.1 Brycinus macrolepidotus | reverse complement strand
GAGAGAGAGAGAGAGAGAGAGAGAGAGAGAGAGAGAGAGAGAGAGAGAGAGAGAGAGAGAGAGAGAGAGAGAGATAGGAGGTGTAGGGGGGAAACCCTTCATTAAAAATCTGCAAATTTGTTATTGGACTTTTGGTTCAATTTTGGAGTGTTTCGGAGGCTCTTTCCATTTAACACGTGATTAACTAGCATGAAAGAAGGGGTGGATCTGTTAAAGGAGCATTGTCGAGGGAACTCTACCCGCTCCCACAGCAGATGTTTGTTCGTAGGCAGACCAAAGAAGTGTGGGCCATTTCCCCAGGAGAGAAAAGTGTGGAGGTTTTTGGGTGTTAAAAAAAAACAAAAAAAAAAACAAGGAATGACACTCTGGTGATGTTGGATAATTCTCTTTCTGTTCTTCTCTTGACTACTTTGGAAAGGAACAGCAGCAGATAAAATTTTGGACCATACAGAAAGCATCATAACTACATCTTTAACCACAGGCTAATCTTAAGACTAAATATACACTAACATGCACTTAAGAGTGAAGGCCAACATACTGATATATAGCAATTTGAAGGATGTGTCACGAAATACAAATGGCCAAAGTTAGACCAGAAAAAAAAGAAAAATCAAAAATTTTGGTATAGTTAGCAGGCTGGCTAACTCACCAACCACTCATACACAAAAAAAACATACATGTGATCACACGTTATTCACGTGTTTTCTTGTGAGCACACTTTTTGCACACTTCACATGTGAAATATGACTTTTTTTTGTAAAGTCATGCAGCTACATTTAACCAAGGAGCTGACTATAAACTTTTGAGATCCTGATGAAAATCTACCCGTTTTTAAACCTTGGAGCAAAATCAATGCAAAACTGGCTGCCACAAGCTGCTCAAACTTTAGCAATTAGAACAGAATTTCAGAGCACGTGTAACATTTCCACTTACATTTTCCACTTACATGACTGATGCGTGAAGCTGCAGGCTAACAAAATCACCTACTATAAACAGTGACATCACAAAAGTAATCTTATATATAGTACATAGCGAAAGCATAGTGCTACACACTGAGTTGGTGCAACAAGGTGTAGATAACTGCCATGGGTGGCAGCAGTGAGCTGATCACAAAATTAAAAATAGCTCTACCATCTAATACAATTTCCTTACTGACTGCATATTATGCCGTTTTTGTTTTTATTTTTGGTCAGTGGTGAGTGTTAAATGGCATTGTCCCACTTTATTTCTTTAGTGCTGCTATACGAAAATCGAGCCTTTTAACCAAATTAGTAGCCCTTCTCGTCAAGGAAGGTGTTCTAGTTCACCAAAATTGAACCTGACATAAAATTTCGTAAGTGAAATTTTCGCTCTGGATGTTTGCAATGTGTAACCACTTATCATGGCAAATTCTACTAAAATGAATGTATGTTTGCTGAAGAACCAGGCTTTGGCCTTCATACTCCTGTTAACTTGGCTAAAAACATTAACAAATTAATTCTAATATTAAAGATATTTCTCAGAACAAGCATTATCAATGTTATATACGTAAATTATGTAAATATTAATACAATTTAAAAGCAGTTAAATGCACATCATGATCTAGCGATGTTTTAGAATCCGTGTTTAGTGATATGTTTCCATAATGAGTTCAGCTTTACTGACTGGAAAGCCAAATTCCTATTCAACTGCTAACTTGGTGGCCAAAGTTCATCATGAGCTTTCAGCTGTGGTTTGGTTATCAGCTCTCCCTCTCTCGTCCTCTCAGTACCATATAAATCATTATGGTTAGAATCATCCCATTACTAAAACCAGAGAAAAAAAATTGACTACTTTACACATTTAACATTACAAGTTAAGTGCTTCCTTAATATCAGAAACTTCCTCAAAGCCGGCTAGTGCTCCTACTGTAGCTGTTGTAAAAATATTGCTTACTCTGATTGGTTCTTTGGCAGATCTGACCCACACAACTCAAACCAGACTAAAGAAAAACAGCAAAGAAAAAAAATCTCACATTAGAAATGTCCAACATCATTGTTTCATAGAAGATTTACTGAAAACATTATAGATGATTGTTAGAAGACAAGAAAATGAGTAGACAAGAGTTTTAAGTAATTGGCCAAGGCTGAACAGCTGTTATCAGATCAAGTAACTCTAGTTTAAGGGGTTAACCTTGACAACAGCAGGGGAAAACAGCACAATACGAACCCTGCCACATACTCAAGATGATGTTAATATGTTAAAATGGTCTATATGAGGAAATCTGTTGATGGCAATGACGTTAACTTCCAAGAGAGTGAAAGGATCCACCTTGACCCCAAGGGCCACAGTGAACACCAGGCCAGGGGAGGCAGTCTGTGCCTATAGCCCTCTCTCTGCCCTCGTATGGCAGGTGAACAGACAGGGGCCTCACCCTCATGCTGTAGAACCCCCACTTTACATTCCCTCCAGAGGGTACAACTGCCCTGACGGATGCACCCTGCAATCATGGGCACACCTGCCCGGCTGTAAACACCACAACAAGGGTCAGCGGCGAGTCAGATGGGGGTAGGACCCCTTGATTTAGCTGGGCTGCCATCTCCGGTCGGCCTTATGCGCAGACGCCTCTGTCAACAAAGTGCCTCACAATCTCCCGACAAAGGCAGACGTGGCCCACTCTTGTCCATTCTTCTCGCTGACTTTAACTGGCGTGTCGAGAGCCAAAGGGCATTGGGCACCAGACCACCTGAACAAAGAGAAGACTGGTCAGAAACCAGCGGCCCTGGTCAGCATCCACTCGCACAACACGTGGCCCTCCGAAGGGTCCTGACCCAAGGCTCTGGGGCGAACGAGCCCAGCTGAAGTTATTCATGTCGAGTCCCTGTCTCCTCTGCCATCTCCTCCCTCACGTAAAGAGTGGCGACTTGTTTACCAAAGCCCTAACCCTGCTCGCTATGCCGTGCTTTAATTGCATTATCCACTTTAACATTAGCAAGTTTATGTCGTACATCTCGCACGACGGCCAGCACATAGATCTTGATTTGGGCGGAGGGGCATTAGGGGCGCCTGAGAAGCCCGGCCTGCTCCGATCTGACGGCTCTGCCGCCCCTGCTAGCCTCAGCTGTTGGGCGTGGTGACTTTGAACATTTCAGAGGTTAAATAACACAAAGGTCAACACTTTGTCGCTGTCCTAAACTCAATTTTTCTCTTTTGTTTCCGTTTCTTTTTTTCATTTGAAAATCCTAGCTGCCTTTGATGTTGTGCAAACATTTTATGCTGAGGGGGCCAACAGAAATGGTGAAAAGCAAAGTGTCTTTTCACACATTAAGAGATGTTAAGAATGTTTTTTTTTTCTTTCTCCTATGTACTCTTTTGGAGATTATTCCGGACTGATTCTTCTCTAGACTTTCTTCAGAGACGGGATGGGATCAAAACAGCGCTGCAGAACCTAAAGCGGATCCTGGCACTGATCATTAGCACCTTCAAACAAATGCAACAAAAAATTAATAAATAAATAAATAAAAACGTCGAAAGTATGGCCAGGATAACTGCGCAGAACAGAAGGAAGAATAAAAAAGTGTCATTTTTCTTTTTCTCTTTTTTTTTTTTTTTAGCAGCTGAGCTGTCCATCGTCTTGTGCAGTAAGTCTTTTGGCATCGCACGTTTTCCTCTGGACAAAAAGAGAGGAGGCGAGAGGACGAGGGAGGGAGAGAATTCGAGAGAATGAGGGGGTGAGCAAGGAAGTGAGAGGGAGAGAGAAAATTAGAGAAAGAGAGAGAGAAAGTGAGGAAAAACAGACAAAGAGAGAAAAGGGAGAGAAAGCTAAAGAGCGAGGGGATAAATAAAGTGAAGAAGAAGTGAAAAGAGTGAAAAGAGAGAGAGAGCAAGAGAGAGAGAGAACAAGGAAGAGGGGAGAGAGAAAGATTGAACAGGAAGAGATCAGAGAGAGAGAATGTGAGAAAAATAAAGAGAGAAAAGTAAAAGAAAGCTAAAGAGAGAGAAGGTGGAAGCAAGGAAACAGTAAAGGGATGAGGGAGAGAGAAAAGGCAGAAAGATAGATAAGAGAAAGAGAGAAAGAAGAGAAGAAGAGAAGGCTAAAGAGATAGAGGACAAAGAAAGTGAGAAGGAAGTAGAGAAAATGACAGTAGAGAGAGAGAGAGGAAGAGAGAGAGGATCAAGAATTTGAGAAAAAAGAGAGGGGAGAGAAACACTGGAAGAGAGAGAGTGAGGAAGAGAGGAATCAGAGAGAGAGATAAGGATGAAGACAAGGGAGAGCAAAAGAGATAAGAGAAGCGGAAGAGGGAGATAGAGAGAGAGAGGAGTGAGAGTGAGAAAGAGAGAGAGAAATACAGAGAAGAAGAGAGTAGAGAGAGAGAGAGAGGAAGAGAGAGAGGATCAAGAATTTGAGAAAAAAGAGGAGAGAGAGAGAGAGAGAGGAAGAGAGAGAGAGGATCAAGAATTTGAGAAAAAAGAGGGGAGAGATATAGAAACACTGGAAGAGAGAGAGTGAGGAAGAGAGAAAAGAGAGAGAGATAAGGACAAAGACAAGGGAGAGCAAAAGAGATAAGAGAAGCGAAAGAGAGAGATAGAGAGAGAGAAGAGAGAGAGGGAGAGAGGAGAGAGAGAGGGGAGAGAGAGGAGTCCTCGAGCACAATCGATCTTTGTTGAACAAACTCTGAGCAGATGGCGTTGCGCGTTTGTGACACATCGCCTCCCACACTGCTGATTGACTCACCGTTTGTCACGATCGTGACAGATTACCCTGCACAAAAAAGCTACTGTACGAGCACCAAACAACTAAATATAAACAAGCCGGGGCCCGATCCTTTAATGCCACTGAAGCAGAGGATGCATTTGATTTCCGGACCGTATCGATCTCACGTAACAAGTGAGCAACTAAGTTCATATCAATCGGTCAGAGATGAAGCAGGGGCGGCGGCGGCGCTAACACAGTCCCGCAGTCGTACTGAAGTTCAGCTAAACAACAGAACACAGTGTTTAAATCCTTCATGGCCATTCTCCAGCTCTTGCCCTTAGTTATGGGCTACTAGATAGACTTTTAGAGTGTGTGTATTTAAGGGGATGGGAGGGTGGAGAAGAGGGGGAGGGGGGGTTTGGTGCTTGGGATAAACCTGAATGAATGTACTAGTCCACAGAGACAGAGGAGGGAGAGATAGCAAAGTCTCTATCACTGATGAGTATCAGCTATTAGCAGCTCTCGGCTGGATGTTCTCCAGAGCTTTGGTAGCTGCGCTTGCTCCTTATCACGCCTGTCCACCTGTCACATTTGGCCCTCCATCTACTCCCTGCTGTATTCGTCACTGCACACACACACACACACACATGCGCGGGTACGCCTGAGAGGCCTGCTGTACACACACGTGCATGAGCCCCACTTCCACAGATGCAACATTCTGCCTCATGAGCACAGATGATTGCATTTTCTGCTTACCATCTCACACTCGTGTTGAGCAATCAAAGCTACGGGCTACTGTCCGAGGCTATTGTGTCAAGCCAGCCGCTATTTTTACACCCTGCGCGGAATAAGTGAAATAGTTGGTGGAAGGAGAAGAAGCAGAAGAGGCAGAAAAAGAAGAAGAAGAAGAAGAAGAAGGAGGAGGAGAAGAACCTCTCGACACTTGTTAAAACCACAGGTCACTTTCGGAGGGTATTAAAAAACAAGCAGCTCTATTGTGACACTTTTAGTCAGGCTGCATAAAAGTACCCCCCCTCCTCCTCTCTCCCTTTGTGACGTTCCATAAAAGCTCACCCAATTTGACACTAATGTCTCCCCCCTCCTCTTCCATAACCCTCCCTTAATGTAGCCGAAATAAAGTCCTTCCCCTGAGGAGACGTTGGCATTAGAGTCAAGCCAAAGTCGTGATAGTGCCACCAGTACCGCGCCACCCGTTTAGCAGCTCTCTCTGCTCTCTGCTCTCATTGACTCGCCTGGATTAGAGCTCTGTGTGCATGCATGTGTGTGTGTCTGTGTGTGTGTGTGTGTGTGTGTGTGTACACCAACCAGTCTCTTTCCCTTTCCCCAACGCGATCTGCAGCAACAGAATGGGGTCAGGGGCGTGTTAGGAGCGAAAGGCGCGGAGATTGGGCGAGATTAGCTCATTTTTGAAGCCCCCCTTTTTTTGAGCAGATCGTTCGTTTTGACAACAAATATCCCCCGGCCAGTCAGTGACGGCCACTGGGCGACGTGAGCAAAAAGACAAAAAAAAAGCAACGTGTTGATTTCGATCCGCTTGTTCCCTTCTGTCCGTGGCGGTTATGTAAATAAACTTGTCAGTCGCGAGGGCGAGGGTGACGAGGTGGGGGTTAAAGCTAATTTCAGACCTCCCGTTTCAGATTATGTCAAAGACAGAGGGAGCGAGAGAAAGAGAGAGAGAGAAAGAGAGGGAGAAAAGAGAGAGGGAGAATGAGCAGTGAGGAGAGTGAGAACGAGTGACCTTTGAAACCAAAAGCTGTCTCTGCGGCTAATTTGCTAGCCCCGGTGCTAAAGTCCAGGGTCAGTCGTTCTGAGCGGGCAGCCGTGGTTCCATTGTCTGTCTCATTAGAAAAGCACCGCAAACTCTCCAGAGCGTGACCTGTGGAGGGAGGGAGATGTTGTTCCTTTGAATTAATGTGATACATTTCCCTCAGAGCAACTCCAGCCATTTCTCTCCTCGCTTCCTAAAGTCGCTGGGCCACTGCTAGGCTAACCCGCTAAAACTACACCATGAGTTCCATGCTTCCATGTTTGGCTTTGGATTAGCGCTGGCTGTAAGAACTGAAGAACACGACTCTCATTCTTGTTGCCTTTTGCCGGCTAAATGGATACTAACTAAATTTCTTTTACACTTTTCATCAATTCCTTTTCTCTTTGGGTCTATATATGAAAACTGGTCTTTAGTACACAATTGTGCTCAAACATAAACCAACATTTCTTTCTTTCTTTCTTACCTCTTGTTGTTTTTGTTAACTAAACAGGTACTTTTTTTCCCTCACTCTTTTCATCAGTTTGTTTATTCTTTATTTCTGTTGCAACTATGCAACCAAACAGTCATGTTTTCCTTCGTTCTTCTCTTTGCTTCTTGCTGGCTTTTGCTAGCTAAAAGGATGCTGACTAAATGTGTTCTACTCTTTTCATCCATTCCTTCACTCTTGGGGTTATTATTTTGAAACTGTGCTCAAACATCGACCCAGCACGTCAATTTTTGTTCTTTCTTTTTTTGCCTCTTGTTGGCTTTTGATAGTTAAATGGATGCTAACTTAACGTGTTCTACCCTTTTCATCCATTCCTGTACTATTAGGGTCTAGAGTTGAAAACTGGTTGCGACCCTGTAGACTCTTTAAGTCTGTTTTAAATATGCAACTACGGTTGACCGAACCAACATGACCATGTTTATCTTATTTCTTTTCCATCTTGTCGGCTTTGCTAAATAAAGGAGTGTTTTTCTTTTTCACCTTTTTACCTGTCTACAAAGACTGACCCAACTGGGCCATTTTTTTCTTTCTTTTTTCCCTTTTTTTATGTCTTTGCCAATCAAGCTGAGATTTTAGTTTTCCTCTAAAACTCCTCTTCCGTTCTCTTACTTTGTAAGTCTATAGTTGTACTACACTGGCTGTGGGTACGCAGTTGAACAACACTGTGCTTGAAGCTCAGCCCTGCACGGCCATGCCCCCCCACCCCTCTCTTTTTGTCTTTGCTGGCCAAATGGAGGCTTTGTCTTTCCCTTAATCTCCTCATCCATCCTTTTACTCTCCCCTTCACCCCCCCCCCCCACCCCTTGTGTTGTTCTCATTTGAAAGAGAGCTTCGCATTGCTCTTTTGTGTCCGCTCCTATCCTCTTTTGTTCTCTCCCCCACTCCTGATTTGACCGGATTGTGAGAGAGCGATGATCGCGTTGCCTCAGGTAAGATTTTGTAGGTTTACATATCAAAGTCACTAAATATCTTTTTCTCTCACACACAGAAGGGAAGGAGAGGATTGGGGGGGGGGTCTCTCTCTTTTTTTTTTCCTAACGGGCGATTGTTTGTGTAAGCACATGAGAGGAACAAATCCAGCGAAACAAAAGGGATTACGGGGCTCTGCCGCTGTTGTGTTATTTATCTATTTCACTCTTTCTTTTTTTGCCCTTTCTTTCTTTCTTTCTTTCTTTCTTTTTTTTTCCCTTTCAGGGGGAAGTGTCAGTGTCAACGACATCAGCATGCAGAACACTGAGTAAACACAGGGAACAGGGGAAGGTGTTTGTAAATGGCAGGGTAAGGAGTTGATCTCTCAACTCTTCTTACTCTTTTGTGTTCACATCACACCATCTCTCCGTGCCGCTCCTCTCCTCCACAGTCGTCTATCGCTTTCCCTCAGAGAATGCGCACTGATAAGCATCAGTGCTATTTCTTGCCTACATCAACCTGGGAAAGTTACACTAGTTTATTAAAGCCTCTCAATAATAAACATGAATGTAGATGCGAATGGTAATCAGTGCATTTTCTTTCTTTTTTTGTGCTCACAATGATCCATGTGAGCAGGGATCCAAGATTCAACAAGGCTTGGATATTTCAGAACAGTCCATTCATGGGGTATCCATATGCTGTATAAATAAAGCAACACTCTGACCCATATAGCAAACATTTTGACGCCGTGACATCCTCCTGTTTCAAACCCGGCGCAATTTATTTCCATGCCCCGGGGACGTGTCTGTGATGTTCAGAAAGAGAGGGTTAAAAGACATAATGCTATTGATTTGCTTGTGACTCGCACAAGTGGTGCTGCAATATAGGGCAGTGGTTGAGTGATTGTGCAGTGTGTGTGTATGTGTGTGTGTGTGTGTGTGTGTGTATGTGTGTGTGTACCACATCAGAGCTGTGCTGAGCAGATATGACAGTGTTTTGGTACGGTCATCATGTCCCTCTGCTTGATGCTTTGTAATGCTCGGCTGTCAGACTGGGGGCTCTAATAGGATCCATATGGGGCCGAGGTTGGCGGGACACTGGCGCTCTTAACACCGCCGAGAAAGTGAAGTATTAATGAATCAAGAAGCTTCCATCACAGATAACCATGCTCTTTGATAACGCTTAACGCGTCAGTCAGGGTTTCGCTGCAACTGGTAGGCTTCTTTGTGGTAGTACGAAAACAGAGCCTTTCAACCAAGCATGTCGTTGGACTTGAACCACTAAAACCAGCGTTTACCACGTTCCTTCTAGAACGCCTTTAACACTGTTCCAGATTGCGAAGAAACAAATATGTTCAGCTCACAAAAATTCCAGATTTAGCCCATTAAAGTCTAAAGACCCATGGCAGGCCCACCGTTCAACTCCTCCCGCTATAACTACTGAATTACATTATAATTCTATTGTAATTATGGAATAATTCCTAATAGTTAGTGTGAAATAACTCATCATGAGTATTTGCCAAACAATAAGCCTGCAGTTTAAGGGGTTGACCAAGGATTAACCCTTCGAGGGCAGGCATTATGCTGTATTTGTGTAGGTAGTGAGGTGCCTCATCCATTTAAGCTTAAGCTTTAACCTTAAGCTCTGCTTAATGAAAAGAATAAAAATAAATATCAATACAAATGAAAATCAATGCAAATTTATTTCAAATAACTTATTCATAATATTTTCTTTGTCCAACAGCCTACTGTAGTGTACCCTGCAATTAAATGGAGGTGAGGCAACTTGTGAAATTGTGAGGCAGTTGTCTAATTTACTTTGAGTATCTGAAGACAGCCCTGGCAGTAAATTAGTCTGAATCATTTGGCTGAATGTGAAAAGGTGTTACTGGGGAGCGTTTAATTCAAACACATTAATCTCATCGTACAGAGTCCATCCTCACAGCTCAATATCGCTAGAACTTTCAGCTCTAAAGTAAGCCAAACTTTATCTAGTTGAAAGTATTTTAATATGATGTTTGATGAAAGTTAACGTTACAGACCAGTGTTGAGATCAGAATCAGAATCAGGAAACTGCATTGATCCCAGAGGAAATTGATTATGTTGCTTAAATCATTAGAATCAGAATCAGAATCAGAGAAGCCAGATAAATGAACTTGGATTAAACAGGACTGTTTGATATTATAAGCAATTACGTAAACGTAAAAGTAAACGTAATTATAAACACTTATTCATTAATCATATGTGTTCCATCCTTTGCATTGACATCACTGAGATTTCACAACCCCTTGTGTCCAAAACATGCATATAATTGCACTGAACAGCTCTAGTGTTAGTTATAACAAAACTCAACTGAAGGTTCAGTCTCCATCACTCAAAGCTTCATTATCTCTCATGAAATCTTGCCGTGTTGATGACCACTATCTCAAACATTTTTACTGTCCTTTTTGCCTTAAGCTAGCTTACATTCACCTTCCTCAATTCTTAGGCAGTTGTTAGCACTGAAAAAGCGTTATAAATCCATTTTTAATGATGCTATGAATACTACAGGCTCCATTCTCTCGCTCTTATACATTTGGCATCTTTGGTCCCTGCTGTAGTGCTTAATACCCAGAACTGACCACCAGCTACTGCTACATAGCTGTATATGACTGCTATACTATGTAAATACATTTCTAAATCCATAGTGAATCACAAAATACATTCAATTTATATTCTGTACTAGCAATTTTAAGTCAACATTTTGATGTCAGGAAATCCCCTGTGTTCCCACTTTACATTATGCATAATTAACAATGCATGCAACAACAATGTAACTACTAGTGGTGTACTGTTGCAGCTGGATTACAGTGGTAGAGAATATCTAATTATACTATATCTAATCTGTTTTAACTTCACTCTTTATTCAAAAAATATGTGTAATTCCATGAGCTGTACTGTAATCCAGCATCGCCAGTAATTACATTATTTTCACGTGCATTGTTAAAGTGTTACTACACAGTTATTAGCGACACTTGATATAAAGTGAGACCGACTCTACATACAACATCTTTTCGTTAAATTAAAATAATAGTACTTCTCTTCCACTTCAAAACTCAAATGTTGCATAGAATGTGTGATGTTGACTGAATGTCTCTGCTTGAGAAATAATTGATGTACAATTTTGTTATTGCTAGCTGCACATATATGGGGGGGCATTCTTCACTTACCACGATGTGGCAACATTTCATTAAGACATTCTTCTAAAAGTAAAATCTTTGTTCTTCTGTAAACCAGCTACACACACAAACAGATCTGATCGGCAATGCTCAAAAAACAAATCGTTACAACCCTTTAGTTTCATCATTTCTTTTAAATCTAAACTCCATCTCTACAAAGACCCGTGTGTGTGTGTGTGTGTGAGTGTGTGAGTGTGTGTGTGTGTGTGTGTGTGTTGACAGAACAAGCGTGTTGAGAGTCACGTGTGCTCTTCCCTCGTGCCATCCGAACCCAGCTCAGCCTGCGATCCTGTTTTCTTTTAGTGTCCGCACAGAGGAGGGGAAGAGGGGGGCTAGGATAGGGCAGAAGAAGAAAGCAAGAACGTCTGGTCCTTGTCGCTCTGCCGTGTTGTTCTGAGTGCATTTGTGCTCGGCATGCTGGGACGTGTAGTCCCCTGGGCCCACGCAGGGAGCGTGTTGCCTCTAATTGGGCCTGTTAGGGTCAGCAATTAGCGGGCAGCCGTCAAGAACCCGGGATGGCTCCTCTTTTCATGGCGGTGCCAGTCTTCAGCGGAGAAAAAGAAAAGGAAGGCAAGACAGAGACATAGAGAGAGACAGAGAGAGAGAGAGAGAGAGAGAAAGAGAGAGAGAGAGAGAGAGACATGAAGACAATAAGGGCATTTCCAAAAGAATGCTAGCCTTGCACACAGTATATGCATGTGTACATTTGTGTGTGTGCATTTGTGCGTGTGTTTGTCTGTGTGTGTGTGTGAGAAAGAGAGAGAAGGGGAGAAAGAGAGAGAGAGAGAGTATGGGTGTGTGCCTAAACAGCGAGGAATGCTGTGATTGAGGGACAGAGCTTAATGAGACATGTTTGTTGCCTAAGGCTCAGAATGTCGCGTCCATCTGTTATTTTTTTCCTTTTTTTTTTTTTTTTTTTTTTTTGCTCGCTTTTAAACAACTACAGCTAACCTAATAAAGCTTTTTCTTTTATCCCACAAATTCTAATACATTTGCTTCTAATACATGGACTACATGGCCTTTTAACCCACAGATTCGGTCAGTAATGCTATGTGTGTGTGTGTGAGTGTGTGTGTATGTATGATGTGTGTGTGTGGTGTGTGTATGTGTGTGTGTGTGTGTGTGTGTGTGTGTGTGTGTGGTGTGTGTGTGTGTGTGTGTGTGTAGGTGTTTCAGGTTGGCTCAGCCATCAGGTGGCAGTCAGGAGCAACATAAGGTATGCGATGGCCTGGTTGCCATGGCGACCGTGAGCCGGACGCTAGCGACACTGCTGTAACCATAGCCTGGAGTCATTAGTGAATCTGCCTCCATTATGGCAGCAATAAAGGCAGCTGTGTACTCCCTATGACAGTGCCTTCCACTCTGAGGGCTACAGCGAGCGCCTTCATGGGCCACAAATCGCACCCAGAAACAGCAGGATTCGATGCACATTTGCAATTCTACAAATTCTACAGACTTCCAAAGTTCGGAGTCATCATTTCCGCCCGCCTGTCCTGGCCATGGTGCTCTCAGGCATGCAGATGAAAGTGCAGGACAGAGCCTCGGCTTGGACAGAAGTACTGCACATCCACTGATTCCTCCCGACGACTCCAATCCTTCGCTGATACTGACCAGAGAAACAAAGAATTTGGGAGTTTTATGTGGTTGTCATGACAACACCCTCATTTTTTTGTTGTTTCTCTTTTCAACCCTTTGCAGAGTCAGTGCTTTGAACTCCATCTTTTAGCTCTGCAGAACAAAAAAAGAAAAGCAGCGTAACCTTAAGGTTTATGACAGGCACATAAGAGAACTTCAGTCCATGAATCTTCTACTGATGAGTCTCGAGACTGACACAGCAATATTATTGTATAATTATTCAATAGCCGACATGCTAAAATGATTTAATGAAATTTATGAAATTTAAAAAAAAGCATTCAAAAACGCTGGAATAACCCAACCCCAGTTTTGGTTCAGGTTCAACTTTGAAGACGCTGTAAAAAATGTGGACATTGAGAGTGATGTTATAATAACAGTAACATACAGAATGTCTCAAAGCTGATAACAATAAACAAATAATTACAGTATCATAAAGTACCTTCTGGTGTCCAGGTACCTTCTAGTATTTCAGCCTGTGTGAGATTATTGAATAAAATCACAGAAGTTCCTATGAAAAATATGACACACTTTTGTAGATAAAGTTTCGTCCACCAAGGAACAAATAAATAAAACAATAATGATCATTATTATCAATAAATATACCCTCAAAGGTCAATGAGGCCCAGCTGTTTACTGCATTCATTTTCTCAGACTTACTTTAAATAAAAATAGAATATTAAAAAAACTTGGAAACAAGACAGGTGTATAGAGTTGCAAGTTAAAAATATAACCGTAATCAAATATAGTATAATTATATAAATAAAAGTATTACAGATTTAATGGTTAATGCCTTAATGACTGTTTTACAAATATAGAGACAAGTATGTTTTTTATCTGACAGTGTAGTACATACATGGCCCACATAATATATACGACATTCTTAAATTATCCAACTATTACATATAAAAGGTATATTATTGTGCTCCTTGGCATTAAGTTTATTTTAAAGGAACAGTTCAGCAAAAAAATCGAATTTGCACAATTTTCCACTTACCCCAAATGTTGTCAACAAGCAGTCCAAGTTCAGTGTCCAAATGTTGCCTCTTTAGTCAGGCTAATGATCCTTGAAGTCAATAGTCACCCAAATTGCCTGAGTTGTTTCTGCCTAAATTCATCACGCAAACTTCTCTGAACCTGTTCAAACTGCATCCAGATCCTCATTAAAATCATGCAGACTAGTCCATGTGGTTTAGGACACAGTATGACTTACTGTATTGCCTTACTGTATCCCTATTTAACAATGCATGCAACAATGTAACTACTAGTGGTGTACTGTCACAGCTGGATTACTTGCAAGCAAAAAAGTTGCATAAGATAAGTGTGATTTTGACAGAACATCTCTGCTTGTGATTTACATGAGAAATAATGTATGTAGGATACAGCAAGACTTACTATAAAAACAGACAGAACTTACAACTTACAGCTAAAGGCAGCCTTGTTGGTGACCCCCGAGCTGATATTCACAAAGCACTTGTTCCTGACCTGATCTGGATGCAGTTTGAGCAGGTTAAGTTTTGGAGATTTTTTACAGACTAATTGGGTGACTTTTGAATTCTAGTACTTGTTAGCAATGTTAGCCTTTCAGGTGCAGGTCTAAATTACTCATTCATTCATTCATTTTCTGTAACCGCTTAATCCTTACTAGGGTTGCGGGTACCCGGAGCCTATCCCGGGGTCTTCGGGCGCAAGGCAGGGACTCACTCTTTGGACTGTGGGAGAAACCGGAGATCCCGGAGGAAACCCACGCCACCACGAGGAGAACATGCAAACTCCACACACACACACACACACAAGGCCAGGACCCAGATTCAAACCCCCAGCACTGGAGGTCTAAATCAAAGAAGCAAAATTTGGACTTCAAACATGTCTTGTCTGATCGACCATATCTCGGGTTGAGTGTTAAAGGGTGTAAATGCGATTTATCCCTTTAGCAGTGTTACCGCCGTTGTCGCTGAATGATCATTTCTATGTAAAGATATGGGACTCATTTTTGTTGTTAGAGTCGAAAGCACATTCTCACTTTCTCAGGCCTCGGCAGCTCTGTTGCATGACTGTGGGCCATATCTCGTTTTTGTTTGTTTTTTGACGCTCAGCTCAACATTTGCTGTTGATTTTAAACCAAAGTTGAAAATAGTCGTCACACGCCCCCATACGCCCACACTCCCAGCATGCACTGCAGAGGGCCACCTGACCTCCTGCTGCTGCTGGGGAGAGGAATCACCCACACAGCTGATGTATGTGTGTAAGCATGTGTGTGTGCATGCGTGTGTGTGTGTGTGTGTGTGTGTGTGTGTGTGTGTGTGTGTGTACACGCTAAACACTGGCGGTGGCCCAGGATAAAGTATCTGTTAATGTACTGCCCCCACATCCTGGAACATCAGCGAGGATGGAGAGAGAAAGAAAAAAAAACACAAAGTTATGACACCCTGCACCACAGGTAAGGACACCGCTGCTTCGCTTCCAGCAAAAAGCTGGTGCAGACCACACTTACTGCTTTTTTGACCATTTTTGACTAAATAACAGTTGATGGTTGGAAAGACAATGCATGCTGCAATGACCTGCAGCTTAAACTCACACACACACACACACACACACACACACATACACACACACACACACACACACACAGAAACTGCCAGTTCTACCACCTACACAAACATTAGAAAGTGATTTACTCTCAAAAAAATAAAGTTCATGCAGATTGAGTCATGGAGCCTGTGTCCAATCTCGGACGGCTGAAAGCTTCCAAGCATGTTTTTTCAACAGTTTTAAAGAATTCGAACCACAGTCAACAAGGGACTTCACACACCCCCTCTTCCATTCCCAGAATATCTCACTATGAGAATTCCACCGGGATCGATCGCTGAACAAACCTCATCATGCATTTATTTTAATAACTTCAGTGTAAAAATGTATTGTTGCTGTTAGAGACATTTTGCAGCAAAGATCTTCAAATAATACCTTTCACCGACATCACGTGCAGTCCATATTTAGTGTTGTTTTTATTACCTTTTCAAAATGCTTGTTGCTTTTTTACATTGTGTGAACTTTTTCATGGTGAATGGACCAATAAGAATGAGCCAAAATGAACAGGGACAAATATA
>JBBPCZ010000148.1:4607871-4619765 GCA_037974445.1 Brycinus macrolepidotus | reverse complement strand
ATCAGATGTAAAACACAATTTTTATGAGTGTTTTAAGTTGTAAATCGGTCAGATTTGACCCGAACACGACAGGAGGGTTATATACTGTATGCCGTTAAAGATTACGACAGCTTTAAAGACTTGCCAACTTTGGTGAAGTGACTCGGGTGAAATTTGCAGAAGGCTCGAGTGAGACTGGAATGAGATTATCAGTTCTACATTCACAAGTGTGTTGCCATTTTTACACTACCTTAAAACACTCATTTAAACCACAGTGTATAACCATTAGCACATAGACCAGTGGTTTTCAAGCCATCTGTCTCACTCACTCAGTGTTCACAACCCAGGTGCAACATGCAGCGGAAAATGTTCACATGTGAGCTTTGGCCTGCACGGTTATTTTTTGGCATCCTTCTGCAGTAGAATCAAAAAACCTGTAGTCGGTGCTTGTATTTTGATAACATGTATGCTTTGGGTTTGTGAGTGCCGCACCGAGTAGTCTCGACTTGATTAGTCTTCCTGCTTCTTGGATTAATGGCGAGATCTGGCAACCAGTAACTTTGTGAAAGACTGTTCCCACCCGTTAAACGGACTCTTCTCTCTCTTCTAACGTCTGGCAAACGGTATCGAAGCTTCCGCTCTGGTTCTGCAAAACTGTACAACGGTTTCATTCCGCAGGCCATCAGGGCTCTGAATGCACATAAATGTCCAGTCCCTTTTTAACCAAGTACATTCCAGTGAACTACCTCTATGCTGTATATACTTGTCATACTACACTCTGGACTTTCAATAGTACCTGCACTTTACCTTCTGTTTACTGTTTACTGCCACAACAGGCACTCAGTCACCCCACTTAATAAGCCACATTTTACACTTCCTTAATGTGGTTCTATGCTGCTAACTGTCTCTTGTGTAATAATAATATATGTACACATAGTGCAATATTATTAATTCTGGAAGGTTTACATACACTTCCCACTTGTATGTTACACTGCTGTATTGTCTACTTACTGTATTGTCTTGGCTTCACATCCCATTCACACTCCTGTAATATTGCTATATTGTCTATTTATTGTATTGTTTCAGATTTACATCCCATTCACACTACTGTAGCATTGCTATACTGTCTATGTATTGTGTTGTTTCACATTTTGTACGTGTACACAGCAGCTGTTGACAGTAATGTACCCTTGATCCTTGAGCCTTTAAATTAAATTTCGGTCTACCATTCAAACTTTTTCTTTTGATTTGTGTTTGTGTTGTGGTACTCGTTAATGTTCATTGCACTATAGGATTCCTTTTGTATTTGGACGGTGCACCAATACACCAATACAGTTAGCAGGTTAAAGATATAAATAACACAAAAAGGAAACCTTTAGTCAATGTTTTTAGGTGGGAATGAATTCTCAAAATACTGATACTTCAGTATAGCTCGTTACATCTGTACTACCGATAAAAATCATCTGGCATGAATGAATGACGTTGATTGTGCTGTCCCTGTCCCTAAAGGGGAAAACTGAAAGCAAAAGAATGAAAGCTGTAATAAAAGGCCAAGCAGGAAACTCTAAATACTGTGTGATTTTCTGTTAAATTCTCTCTGCTGTTTTGTCCTGACCTGGAAAAAAGAATAGCTTGTACGTAACGGAAATGAAAGAAAAGAAATCTCTGACTTCTGCAGTACTGTTTATCACAGGAACTCTGAACATTCAGGTAGATGTGCTTGGGAAGGTTTTTTTTTAGGCCAAAAAATGATTAGTCAGTTTAAACATTCCTTCATTTATCTGTGCAAGAATCCATCAGTCCGTTCATCCATCACGCTCTAAAAGTAAAGAGCTCCAGTCGGAGTAAGGAGCAAGACGCAAACCTGCCTCAGACGCAGACTGGAACAAAAAAAAACCATCTAAGTGCTCATCACAAGGCAAGCCCATCACAGTGTCCTCGCGCGTCCCTTCCAAACAATCTCCCCTCAGAAACTTTGTTTACATTACCTCTGAATCACCTTGCCAATATTTATCCTCTATTTACCTAGAAGAAGCAATACGCTGATATTTATCGCCCGGTTGTGGCTAAATATAGAAATGTTGCTGCAGCACCCCGTGTCTTGGTGGGAGGTTTTGGCTCCGCTGCTCGTCCTTAAGCTGACAAGCGGCAGAATTCCTGATGAATGCCTCTTTTCATCTGCGTGGCCATGTGGATTTGACAGAGTAAATATTTAGCTGCACTGGAGTTGGCTGCTGATTTTACCCAGATGGACAGATTGATGCCTCGGTGGAGGCGCTTGCCAAAGACAATCTCGAGAAGTTATAAGCTCTTCTGGGCTGCAGCTTCTCCACAAAGAACAGCACTGAGGTGACCGACTACCACCCATGGCTGACCGGCCTTCCTTTTACCTGCAATCACCAGCAAAATGATCACTCTTTTCCCAAAAATGCTGAGCACATTTTTGGCTGCAGTTAGAAGTAGTTGATCACTCCCGACAGACTGGTGTCCCAGGTTTGTTTTTCAGAGTTGAATGAGGGCTATAAGGCCTAACAAGTTATATAAGCTACATAAAGAAAGGTTATAGGAGGCAAAGGGGATGGGGTGGCAATGGGGGTGCGTTGGGGGGTCAATACAAGCAACCTGCACATTTCTGCATGAAAAAGTCATACAAAGTCTTACAAAATGCAAAATACAACTACAATACAATCCAGATCTTTCAACTTAATTACATAAAACATTCATCCAAAAAAGAGTGTGTCAAAGCGGAACACTAGCACACTAAAATAATAATATAGTTTATTACCATGCCATCTGTAATATGCTTTTGGTGAACAAAACATGCACAAAAGTAACAATTCTGAATTTATATTGATTCTTTTACTGGTTACTGTAGGAAGCTTAGCTGTAACACTGGGTTCCAGCAAACCCCACCATATGGAAGTTGTACTCTAGCTTGTTAATATGTCTCATGTCTTGTTAATATGCTTGCCATCACTTGATAAAAATGGTTCATAGCAACAGAGTTACTTCAAGCATGCTTGTTCGGTGTTGCAAAATTATGCTGATATTTTATTGGGTGCAACCCACCCAACATTTTTTAATCATGTAAATGTAAAGTTTTTTCAGTGAACCACATATAAATTCCTTGAGTTCTCTTTTAATTAGCGAATTATTTGAAGGTGCACCTTACAAAGGACGTACAATGAAAAAATAAAGACTTTTGTGGTTCAAAAACTGCCTAGAAGGTGAATAGGGTGAAATGATTGCAAGAATGTGACTAATGTGACTGTTCTACTGAAATCTTCTGAGTTTCCATGTTGCATTTTACCCCACAATAGTTTGTGCCCTGCTCTCTTCCATGTCCCATCTACATTATACTAAATGTATACATAAAGAATCACACACTTACTTCAAACCATGTCAATTTGATGAGCAAACTCAAACAGTCTTGTTTATGTGGTTTCTGATACTTCAGAAAGTACTGTTATCTGTAAAAACAGCCAAAGTGCATTGCTTAGCCCTAAGCAGTCAAAGCGTCCATCTAGAAGCCGGTATCCCTTTTTAATACATAACAGTGTCAGGAGCCACAAAAGCAAGTCTGAACAATTCACTATAGTTTGAGGGAAGTATGTGATGATTTAGGCTTGGCTGAAGTTTCTTGTTAGCTACAAATAAAAGAATTAAATTTCAGACACCAAAATACTGGCCAACCTATTGCTTTAACCCTTAAAATACGCGCGGCATGGATCCTTGCCGGCAGTGCAACAAATGGTAAATCATCATCATACCAAACAACTCCTTATATGGAAGTTCCCATGGTTTGTGTTGATGCTCGAGGTATCAAACGTCATGCTGAGCTTTGTTTGGTGTTCCTATGTCACGCAGAACCAAAGTTATTGTAATTTAAAAACATGTAATAATAAAAACCGCTACTGGGGTTTTAAAAACGGCATCACATGCGGATGACTCTAAAGAACAAAAATGCCCAAATATCTTTTATTTAAGGTCTTAGAAACAAACAGAAAAAAACACAAGATCTCTGAACCCGGGAGAACTTTCAGGATAGTCTCCGCCCACAAGTGGGTGGGGAAAACCCGCAGAGGGAGGGGGTTTGGAGAGCGGCCAAGCAGCGGCGCGCCAAGAGAAAGAGCATCGAACAGCGAGAGTGTAGGAGAACCAACACTGGTTTTAGACTGTTTTACACCGTTCATATTTACTGAAATCAGATTTTTACTAACACACTCTGAGTTCTAAAGGTTAAGCATGTCAGAGAAAAAGCGCTGATCTACGACCAGTTTTCATTTTTAACGTTCTGCCGAATGGGAACATTTGTGCAAATCAGTACTGATCCCAGGTCAGCACGCTTGATAACAATGAAGTCAAGCTTCAAAGTCAGTTGAACCTATGGTGTGGCCTCGTCCGCTGAGCTCGAGTGGGACTTGCTGGGGTGGCAAATATATTACAAGAGAAAGCCTGGGAAGCATCATAGACCTTGACTGTTTAGGATCAAGGATATAACACTGCCGTGATCAGAGGCTGGATCCTTTGCCAAAATGTCAAAATGTACCGCTGAATACCGTTGAACACCATGTTAGGTCACAAAAGGATTCGGAAGATGAGCTATCGTCCACGCTCCTGTCCCTACAAAGAGATTCCTCTTTGTAAGACAATTTCTCAGTGATGAAAAACAGCAAAACATAGCACTCTTCACTTATTCAGCCATCATGTACAGGGATGTGCCATTGTTCATACTAATCGAAAAAAAAAAAGAAAAACCTCAATGAGGGGAAAAGAGTGGGGGCATCACCATTCTTTATCATTTCCACCCCTTTAAATCCATTTCTTCACACATTTCTCACCTTTAATTCCCCATCAGGCAGTGTGACAAGATGGAGGAGATAATCTGATTTATCATAATCACCAAAAGCCATGCACGACATGGCCGATTTGCATTAAGTAAATATAAGCGCGGGATAAGCCGTGCCTCAGAGCCACGTTTCACTCCGTCAAGACTGCAGGTAAATCTGAGTGACAGCGCTTCAAACGGCGCACTAACAGACTCAAACGAGGAGCTGCTAACTCTTGGTCTCGCGTAGAGTCCATTACGGCAGACCTATTTACAGCAAGGATGTATAAGGACAGTGCTCCTACACCATAATCCTTTATTTGTTCAGTAGGATTGCTTGTAGCATTCTTCCAAAGTGCCCTGAGTTATTTCATATCAAAGCTCTGATAGGGTCTTTGGACGTGGGCCAGAGTTCAGGGGGAGGCCAGAGGTTTGATGTCAGAATGAATAAATAAAGGCATTATTTCAATTATTTCACTAGCTTTTCCTATTGCGCACATGCTGTAAAATCTTGGTGTGATTCGGTGAAAACAGATAATGACTGGCTCCTGCATCAATGCAATAAAAATAACTTTATCTGACCACTCCTTCTTGATCTTTAATTATGCAGATTTGAATCAAACCAGTCAGTACACTCTCTGCTGGAAAGGATTTCAACACTGTAAAAAGTGTTGCATTGAACTAATGAGAAATGTGTACATCATTTTCCATGTGAATAAAACATATTACATCAACGTAAGTATAGCCAAAGGTAGGACACATTTTTGATGTTATATGTGTGGCGGTCTGTCGAAACTCATTTCATTTCCATAAACAAACTACATACCTGATGTGAGTGACCACTTCAGTTACTGGTGTAAGTGAATATTTTTCAACCAGTCCAAAAAACTACAAGTGAAAGTGAGAAGAGAGAGAGCAGTGATTTAGCAGAGATAATAACTCAATATTATTGTTTATTCTAACTCTTAAATGAAGTTTGGACCATGCTTTCAATTTATGATTGATTGTATGACTGTAGGAGGGAAGAGAATACAGAGAACTTGGCTGGAGATCTGGGGGGGCTTCTGTGAGACCTAGAAGACTCGACTGCTCTCTTTTTAAGAGGGTACTGAGGAGCAGGTAAGAAATGTGGTGGGATGTGAAAACTGCACCATAGGAAATGCAAGGAACAAATGGACATAAGAGATTAACTTCAAGGAGCTTTGGTCGTAGTCGTCCTCTCAAACTCATTTCTCTTGATAATGTCGGCTACAGTAAGAGACCACAATTAAACAAAAAATTAAAAGAAGCAAACCAATAAACAATTTCTTTAAATCAAAGCAAATCAAAAAGGCTTCTGTAAGAATCAGCACTCTTCTTCTTCTTCTTCTTCTTCTTCTTATTATTATTATTATTATTATTTAAGCATATTGTGTGTGTAATTTTAGTCATCTATTTGAATATAAGTTATGCCATTCATGTATGTAGAAATACCCACTGCACTTCCATAAGCACTCTATAGATATTCCTGAGCAATTGGAGCCATATGCAACCTTCAGTGTGTCTTTGTGCCTGAGCAGGGACACACTCACGCATATTAGGCCGTGTGAAATATGTGGTTTGCACAAATGAGCGTGCACACCAAGAAAAAAAAAAAAACGATTAAAACGAGAAGCCATTTTGTCTTCCTCCCCTTTGCTTTTCGCTAATTACACAGAAGCTTCAAAAGGAATAATACATGCGCCGAATGACCCTCACCACAATCTCAATAGAGCTGGACAGCGTTGATACTGCTTTTATGAAATGATGGCATTCTATTAGGACTGGGGACTCAGACGTGATCTCCACAAAGTACCATTGTGCTTAATATAATCGCAGGAGAAACATACAAATGACGAACTCACCGTATCATTGTTTCGTGATCAAAATGAAATTACTGCGGTGTCTTCAGCAGTGCACTTCAAGGCCCCCTTTGTTTCCGCGCTCCGTTCCAGCAGCATCGATTTCCTACAGGCCTGAATTAGCATTCGTCTTTCTTTCTCTCTCATTAATCAATTTACACACTCTCTCCTTCTCTAATTGCTGGCCGATGCCGGTTATTAAAAGCCCTTTCAGAATGCTCCCCGGATAAGCTCAGCTCAAATCCCCATTCCTCCTCTGCAGCAAATGTTTGTCCCCCCTATCCCATAGTTAACCTTTATTCTCAGAACACGCCAGAAGTAGAGCCCTGAACGCACAGGTGCCGTGTGATGTACGAGACTGCATGTAGTTTATATGTTATTAGAGCTATGTTATATTGAAATATTTGAATTTCTTGCCAAAGGTCTTTCTGTTTCTGTCATGATGTCTTTTCAAATGGAAGGCATTCTTAAGCCTAATCTAAACATGGCAGTTAACTGATTAGTTAGATCAGGTGTGTTTGTGCTGGAAAATCACCAGTTTGTGCTGCAATTCAGCCGTCCAGGCCTGAAGTTCCCCACTCTAGGACTGAAGTAGCACTGTCAGTTGAAAATGTAGAAAAATATAATCAAAAGTTACATTACCAGCAGCAACGATGGAGATGGGTCTGAAATCAAATGAATTCCACAACTTACTTTCAATACAGATCAACACTAGAGGCATCATTACAGACCTGATACTGGTTGGTATAAAAATACTATGGCCCACATTGTCCGTAAGTCTTGTTTTTCTCAAATATTGACCTAGTTCTGATGGCATTGCACATTTAAGATTGATACGCTCCCACAACTTAAGCTTGATCTCTTGCCACAGATATCTCTCTTTTATAAAAATGCAGTAAATTTAGTGCAACTTTTTACATAAAAGCTATAATAAAAGAATATATAAATTATAACTCATTATTATCATTTTACTATATTCAACTGTAATTAAGTATTTCATGAAACATTTACAAAGTGAGCTAGATAACACCACTGCCTTCTTGTTGGGACCCAGGCAAGCCCACTAAAGTGTACCATTTAGAGTCCTTGGGCAAGACTCCTAACATTACATTACAACATGCTTAAATGTAAACTGCTCTGGATAAAAGTGCTATAAACGACAATGGATATTTTTTTTCTTTTTGCAAGTCAAGACTGTATGCACATTAACTTTACCAACATAGTAGAAGACATCTTGCTTCAGAAACTCTCTAGAATCTGTACTTTTGACATAATTTCAATCAGATATGAGCGCAAAATAATGCAGCATGTATATGTTACTGTCAACAAAACCTGTAACATCTAAGGGTTCAAATGATCAGTGGTGGAACATCAAGGCACAAGAAATGTAAAAAATCTGGGGACAAATGTGCTATTAATACCCAGTGGATTCATGGTAAACCTCGCATTTAATTACAATTTCCAGCTTCCAGCATTTAAAGCTAGGGATACTAAAGCAAGCATGGCTTCTGACCTCAAGAAGAAAAGCCAGATAGGCTTGGGTGCTCCCTCCTCCCTCCACCTCTTCTCAGAGTGCTCTGAATGAGAGAAATGTGTCATACCAAAGGGCCATTTTCTCCTTGTGATCCAATCAAATCAGTAATAAATTTATTTGTTATTGACAAACTAAGGAACACTAGCTGCCTCTGGCACAATGCGACGATGTGCTCTCTCTCTCTCTCTCTCCCTCCCTCTCTCTCTCTCTCTCTCTCTCTCAGCACATCACTCTGGACTGTGCTGAAGGCTAAAAACCAGAGTTATGTTCCTATAACAAAATATTTTCCGGAGGCCTAACAACTCATGTTGTCCTGACTCCTGGAGTAATGGAAGTAAATGAATCTATAAATAATCTCTCTTTCTGACAACAAATCCTACTATCCCAAGCCCCCACAGCCCCCCAACACACACACACACACACACACACACACACACTCTCTCTCTCTCTCTCTCTCTCTCTCTCTCTCTCTCTCTCTCTCTCTCTCTCTCTTCCACACACACAAATATTCCTGAACAATAACACACATTGCAACTGTCATGCACATCACACACACACGCACACACATCCAAGAGAGAGAGGCCAAGCGACCGGGGCAAACTTTTTAAATAAACTACACAGTTGCACTACAAATGTGTCACGAGAGAGAGAGAATATATTGGCCCTAATCAGCCAAAATGGGGTGATTCATTGGTTAATTTCAGCGTCCGGGGCCATACATTATTCCAGGCCTGCCAAAGCTAATTTCTGCCTTTACAGACGGCCAGGATGACAAATGGATCGTCCGAGCGGCTACAAGTGAAAAACCTCCATCATGCTCTCTCTCCCGCTTGAGTTTTACTCACTCTAATGATGTATAATAGCCTGCAACTACACTTGACCCATGGATTATGCGGCAACGAGGAAAAAAAAATAATAAAAAAAAATAAATGTTTACCCAGAGGTTCTGAAGAGGGGGAAAAGGAAAAGCAAAAGAGAACAGAGTATCTGCATGCGGATCAGGCACGAGGTTGACTGCTTAAGGGAGGCAGACATGGCAGCTATTTCGTAGAGAGGCCACATGATTAGGAGTTCAGATGAAGAATGGAGACGAAAAAATATTTGGTGGTTTCACTTGATTTACTGATAATTCAGATTTAACTCCACCATTTCCAGTGGATATATACACCCATCAGCCATAACTTTAAAACCGCCTGCCTGTGGTGCCGAAACAGCTCTGACCTGTGGAGGCATGGACTTCACGAGACCTCTGAAGGTGCTGAGGTATCTGCATCCAGACGTTAGCAGCAGATCCTTTAAGTCCTGTAAGTTGCAAGGTGGTCAAACTAGTTTGTCCAGCATGTCCCACGTTTACGTTTATGTTTACGGCATTTACGCCACAGATGCTTGATGGGGAGGGCAAGTCTGGAGGGCAAGATAATAACAACAATAATAATAAAATGACTTAATACTTAAATACAGATTTTAGTTATGTTAGCTTACTACTAGAAGTTATTGTTGGAAGGCATCCTGCATCTTTTCTTGTAACTTTTGCAATACAATTTTTTAGTATGTAATCACACGTATGATTGGATGAGGGTAATTATATTTACATTATTTATATTTATAATTACAAGCATATTTACAATTTCACTTGCTGATCAGTGAATAAAATCCACACCTATTGTGGACATACTATGAATTCTTGGTGTGAATTTGGTGAAAACAAATAATGCGACTTGGAGGCCGACTGGCTCCTGTATCAAAGCAATAACTTCATCTGACCACTCCCTCTTTATCTTCAGTTAATTATGCAGATTTGAATCAAACAAGTCACCACACTCTCTGCTGGAAAGCATTCCTTCACTGTAAAAAGTGTTGCGTTGAATTGACGACTGAAAGGTGTACATCATTTTCCACGTGAATAAAACATATTATATCAACATAATCAAGCCAAAAGTAAGATATATTGTTAAAACATTGTTTATGTTATATGTGTTGGTCTGTAGAAACTTTCATTTCATTTCCATAAACAAACTGAAATACCTGATATGACCATTGAATATAATTACATTTATATTTATAATTACAACGGTTTCAGAAAATATCTGATTGTAACAGTACATATGTGATCACCTGCTTTAACACTGCATCTGTACAGAAATGTCCCAACATTTAGCTTGCTGAAGAAGCATGCATGTGTTATAATATGGTTGCCTGACCAAAGTTCTGGTTTAAAAATATTCTGTAAGGTTGGTATTATCTGTACAGATGCAGCGAAAGTACTCTCTTAATGTAGATAATTACACTCCTCCTATCACTCCCAGAAAAATGTTGATGGAAACGCAGCAGTTTACCCTGTTATACATGAGCAATTACACAGGGAAAATACGCTTTTATAACCAACAAGCTGTGTAATTACATAAATAACAGATTATAAGCATGTATAATTCCATTATCTGTTCTACTGTAAGCCATCTGTAACTGAAAATATCACCAATACTTACAGTGTTAATGTACACATTGTTAATGTGCAAATATACAGCTATAAGTGACAAAAAAGGGAGTCTAGATTTCTTTTCTGTCTTCATTAGCTCAATAATAACTCAAAAATAATACAATTATATATATATATATATATATATATATATATATATACACAGTATAAAAATCCACCTTTTGATCAGGTAGTTTTATCTCACCAATCTGTAACTTTATTCAGAGAAAAACAAATCCCTCATCAAGAAACAAATATTTTCAACAAAAACACATGTGGCACAGTTATTGGTACCACTGAGAGGTATAGTTCACACAGTGTAACTGAAGCATGATTCTCACTGAAACTGCCATTTTTTTTAGTTGACTGAACTGTATAGGGTCTTTCATGCTGTAATCCATGACTTCCTGATTAACTGAAGCACAAATAAGAGGACACACAGGGACCAAATTCCCTTAGTCATCCATCAACAAGGCAAGGATAAGAGAAAACACAAGCCAAATGAGGGAGAAATGTGTTGACCTTCACAAGTAAAGAAATGATTTTTCAAAACAAAATTGCCTGGAAAAGGACCAGAGAGCCAAAAAATCCCTGTCTCCAAAATCAGCATCTGATGCCACCTCCATGCCAGCAGATTAACTGGGAGGTATGTCATAAAAGCTGTTTCTGTCATTTAAGCACATACATATGTGTCTGGAGTTTGTGAAACGCTACTATAACTTTGAACAGAACCGTGTTGTATGGTCTGATGAAACACTAATGAAAAGAACCTTATCCCAGCTGTAAAATATGGTGGAGGTTATGTCTTGTTGTAAGGTGTGTTTTGTCCAGCGGCCCTTGAAAACCTGTTAGGGTCCATATTAGCATATTAGGACGTTTTAAATTAAAGTCTGGCTGTCTCTGCCAGAAAACTGGGTCATCACTGGATCTTCCAACAGGATAATGATTTTAAGTAAATGTCCACATCAAAGGACTAGCTGACCACAGAATCAAGCTTCTTCCATGGTCACCTCTGCCATGGACATGATGTTTTATAGGTATTAAATTCAGGAATGGCAATAATTAAATGCAAGTGTCCAACAATAACAACTTTTTAACAATAAAAGTCCAATAAAAGATTAGTATTTTTTCTAACCTTCTTTATTAATCTTTACAAGAGGTGCCAATAATGATGTGTGGCACTGTATGCAGTATATA
>JBBPCZ010000148.1:4570369-4594633 GCA_037974445.1 Brycinus macrolepidotus | reverse complement strand
TTGAAAACTGTGCAGCTTCAGAAAGCAGAAACCCTTCTGACATGTTTTGACTGTTTCTTTAAAAAAATAAAACCTCACAAACGTTACTTTTAGAAATTTAGGATATCTCCATTACAGTCGAGCACCTCTGCCAATCCAAAACTGAGAAAATCACATTTAAAGATTCCACTCTATTCCACCAGTGTTGTACTTCTGTTAATGTATTTCTAATTCTTTTGTATTTATAATTATTCTGTATTTACAAATCATAATTAATGGCCAAAGAAACTCCATTATTAGACAGATTTCATTTTTTTAATTTTGTGTTGTTATCTCTTGTCAAGCTGTGTCATATTCAGGCTACCCCAGGTAAACGAAGCACACGCAGGAGGCACTCGTGAGATTTTATTTCAGGAGTCTTGGTGGGAAGTGCAAACAAAGGAGGCGCTGATCACAGCGTAGCCTCTGATAGACAGTGAAACAGAAATAGTCCCAGAACAAAGCACTAGAGATGGCGTCGATTCAGCCAAACAGCAAAACAGAAACAGTAACAGGAGGCTCCTTGAAGCCCACTGTGGAGTAGAGGAGGGAAGCCCAGGAAACGCCAGGTTCAGCCGCTCAAGGCTGCTTGGTCAGTGTCTTCAACACTGAAGAGGGACTGCCAGGCATACTACTTCAGTCTACTCTGTTTAAGAGGAAACACACAAACAAACACACTACACACCATGCTAGCCAGTAGGCATGATGGAGAATGGACACTAGATTCCGGTTCAGGCCGGGTATAAGTAGGGATAGAGAAATGCAGAACAGGTCTAGATAATCAGGTGAGCGAGAAAAAGCAATAAAAGAGGGCAAACAGGGGGAGAGGGAAGTGCTCAGGTCAGTACTCCAGTTACTTGGGTGACCGGGGGGCATGGCACATGAGGCACAGCCATGACAGGCTGCTGCAGACAACGCCCTTTCTTCACTGACGCTGGTTCACTTCAGTATAGGGGAACATTATGATGCCTTTGTAACAATACAGCAATATAATAACTTAACAAAAATGACAGTGGTAATTAACAGGCTACATATTTCTACATTCTTAAGCAGAAACTAACCTGAACTAAACTTTTTACGGAGCCTCTTATTCATGTATTATACGTCACAATCTTTTGTTCATCATTTAATGTGTCACTTTTTGTTTTTCTTCATGGCAAAACCAGAAAAAACATTGCACTTGTACTTGACTGACCCAAGTCAAAACTGAGACCAATAATTTGTAATGCTGAGACCAGTCTCAAGACTGAGGCTGTACCACAACACTTACAATGAACAAATCCACCCTTTTTACTGATTAATAATGTACAGTGCTTTAAGGTTTGTGAATTTTTTCTATTATTCTGCATAAATATATCATCAGGTTTTCACACAAGTCCTAAAAATAGATAAGGAGAACCCACTTGAACCCAATTAAACAAATGACACAAAAATATTATACTTATTATACTGCCATTTATTAATGGAAAATGATCCAATATTACATATCTGTGAGTGGCAAAAGTATGTGAACTTCTAAGATTAGCATGTAATGTGAGTCAGGTTTTTTCAGTCAGTGGAATGACATTCAGACGTGAGTGGACACCTTATTTTATTTGAAGAACACACATCTATCAGAGTCTGATCTTCACAATATCGTTGTTGAAGTTATCATGGGACGAACAAATGAGATTTCAGAGAACCTCAGAAAAAGAGCTGCTGATGCTCATCAGACTGGAAAAGGTTACAAAACCATCTAGAGACTTTAGACTCCACCAGTCCGGTCAGACAGTTTGTGTACAAATAGAGGATATTCAAGACCGGCCAACAGAATTATGATACAATTAAAAATTGTCTGGAAGATGCTTAATTTTCATTAGTTACTGCTTAATAATTTAGTAAAGAACAGCCAGTTTATTACCAAATATTGGGTTGTTAAGTGCTTTACAAGGGCAATTATACAGTCCTCCTCTGCTGAAGTGTTACCATAATAATTATCAGAATTCATTTAGAATTATCGTAAAAGTTAAATTACATCATAATTCAAGTTATGTGGGATGTCATCTACATAATAAACTGGACGTGGCATCACCACGACCCTTTTCTAACAGCACAGCAATAAGAAAATGTAAACTGGCTAATGGGTAAATAGGCTTTGGTGGGACATGATTTAAATCATTATTATTACTTAAAATAAATTAATAATTCAGATCCATGATGTTATCCAAGTGATACATATATTAACCAAACTATACAAAAAGAAACAAGACAAGAAATAAGCAATTGTTGGAATTATTCATGGCCATATGTTAGTTCTACATCATTGCCAGGACATAACAAAGCAAATCCAGTACACAGTGCATTGTGAACCTAATCCAGGCTTTTTTAACATTTACAGCAGGACAAAAAGTTGCTGGAATGCTTCATATGCATAGACACACACACACACACACACACACACACACACACACAGACACAAATGAGCAGCAAGAAGCCAGAGAGTCTTCGTTTTTTTGACCTCTCCCACACGGTAAGTCATTAATTGGCAGGACAGTGTAAAAGGCCCGCGGGCGCGGAACTGCAGGCCTGGTGTGGAGGCGTTGGGGGAGACGGGGCATCGGGCTCCGTGGGCTGCAGAGACAACCCACACTGCGCTAACACGCGCCTCGCAGCAGATGTTTGTGGAGAAAGAGCAAAGGACCATGGGAACAGGTGTTCCGCCCACTTGAGTGTCCCCAGCATATCGGACCCAACACCCACACCTGGATATCCTGCGCTGCACTCAAATGCATACACTCATGCACACGGCTGTCAAAAGTTTGGGAATTCCTTTATTTTTGGGATGTTTTAACACAAATAACCATGTTTTTTTTCGGTCAGTTTTTATTAATAACATAAAAATTTGATTCTATAACATGCACATCTTGTCAGAATTCTGCTGCAAAAGCTGCTAAACTGACTGCAAATCTGCAAGTCCTACTTGGCAGTGATGTCAAAGGTCATGCATTTTATTCCATTGTAATGTGGTTTAAATGTATTTCACAACCGGGCCAAAAGAGTTTCAGTATGTCTTGCAAAACCCGCTCTTCAGACAGGGATGCTTTTCCATATGATGGGTCTACACTAAATGATTTTTACCCCAATTTCACTATTTCATAGTCTTGCCCAGGTGTGGCAGCTCACTGGGAAGCCAATGACAGCGTCAGTGTTTTGGTAGTGTGAAACAAGTCAATCAAGTAGTCAAGTTAAGTTTATTTCTATAGCCCATGATCATACACAAATGTCATTCAATGTGCTATTAAAAAATATGAATAAATCGGGAAGCAAAAAAATTGTAGGACATAAAAAAATGCCACAGAGAACAGGTTTAAACCTCAAACCATCCATGAGTCCTGTAGTGTGAGATGGTCAGCAATGTGACTGAATGAATCATTAAAGCAAGAGACAATGAGAGAGCTAACAGAAAAAAAGGGCAAAGAAATGTGTACGTACATATTTGAGTGTATCATACCAGAGTTCAGAGGAGACTTTAATGTACAGACCCAGATGACCCTCTCAGTCCAGTTTTCCTCTGTCACATGACAGTGGTGGCCAGTGCTTTCCCAAGCCTTTGCCTTATTGTCTGTCTAGTGTGCTCTCGCTAAGTCTGGGATGCTTTCCATTTTTAATCAGTTTTTAATCTACTTTTACACTGTGTAGTGCACTTAGTGGTTTCTTTACTTAACTGGAAAACAAAACTGAAATAAGGTTTCGCCAAATTTTTAACGTTCTGCTATATAAAAATAAATAAAATAGGTACCACTTTCTAATACAACTACCCTCATGAAGGCTCCATTCATTCATTTATTTTCTGTAACCACCTAACCCTTACTAGGGTCACAGGTACCTGGAGCCTATTCTGGGGTCTACAGGCACGAGGCAGGGACTCACCACCACGAGGGGAACATGCAAAGTCCACACACACAAGGCCAGGACCTGGATTCAAACCCCCAACCCTGGAGGTGTGAGGCACAATGCTACCCACTGCGCCACCGTGGGGCATGAATGGTATCAAATTAATTAATTAATGGTGATTAGTTTGGTCATTAACACCTTCAAAATAATTCGTAAGCCTTTATCACAGGTCTGTTACTGATTGATGGAGAAGACAGAGAACCCAGCGAGATCTTGAGCCTTGACAGTGTAGATGAATGTGGGGCCACTATTTGCCAAGCAACAGGTCACTTATTGCTGCTTATTAATAAAACCTTTGTAAAGGATGTTTTATTGTGAAGTGGCACCATGAACGGTCTGAATTTGCAGCAGTTTCAGGACAAAACAAGCCCATGGAACAACCCACTGTATATGACGCTCACTTACTCCCATAGACTTGAGCACAATACGTTAGGAGGGCAATGCATTATGGATGGAACATCAGTGCATGTCAACAAAGACATAATCTATTATGTAAATGCACATTTTGTACGTGTTACCGAATGCATCTATAAGTTACTATGACAGTTCTGTCACGCTGGATTTTATGTTGTCAGTGTGTTATATGTTTGATTCATAACCTTCACCCATCTCTCAGGAGGAATCCAGCCTCGTTTTGCCATCCTTCTGTTCGATATGTTTGTGAATTGCACCGTTGGTAGTGGAGGTGCCTCTCACACAGGAGCCTATAGGTGTTTACATTGAGGACGCAGATTCCGTTCACAGTTTTAATTGCTTTTATGCATTATGCATGGGCTTAAAAGCAGTCGTCTTTCATGCTTTCTTCAGAGGCAGGGGCTGCATGTTATAAATGCTGGAACACAGGTGCAAGCGCCCAAACAAGTGAAACAAGTGGCACTGTTGTAGATGAAAGTGCTGCGTGCGGATGGCTCACCACAAAACAAGATACACATCCTTCCCTGCGTGCGGAATTCCCAACAAGCTCCCCGAGACAGGTGATGGATTCTCTGTCACTCCGTCATTTTGTCTTTTTTTTTTTCCTTGTCTGCCGATAATAATCCATAATGCAACTGCGATACAGTTCTCCTGCATTATTCAAAGAAAGTTTCTCTTTTGATTTATATGCTCTCTCTCTCTCTCTCTCTCTCTCTCTCTCTCTCTATCTCTCTCTCTCTTTTTCTTTATGCCCCCGTATGTCGTCACAAGGTAGCAGCCGATAAAGCAGTTTCAAAACGGGAATATGAGAATGCAGGTGCAAGTGTGTGTGTGTGTGTGTGTGTGTGTGTGTGTGTGTGTGCGTGCACGCAGGAAGCAATGTCGTCTCATGCTGAATAATTATCCCAGCTCGGCCCAGGCAAATCCTCCCCAGAAGGCAGTGCGTCTGCGAGCCTTCCACCTGCCACACGCTAAACACCGCCCCATCCATCAAACACCCACTTGACAAATACATTCCATAATAGAAGTTTATTTTTATGGGGAGGCCGAATCACAGACCTTCCCATGCATACAAAAACCTGTCAGAATTATTTATGAGCGCTGCTGAGACGCACAATATGTCATATCAAAGCCTGATTTTACCCTCCCACCCCAACGCCGCCCTGTCAATAGTCGCGCAGGCTATCAATAATGTGCAACAGCACAGCGATAAGCCCTCCCTACACAGGGTCACACTGAGAGGGGAGGACACACACACACACACACACACACACACACACACAAATGCAGGCATTACTATCAGGAAATGTGCAGTATGGGCCTACACGTGTACACATCCACTTCCAGATACCCAGGGGTGCAAACACATGCACATATGCAGGTGTGACATACTGTTATCCATGAAAACGTACAAAAGTACACACCTCAGGGTTCAGGCTTCAAGATAGTTGCTACTACTGCGTAACTGTGCAGTCTGCATGGGTTTGTCCATTTCATAAGGGCTGCATTGTATTGGGAAAAAGGTCAAGAGGGCAGGAATTAAAGTTGTCAGTCATATTTTGTTTGTAAAATGTTGTAAACCTTTAAAAGGTGGGCTTCTAGAGCCATGACAACCTCTCTTTAAAGAAATCTATGAAAGAGTGTGTGTCTATAGCACCAAATAGAGCCCCACTATTGTTCAAAGTCAAATAACCTTTGCTGATACTACATAGGACCCCTTTTTTTTTACAAAGGCTTTTTTGTGACAGTTTAACTGAAAAAGTAGGTAACCCTTGTCAATGCAAAATGTTACAAGCATTGAACAAATAGCAAGTTAATAAATAAAACAGATAATTGTTCTATTACCTATGTGAAGTACAATATTAAGATATTAAGATATTTAGTTAAAATTGTTTTGATCTCCCTTTATATGGCGTAGTGTAGTAACACTTTAAAAATGCATGCAAAAACAAACTACTGGTGGTGCATTCCCTGTTACAGCTGTATTACAGTAGTACAGTTTATCTAATTGCACATTATTATCAAGCTCAATTTTTACAGATGTAATTACATACACAGTTACACAATGTAAAGTGGAAGTATTTTTTTTACAGTGCAAAGCCAAATGGCCATTCTAAAACACTATGACCTTTCCCAAAGGTTTTTACTAAGTTTTAAAAACATGAAAGAAATCAGAACTGTAATTGTTAACTGTATGGCCTACAGTTATTCAAAATGAACAAAAAACACCTAAAATGAACAAAAAATGCATGCTTAAAAACTTGACATTGTTTGAGGCCAGCGCATGTTGATTTAGACCTGCAGTTTTCACCATGTTAATTGGTGGGGTTTAATTGCGACGCTCCCCAGGCAGTCACCTGAGCAACCGACACCACAAGTGTGAGGCATCCCAGGCGGGCCGACTGAGTGACTGAGACGTCAGCAACCAAACCTGTGTGCTTCTAATCAACGTATCCATTGCTTTTTTAAACAACAAAATGATCTTGTTACACTTACTGAGTTTAAGCTCATTTGTATTTATTTTAATGTGGATGGCTTATGGTTATGGACTAGTTGAAATTATGAGTTATGGGCTAGCAGTAACATACTTACTTTCGGCTGAATTCATGTGCATGAATTAATATGTCAAAGAAAGAAAGAAATATATTATATTATTTGAATACAAAGAATATGCAGATGATACTCTGAGTCATTACTTGTCATCACATCTTCTCTGGCTGGTGGTGTTTAAGAATAAGCACAGAGAAGAAGATATACATAATAGGTAACAAAATCGATGTTTAAGCCTTTATTTAAAATCTTAAAACATCAGGCCTCGGGGGCTACAGTCGAAAATCAGCTCGTGGGCTAATGGTGTAACGTTCAGACCACATATAATGGCTGACCAAATCAATGCCTTCTATTTAAACTGTCTTTTATTGTTTGTAAGCTGTCTTTTATTTCCGTAACAGCTTCTAAATTCAGGCCTCGGGGGGATACAGTTGAAAATTAGCCATCGTTTTGGGTTAATTAATGTGTACTGTTCCTAATATGAATAAACAAGGCCTATGAACTTACAGTTCAAACAGTAGCTGAACAATTACGTGTCACTGCCTGTCCTCTTGCTGGTGGGCTTTTTAGGGTGAGCGCTCACCCACAGAAGAGACATACATAACAAGTGACAAAATCAATCGCGTGTCTGGTGGCAACCCTGTGACACTGCGTGAGGAAAGAAAAAAGAAGGGCCCCTCCAGGAGTGCATCGGAATTCGATATCATTGACGATTCCATTTTCTTCGCGGTGTCAAAGCCAATCCAATTCCCAATTCCAAGCCCGAAACACTTTTGCGGTCCAAGTTTAATCGCCCTCTAATTAAAATTGAACTGGAATTTGCATGTTCACCTTGGAACCCCGTCCAGTGACTCTCTCCGACTCCAGCAGTTGCGCTGGAGTGGTGAATTTATTTGAATTCAAAGACTAAAATAATAACTAAATGGATCGCCAAAAGTATATGAAATGAAAGACAATCATGTTGCAGAGAAAGGAATAAAACTCAGTGCAAGGCAGTGCTTCAAGTTGCATTTTCTTTCTTTTTTGTGCTTCTTTTTCTTTCTTTGCCGGCGCCACCTCATGCGACACTTCTCCCAAAAGCGTGCTGGGAGCAGTGGGGGTCAGGAGAACCACTGGCTTGTTAGCACCTTCGCTATGGTAAACAATAGCTGGCTAAGCAGGCTCGCTTCCAGCATGCAAGAAATCGCTCTTTCTCCTTAATTGCGTGACAGAGTAGAACTTTGTTGGTGCTGTTTTTCAGAGTGTTTTCCTCCCCCCTACTACCCTGTCCACCAGATACCCACTGTATGTATTTTTCACTGGGGAATAGGGCGGGTTAGAGAAACAGCGGCGTCGTAAAGCTGTGGGTGGACCATCTTTCACCAAGGCCCGTGATGTATCGTCCCGGCGAGATAGCAGCTACCATAAATGATTACCTGTAGCTGGCCAGGGCTTTGTAATAAAATGGAGGATTATCAATTCACAGGTTTTGGGCGAGATAGCGTACCCGCAGCTACAATGTGATCACAATCAGGGGGAGGAGGCGCATCTGTATTCTCCCGCTGTCTCCGCAGCAGACGCCACTGAGCGCAGGATCTAGGAGGGGGAAAAAAAGGTAGTGAGGAAGAAGTGAGTGATTTAGTTCCTGAGATGGCTCCAGACCCTCCAGACCCTCTGATCTTCATCTGCGTTTTTACTGCTTCTGGTCGCCTTCATCCTCTTACTTTCACCCTCACATTTACCAAAGAGGGACAAACCTACAACACTAAGTAAATAGCACTGAATGGAGCAATCAGAATGAATGTCCCTATTAAAAGTGCATTTGTTGACTGCTAATACCATTATTCTTGCAAACATTATCCTGCGAGCTTGCATTTTTAACGACCAAAGTTCCTATACACACCATTCATTAGCACCACTGAAGCCTGGTCCCATTATTCAGTTTTTAATCTTAACACAAACTATTCAGTAGCTACTATAAATTATTCAGTAAATACACAACTAAGAGTGTTTTCACACTTGTCTCAAATTCTTGAGTCAGCTCCTGGGACCAGTTATGGGCTCGTTTGGGGGAGAGGAGCATTTCTGCAGGTTTGCTGGCACAGTAAAATTGTACCTTCATTATTTTTACTATATGGCCAAAGGTATGTGTATACCTCACCATCACACCCACAATGTATAGCTTTTTACTAAATTTTGTCCACTTGGAGGAATACAATTGTCTAAACTGTCTTTGTATGCTGCAGCTTTAATATACCCTTCACTGGAAGGGGCTTAGCACAAACCATGCAAAACAACACCAGCCCATTATCCCTCCTCCACCAAACTTTACTGTTGGCACTAAGCATTCTGGTAGATAGCTTTCTCCTATGATATGCCAAACCCAGATTCATCTGTCAGACTGCGAGTGAAGCATGATTCACCACTTCAGAAAGCACTTCTCCACTTTTACACCACTGGAAATCCATTTCCTGAACCTCCAAAACATAGATGTTGTTATCAGAGGAAGTCTGGAACTGTCTCGAGTAATGTAACAAATTTTATGAATGCACGGAATTTTGCTTGCTCTCCTGTTTTGTTTCGAGCTGTCATTACTCTTAGATGCTTCCATTTCACAAAAAGCACTTACAGTTGACAGGGGCAGATCTAGCAAGGCTGGTAAACTGACTTGTGGCAACAGTGCCACCCCTTCAGTATGACCCATTCTAAGGCCAGTGTTTGTCTTTGAAGATTTGACAGCTGTGTGCTTGATTTTATAACCTGCTAGAAATGGGTAATGTAACTTTACCACAGACCATCTGTGATGTTTATGACCATTTAACACAGGATAAAAAATAAATAACATATGCAGTGTGTTCAACTTCTCAGGAGTGGAAAAAGACGTCCAAAAATGTAATCATAATTTTGTTTACTCTAACACATTCATATGTTAAACGAATGCAGTGTGCTTTTAGCAGGGTAACAGTCAACATAACCACCCTAAAACATCCTTTTTTCTGTCATTTTCATGCTTTAATTTTCAGAGTCCTACACTTGAGGATAACTGGCTTGATTTGAGCAAAAAAGACATTAATGTTTCAAGTGCCTTTACAGTCTTTTTCCACAAGATGTGATAGAATATTGAACAAACTGGCAATTTGTAGGGGATTAAAATAACCCAGGATTATTCTATGGTATATTTCATAAGACAGGAATAATATAACTTGTTTTATTTGTGGTTTATTTCATTGAAAGTAAAAGCAATCAGCATCTTAGATGAGATCTCACAGTCCATTAAAAAATACTGACATGTCAGATTCAGACAGGACTAAAATGATTAAGAAACAAAAATTTACACCGCCTCCTCATGTACAATTAATCCCTTCCAAACTGCACTTAAAACATTTCCTAATCTAGTTTCCTTTTCCTTTCCAGTTTTAAATAATAACGATTTGATAGTTTTGTTTTCCAAATTATTGCTAGAAGATGCTGTAACATTTTTGGAATAAATGTTTTGTAAAACATCTGAAAGATTTGATTGCTGATGAATCATAACAAGAAGATAAAGTGTGTTTACTTCTCAAAATAAACTGTAAAGCAAATTTTAATTAATTGGCTTGAGTGCCGTAAACCTAAAATGTATACAGATAGACTAAAGTAAACACACTGACTGGGTTCAGCAGTTCTATTCGAGTTCATAAAATAGGTCACTTCTTTTTAAATAGAGTCCTGTATGTCGTTTAAAAAAAACAGAACAGTCCATGATAGATTTACTAATACTTGAACGACGTCCATTTTAAATCTAATGTTATATTCAGAGACAGAAGGTAAGTTCTTTCTGGCATGATTAGTGGTTTGTTGGTTTCTGTCAATTAACTATTATTTTTTTAATAGTTGTATTTTGGGGTTATAATGTGTTATTTGGATGCTAAAGGTTGGGTTTGGTTGTGTATTACTAGTATTTATTTCTTGAGTCTTGATAGTGTTTTGTTTCTTAGTTTCCCTTCCATCTTGAACAAATAATATTGTCTCCAGAATGGTATAACTGGAAGATAATGAGACAGGTCAATAGGGATCATTTCTTTTATATTAAAAATGGACAAAAATCGCTCCGAAAACTGACACGGAAAACATTCGAATTTGGAATCACATTAGTTTCCATCCATGACCTCCTGAAGTAAAGGAATAGTTTGGTGAAATATCAGATTTACACAAAGTTCCACTCAGTAGTCACCCACATATGCCAAAAACTTCTGTCGCCCTGTTTAAATCGCATTCAGATTTTCAGACTAGTTTGTGTGGTTTAGGACACAGTGTGACTTTTGGGAGCTTTAGCAAAAAAGTAAAAAATAAAAAAAACTGTGTCCTGAACCCCCTCAAGAAATCTTGGCAATGTTAATGAAGAGCTGTAAGAGGTTTGAGCAGGTTGAGAGAAGTCTTGATGATATATTTGTACAGAATTCGATGACTATTAAATTCTAGTGTTTCTTAGCAAACTTAGCCACGCACAAAAATTTGGGGACTAAATATGTCTTTGTATATTCAAAAAAAAAAATGGATCTTTTACTGAGCTACTCCTTTAACTGTAGTCAGCGTCAGTAATGCATAGAATTCTAGAATAAACATATGTTGACTATTCCCCTTGATTCCAGCCAGTTTTTGCCCGGTGACAGCATCTCAGTCTCAGAGACCCATGAGGCACCTGCCTGTGCAGGGTATCCCTGAGCTTTAATTTCCTCCCCAACACGGCAGGACCATTGCATATTCACATCCACGGCACTGAATTTAGCGGGACGTGGAGCAGAACAGCACAATGCCTTTTATTCATCAGGCTCCTCAGCCTGTGCGGTGCGCCAGAACGAATTAGGGATAAAGACTGGAAGTGACGCCTGTCGACTGGTTTGAAATCATACTCCCCGCCCTGACGGGAAAGGGGTATCATCGGCTTCATTTGTCTGCAAGAGAGCGTGCTACCTGAGTACATTACGCGCCAGGAAGGAGGAGAGGAGAGCCCAGAAGTAAATAAGCAGGTAGATGGCGGTGGGGTGAAAGGAAAGCAAAAGGAAAGGGCAGAGCGTGACGGGACAGATTGTACATCACTGTGCAGCCTATATGCACATGTAGATAATGCTGTAGGGGTGAAAATCTTTGATATCCACAATGATTGATTTGATTCAGTTCTTTGATTTAAAGCAATTAAACGTGTCATGACATTAAATTTCACTGCAATTCAACCTGATTCCAACTCCCTACAAAGCAATTAAATGCACCAAGGATGCATGCGCTCACTTTCGGCCTCCCAGTGTTGGAGGTATCATCTGACTGGAGGAGTCCGAGTGGATGGAAATGGGAATGACTAAATTAGAGGGAAAAAAGTACTGTTAAAATTGAATACTTTCATGAACATTACTTACATTGGGATCTCCAAAGAACAAAGAACACATTTCAAATGCCAGGAGATGATTCTCTTCTTCTCTTGTCGATCAGTCTTGCTCATTTAAATTGATCGCCTTTATTAAAATATCCAACCAAAAATCAGTGTTTAGTGAAGTGGTCCATAGCTGTCTATGTGAATGGACTAGTATCGGCTATTAGTCGCCAGTTTTTACTTTTGAGGACATATAAATGTAACTTTGTTTTACTTGAAAATCCTGAAAATTAGAGGTACTTACGTTTACGTTACGTTTACGTTTACTTCACCTTCATCACCTTCCTACCCATCCGTACTCTATGTTAGCAGGGCCCCTCCACAAAGAGAAAAAAAAGGAGAGATGTAGAAATGAGGATTGTGCCAGGGGCCGGAGGCGGTATGTTAAAAAGGGTGACGACTGAAGAGACGGCTCATCTGTCTTATTTCGGTGACAGAGAGCGGCCACTCCCTCACCTTGTACATGTCTCTACCACACACTGGGGACTTCACAATGGAGGGCAAGAGATGAGAGAGGGAAAATGAGAGAGAGTGAAAGAGAGGCAGACAGACAGAGAGGCACCTATCCATATAATTAGACCACTCAAACACACGTAGCATTCATATGCTAAATGATAGCTGGCAAACTTCTATCACCCATCTGTAAGTGAGTCTCAGAACATTCAACAAGACTGTAATCCGACTTCAGAAAGGGCTTCAGCGTGATTACTGGATCTGTTTTGTTTGGCAAACAGCTAGCTGGCTAGTCATTCCCATGTCAACTGTTAGCATGTTTGTATTAAACATGACACAAACTCTTTCCAAACGTGAAAGAACAGTAAAAGAATGGTAATCCAGCTTTGGTGAGGTGCACAGAGGAGGTGTAAAGAGACCTGTATCAATAAGATAAGATAAGATAGGATAAACCATTATTAGTCCCACAAGTTGGAAATTTGCAATTTGTAATAACGGTTCTATCAACAAAACTATAATAGAAAAAAACCCCATTGTGTCTGTATTCGGATAGTAGATGGGAAGTGGGTGTGGCTTATATCAGACGTAACTTTAATGAGGTAAATGTTAAATTTTCTAACCTAATATTCATTGGCAACGTGATTTTTGTGTCCTCAAAGCAGAAAATTAATGTATAATTGTAATATAATTAATTAATTAAATACATAAGTAAATATATTTCATCATTCTCATACTGTACTTTTGATCTCTCTCTTTTTTTTTTAAACTATACTACGTTTTATGAACTGTGTGAACCCCATCACCATTTAATTACATTAAATAATCAGAAACTGAACAAAACGCTTTATAAATTGAAATATTCTCTTTTGCTTCGGAAATGAAAACTATTTACAGTAAAAATAGATGGAACATCTATCTTAAATTAATAAGATGCATTTCCTTATGTGTTAATGTTCTTCCATTTCGCTTGAGAAATGTGAATTATTACTTTACAGCAGTAATTCCAGAACACATGATGCCTTGATGCGAGAGTTTCGCGAGTGTTCGCTGCGAGTGTTCGCTGTGAGTGTTCAGCTCTCAGCCTGCTGTCAACAGATTATAGCGATCGCTTTTCTGAACACTTATTGTGGAGTAAATTAAATCACTATTTAGTGAAATCAAAGCCCTATGTTGCAAACAGAATGGTCATTTATATTTTGCGGACATCCACAAGGACATGAATCGATTTTAAGAAACATAATGGATGTCAGTCATGGCTTTTTTCCTGAATAATACAAGCAACTTCAGGTAGAACAAACATCTGTTTTAATTGCATTATTTGTGCTTTCCTAAATAACATATTTGGATTTGGGTGCATCTCTAGAGCATAGGTATGTTTATGATCCCCAGTATGTTTTTTTTTTCTAATGCCATAGCTAGAAACTAGGCTCTTAAAGGAAAACTTTGGAGAAAATGTATAATTGACACAGTTAAACGCAAATGAAACCCATCAACCAAGACATTTTGCTTCTTTAGTTTTGCACAGAAGCTACAAGTCTGATGTAGCCAGTGCCTACACTACAGTGTAATCAGGCCGATGTTGAGGCAGATATGTCCCTCATAATGTTATCAAAAGGTGTTTCAGTTTGAGGAGGGTCTTAAACAATTATCTTCCCAGAACATAGTATGTAGGGTGAGTATAATCCATTTTTTTTCTAGTTTTCACAAATGGACTCAAAGTCCAGTTGTGATTGGCCAGGTTTTGATTTTAACCAAAAATTTACTCAAAATCTTGAATAATGGTAGTAACACAGATTATCTCATGCTGTGGTCACGACCATTAACCAATGAGAGCAGAGCTGAACAGAGAGCCTAGCTGCATCAATGGCTCATTTAATACCATTTAATTCCAATCGGCAATGTATAAACACAAATAAAACCTACATTCTTTCACTTTTTACGTTGATTCATAACATAATCTGAAAGTGTGCTGTGATTTGTTCTGGATAATCTTGTGGAGAGTCTTTGATGTCTGAAGGACATCCATAGATTGGGATGTTTACAACCTTGTACTGCACACCAGCCATAAGTATTCAAAGCCCTTACGCTTGTAGACTGCATGGCAAAGTTCGCACACTTGTGGTCAAGAAATCTCAAATAGATTTGCTTACATGAGATCTGACACTGTCTGACATATTTAGGCAAAAAAAAAAAAAAGACCTGCTAAAAGCAGTAGCTGAATGTTTTCAGTACTTTTGTCCATTTTTTTTTTTTGATTTTCACAAATTTGATTTTTCCTCGAACTACACCTTTAAAGGAGAGAGAGAAAGACAATAGTCAGGTCCATCGTTCCTACTCTTCTCTTTTCCTCTTGCATTCTCTTCATGACGAGCGCTTTTATTCTCACTGGACTGAGTTACACAGCCACCCATTATGAGGCTGCTTCTCTCCCAGCCTTGCGACGAATGGGTTCCATTCAAAGTCGCGCGTGCGTGAAAAAGGCCTCTTCCTCCGAAGCCTCGTCTAATGCTGCGCTCTAACACGCACTTTTTCCGTCTGACAGCGTGGCAGCAATAGTGCTGGCGGCCCTCTCTTTTTCTCTTCAGCCATGCCACATGTCAGAAGGGGGGTCCATGAGAGTGTATGAGAGAGGAAGAGTGTGTGTGTGTGTGTGTGTGTGTGTGTGTGTGTGTGTGTGTGTGGCAAGACGTGAAAGAGACACACCCTGTATGCCATTAATTCTCACATTTTACATATTAGTCTCCTTCACTGTGGCTTTCTGTACGCTTTAATTAGACCACAGGGAGTTGGGTGTAGACACTGTCTCTCCTGGGCTCTCTTTCTCTCTCTTTCTTCCTTTCTCTTTCTCTTACTACTTTATCCACAATCTTAGGCCTTTCTAAGAGGCAGAGGAGAAAAAAGTGGCTCAAGGAAAATGCACCGGTTTGATTTATATCTGAAGCTCCAACCAACGCAGCCGTCGTCGTAATTGCTGCGTAAACCAGGCGTTTAACTGTTCGGCCTCTGAAGTTCTTCCATAACAAAACCTATGAACCTAAAAGTATGTTGGTATATCCTAAGTACATTTTATAATTAAGTGTTGTGGTGGCAAACACAAGGGCAGGAACAGAATTTGTATGAAATATTTAATAAAAGTGAAATCCTGGCCCGATTTGGGTGGCAGCACAGGGAAGAAAAAGCATGTGAAAAAGGGTCGTCCTCAGAATCTTTGCTCGCTACAAATATTCTTGATTTTGACTGATTTAACTGATTTCACAGACACCAAATCAACAGAAATAAATGACACTTTGGAAATGTTAAATTGGTTATAAACGTTTTACTTTTTTAATTTTTCTTCTTTAAAAAAAAAGAACATTCTTTTCATTAAAAGTGAGATTAAACAGGCTTCAGATTTCTAAAATATTTTAAACGATTTAACTTTAACTTCAAATAATAAGTTACCAAACATGAAAAGCAGTTTAGGATTGAACTTTTTCTTTGTAAATATTAAACTATTGCTATTTTTACAGTATACTCTTTTTTTTTTACTGTTGACAAACTCTCAGAACATTAATCCAGTTGGCTTTAATGGTTTTAATACTGGCTGTTTTAAATATGGTTTTAAAATGTCTTACTATAATATACTCCGGTTACACACAATATTAAAAAAATTTTGACTTTTAATTCTACTTTTAATACTATTTGATGAAGATTAAAAAATCCCAAAAAATTGGAAAGGCAATTAAAATTTGTGTCCCAGGTTATTTTTTTTTTGGAGAAGATTTAATTTTAGTTTTAATTTTTCACCATGAACTGTGCATTTTTCTGTCCTGCCTGTATGGACACATTATAAAGCATCTCTGACATGTTGTTGAGCTCTGAAGTCCCCTCTTTGCTGACTACCTCTAACCAGAAGAGATAGTAACCAGGAGAGTGGGAGGGGCGCCACGAGCCATCAATCTTTCACCAATATCCCGAACACATGCACCGGCCGCCCTATCAGACGCTTTCTACTTACATACTTCATTAAGCAGCAGGAGACACGCATCAGCGTGCCTTTCCCCTCTTGTCCCGCTCAGGGCTGCCACCCCCCCCACCACCAGCTCTCCTCCTTTTCTAGTGGCTGTGTGTCAGCCCAGGGAGCCGATGGGCTTTTGACTAGCACAGGATTGAGAGAGGCTCCGTTATTGGGCTGTTGAATAATGCATGTCCCGTTGGAGGAGCAGGGAGACGCCCGGCCGCTGTCTTATAGAAGCTGACGGAGCGTCACTTCACATCATCGACGGGCGACTAGCGTGGACGGGGGACAGGGGACCGGGACGGGGGGCCGCCCACCCGCCCCACCACTGCAGACAAGACGAGGCGAAACAATGCTCCACCAGCACTATCGCTGTCACTGACGGAATCATCCGGAAAGATCCTCCGCACCCCACCAGTCCTCCACCACGTACGAGCCAAGGCCCCCCTCAGACGGGACAAATTCAGGCAGACAACAAAACATGCTGGACAGGCGCCACTTTTTATAGTCTGACAGTAGAAATGCAGTATAGGATATGTAAACACCTTGGGGTACACAGTTAACCCTGCCAGGTCCCTCAGCACGTGCACGCCTAGAGAATTCTGTGGACAGTATGGATTCTAATTTATTACTGTAAGAAGAAGGCGACACAGTCATATGCAAATGCTTTTGCACCCCCAGTCAAATCCCATGTGTGGTTGAGTTTCTAAATGAAAATCAGAACGCATTCTCTTACAGACAACAAACAAATATATGACATTTAACTCAAATTTCAGGGCACAGTTGGAATTTATTTCAGTTGTGCATTTCGAAAATTAAAAGAGAAAACATATGGCATAACTTTTGCCCAAGCCACATTTTATGTTTTCATTTTTTTCCTTAATATGTGAAATGCAGCAAATACACCGTAACTGAGTTAAAATGCAAAGTGTGTTTCCTGTAGAGATGACTAGTTATTTACACTAAATAAATCATATTTATTTACACTAAATGCATACATGTAAATAAGACCGTTTACACTTTTTTAAATTTCAGAAGTGCTCCCACCTGTCAGTATATAAAAGGGAATTTATTGCATAATCATATATTATTTTATTACATTGTCAATTATAATGTAATGGAAACTCAAAGCAGAGCAAAATGACAGCAGTAGCTCTAGACTGAAGTTGAAAATCTTAAATCTACTTATATGAAACACATATGTCAAATAATAACTGCAGTTTATTTCACATCACTGATTTGTTGCATTTAAATACAAGATTTAAAGACAAGGAAGTGAATCTTCCTGCAACAGAGGTGTAGACAAACTCTAAAGATAATATGCTGGGCGAGAGTTACACTGCAAGTACAGGATAAATAAGCATCTCAGAGTATACAGTTAATCACAGCACCCTCAAAATGCTTCTTCTTTCAGTTTTGTTTCATTATTTCTTACACAGAATTTATTGAAACAAGCAGAGAATTTCTGCGGAAAGTGAAAATTCCAGACTATCCACACATACCACATTTGTGTTTGTGAAGAGATTAGGAGATATTTTATTATGATTTGAATTTGATGAAAGTTATTGTCAAATGCACAGTTTTGCTGAAAGAAACTTTCTGGACAGGGTTTAGTCATTGTTTGACACTGAAACAAACAGAAACAAGTTTCAAGTGCTGATATTGTTGTGGTACAGAGATGTTGACAGTTCCTGCAGTGTGAAGCGTTCACCTATCATAATGGGAATATATACTGCGCAAGTTGTGAATGTTTTGGTAATACAAGTCAGCTGGTCTTCAGTTTTGAACTGAGCCATCTTTCCCCCTCCTGAGGGTTGTGGACTTGTTAGACACGTTGCTCATGTGAAATTAGAGACGAGTCTGTCCTTCCCGTTGACCACATAAAGGAGGGTGAGACGACGTCATCTCAAATCTCTGGAAATTCTCAGGAACGGTCTACCTGTGAGCCTGAACCGAGAGGAGCCTTGTGTGGGCAGCAGCCAGTGTGTTGGCGTAGGCGTCGATAGTCAGTGTGCTGTAGCTTTTGCCAGGGTCCACTCCATGAAATGACTGACAGAGTTACGTGGGCGAAACGCATTGCTAGTTGCAACTTGCTCTCCTCTTTGGCAGATGTTGATTACAAGGCCGCTTTATTCACTTACACACACACACACATATTCACACACACATGCCTCAGATTCCCTAGCATTTTTTTATCAGAACGCAAGCCCGTCCCCAAGGCCCCCTATCCTTGTCCTACAGATGGTCCGTTTAATAGGCAACAACACTTCCTTATAAAGGTACGTTCACACAAACAACTGTCACATGTAACACGTTCTTATTGGAAACAGCTGCTGGTTGGCGCGTGGTGGCCGACGATCATTGTCAGAAAATGCTGTTAAAAGGGCATATATTTCACGAGAGCCCACTGTGATTTCAGGCCGCATTCTACGATATTGGATTCAGACAAAAAAAGAAGTGCAAAAAAAGAAGTGAAGGCTTCTGGTGCAAACAGGAGAACAGCACGCCGAATGTGGTGTGGCAGCACTGGTCGAAATTTTGGCCGGCCAGATTTTCAGTTTCTCAAAGTCAACAAGTCGTTTCCTCGCCACCGGTCCTCCAAAGCATACGGATATTTCCATAAAATGCGAATAAAAAACAAACAATCCGCCACCACCAGGAACTCTAAAACTTTATGTAGCCTGCGATCATGGCGCTCCCTGAAGAGCGACATTAGCGCCAGTCTGGTGGTGGGGAGCTTTGGCAGACGCGGTGTTTTCAGATACAGACGTGGAAGGGTTTTCCAGCTCCCTTCTCGCTGACTTAATGGCCCCTGATAAATCAGTCAAAAGCCAGGCCTGCGTCATTAAATGTAGCGTGAGCCGGCTACGGTGCAAAAACAAACACGCAGCCTGGGGTGGGAGGCATTAAAGACCCTTTAAATGGCCTCCAGGGGCGCCAGGGGGCAGAGCAAATAGCTTAAACTCTCGCTCCCGAGCACGCTCTCTAGTGCGGGCCTCCACAGGAAGGGAGCAGAAGATGGGTCAATTTTCACAACATGGACCCACTTCCCTTGGGTGAAATCTCCAGTCTGGAGGCAGTGGAATAGCTCTGCCTGAGTTTCCACGCCTAAGCCCTAATAGAGTCATTACAACCAAGAAGAGGGAGGACGTCTTTCTTTCAGGGATTGGTACAGGTCACATTTCCAAACGGCACTTGGTTGCTCGGCACTAGTCCTCCTGATAAAGCCTTAATTGGCTGTACCATCTCACGTGCTTCTGCTGGAGGTAATTGATCTGATTGCACTGAAGAGATTACAGCACCTTCCATAGCACTGAGACCATTAGCACTTACATGAGCCTAACATGGCACTTTGCCACACATGCAGGAAAACCTTCACTGCCTCTATACATCTGCATTACAGGAGAGTACACATACAGCAGCAGTCTCTTGACATTCATAGGCAATCTAGATCAGACTGTAACATTGATAGATGCTATATAGGGCTCTTATTTATCAGTCATCCCTACACATGGCAGTTCAACTGCTTTCACACACTAAATCACATGCACATGCTAAGTGAAATGCTAATCCCTTTTGGGGGGCTAAGTTACAAGGAAAACAAAGCCGAGCCATCCGGCGAAAGCGCTTCAACTTTTCCACCGCCCGAATTGCGCAGCGCCTACATGCGAGTTCAGCCTCATTGCATCATGGCTGTAAATAAAGGCAGGCTGGACAGAATGTCACTCTCACTCAGCTGAGCCTCGCCTCCTGCCAAGCTCTATATGAGGGAATTTGACACTCAAACGCTCCGAAATGAATGGTGATGCCACTCGGCGGATATGCTTCGCCATTCGCCTCATCCGTGACTTACGACATCACTCACAGGAACGGCATAAATGTTGCCAAATGCGGGTATTAAAAAGCCTTAAAGTCACACATCGCTATTCCTCTCACTCCTCTTTTCTCTGTGACTCTCAAAGACGCCGTCATCAAAGTCAAATGAAAAAAAAAAAGTTTTGATTTACACGCCATCCTCAAAGTAAACAGCCTGAATGCCTGACTAGTGGACTGACAAACACCATTCAAAACTGAGCAGCATAAAACAGCTCCGAAAACAAGCCTGTTTTTGGCGTGCCGGTCTTGGCACCGTTGGAGCAGGCCTATGTGGGTCTGGACAGCATCAATCATAACCTGCTTTGAGTTCCCTTATCCTACCTCCCCCCTGCACACACACACTCAGCTCAGACACAGAGGGGGGCTGTATGTGTGTATGTGGGTGCAAAATTGAGAAAAAGTGAGTGGGGTGGGGGTGGGGGGTATCGCAGGCCTTTTGGCGGAGTGCAGCAAAAAGAGGAGTGTCACTTTCCACACTTGACAGACATCCACAACAGTGCATGCCTCATGGCCAAAGATTGTTAAATTGCATGTGAAAGTTTACTGGCAGCTCCAAATGCTTCCTGTACAGAACGCTTTGTACTCAGTGTTGAATTCTATGAAACACATCCTTCAGCTCGGAGGGTTTATTTTTAAAACGTCATCCAGCTACACGGTCTACTGTAGCTACTCCTGATGCAGCTGGTAAAGTAAGCTATGGCCATCCATTGTGCCGCTGCCAGTCTCCCACTGGCTGAATGAAGAGCGTTAGCCCTCTGTTGTTGCTCAGCAAGTCTGGGAAAATGGCACCGAAAGCCCAACTGGTGTGCTGCAGTGTTTGGGAACTTTTATGGCTTTGTTCACATATGAGAACAAAGCTCATAAAGAGACTTACCATTGTGTTAGAACCATCCACACCAACCCAGTCATGAAAATAAGTGCCTGGAACAAGTGCTGGCATGCCAGCAAGCCCATATGACAGATTTGATTCACAAATAGAGAAACTTTTGCAGCACAGAATGCACACACTCAATCAGTATTCCACTATATCTCGGACAAAATCTTGTTTATCTGTTATGTCTTTTGTCCTTCTGAGCCTATGTTTAATTTTACAGTTTACAATATGTGAAAGTTTGGGCACCCCTGGTCATATAGCATATTTTATTAAATTACTAAGTGAACAGAAGTTAAAACAAAACCTGCATGGAACTTAAATATATTCCTAAAATTATTTCCAAGTTATTTAAAAAGATTTAGAAATATCATTTTGTAATCGTTTCTAAAATGAAAAACATTTATTTCACTGAAAAAAAAAACTTTGGCATGTGCACAAGTCAGGCTTTTTTTTGCAGTAACTTAGAGCTTATTAGGTCTCAATCCATGTTAATAGTCGACAAATCCAGAGCAAAATAAAATTCATCTAAGCAGGGATCTGAAAGTAAACATAAGTGAATCTTACAAAGCTTGAGAAAACTACACCCGTCTTGAATTACGTAAGATTAACTACAACCATTTTTAAATGACCATGCTCAGAATGTTATTTAAAATCTGTAATTAGATTTTAAACCCACAATGCATACAATATCATCTATGAACATTAGTGAATTAGTGAAAAATGAAAAATGAGATCCTGTTAACTGGCCACAACAAAAGTTTAGAGACTGCCCTTTCAGCCAAAGGGGGTGTTACTAAAAACTCACTCAAAAGGTGTCTTTATAGCCGTGCCACATTTTATATTTGTCTTTTCTTGTCAGTTGTAATAACTGTGCAACATTTGTATGAATGGCAGGTTTCGTCCATTCAGAGGTGGTGTTATTTTTGACATTTATATAAAAAAAAAGAAAAAGAAAAAAAAAACAAATGTGTATTTGACCAGGAGTTCCCAAACATTCATATACAACTGTATCTTTAAATTTCATAGGATAATGTCAATATTTAAGGTTGCCCAGTTAAGAACAGGCTAATAATTGGAGTCTTGGTTTCTCTCACCTCATATTTAAATGCCTTTTTAACTTTGTCCACTTACTGTTGTCCAGGGCAGACCTAGCAATTCTGGGAAAGTTATTTCTGAAGGTCCTCAATAAAAGAAACTGCAGTCAGAACTGAACTGTTCTAGACCTAATCAAAAGCCTAGACTATATCCTTCTGGTTAGTCAGTGTTTCTGGGTAAAGCGATTGATTATAAGAAAGAATAGGAACAGTCTGTTTACTGTTTACAGTCTAGCTTTATAGCTTTACAGGTATGAAGAATAGATATGGACCACTTAAGCACTGGTGTATATCGCTCTGTATAAGAGCGTCTGCTAAATGCTGTAAATGTAAATGTAATGTAAATGTTTAGTATTAACCGTTGTGACTGCAAAGGATACAGTTTCTTCATCTGATGACCTAACAACTGTTCCTAGCACCTTCTCTTCATCAGAGGTTTAACTGCTGCTTTTGCAAAGACATTTTGACTTTTTAAATCTTTTCTTTAATTTTCATCCTTTTTCTGGTTGCTTTCAAGCTAAAATGTCACAGAATCCAAAATATATAAATAAATAAAGGAATGTGTTTATTTGGTTCACCTGCCAACTGCGTGCGGCCCCTAAACTCATTTCCAAGGTGGTAAAAATTGCAACCGCCTCAGTATTACTGCACTGCCAAAAGTTTGTTAGATGACCCTTAGAAGGGGCAAACGATCAAGTCCATTTAAATGAGAACTTTAATATTACCTGATTACCAGAAATCATAATATTATACTTAATATTGAAAATATTTTATATTACTTAATATTTCATATTTTAAAAAACAATAACATTCCATTGGCTAGGTACACTTGGACTTTGTAAAAAAAACTTTACAATACAAAGTTTGCTGAGCTAGCTAATCATTTGACAGAGGCTAACCTAGCTGGGGCAAATGTACTTACTTTAGTTCTTTACTTTAGTTACTCTTGATGAATCTGCTCCTGGTTGTCCTCTCCTGACCTTGTCCTGGTGTAACGGAGATGCTATGCAGTTCTGAGTCACCAAGTGAAGTCCGTACTGGCCGTGTTATTGGGAAATACTTTCCTCTTGCTCACAGGGACTTTTTCCTGCCTCTGTTAGCCTCAGCTTACTCATTAGGGTTCAGGACCCACAACTCTATAAAGCTGCACTGGAACAATGTTTACTGTTGCAATAATGTTATGTTGTGTAGTGCCATATAAAACTGAATTAAAGTGAACTTAAAGTGTACTATGTAATTCTGAATTTAGAATGAATAGCTTGGGCTAACTGCACAAATGCACACACACACAAACACACACACACACACACACACACACACACACACACACATATAACATATATTATATAATATAGATATTTTATAAATAAAATACAAAATATATAAATATAAAAACTGGGTTCCTGAGCAAGACCCTTAACCCCAAGTTGCTCCAGGGAGACTGTCCCCTGTAGTTAGGGAATGAAAGTCCATACACTATATGGACAAAAGTATTGGGACACACCTCTTAATTATTGAATTCTGGGGTTTCAGTCATACCCATTGCCACAGCAGACCAAGACATTTTGGACAACGCCATGCTTCCAACTTTATGGACCCAGTTTGGGGAAGAACCTTTTCTATTCCAGCATGACTGTGCCCCAGTGCACAAAGCAAGGTCCATAAAGAC
>JBBPCZ010000148.1:4544057-4565148 GCA_037974445.1 Brycinus macrolepidotus | reverse complement strand
AACCCCCCCCACCCCCCCCCCACCCTACCCCTTCCCCAACCATTTTGCAAGCGCTGAGTCCATCTCGCTGTTTCGGGGAGCCTAGTCTTTCATCCCAGGTGGAGGTTTAATTCAGAACGAGATGAGGGAAAATTAAAAAAGCTGCGAGTGTCTCCCTGTCAATCAGAGCCGACGCCTCGCCCAATAGCCTCGAGAGCTGACGGCAGCGGAGCTCATTTGATCCGCAGCTTTCAAAGTGCCGGAGAGTGAAGAGTGGCCATCAGAAATCATTTACCTCGCTACAGGAAGCCTCGCTCTTATTCTGACAACCAGCAATCATACGCAGGTTAATGCAACGTCTATCCCGTTAATCTTTTCCTTTTTTCCCCATTCCTCCGATATTGACTCTGATTCCATGTTTGAACTCGGATTCTGGGCACGCGAGGACTTTGAAACAGTCGTGTAACTTTTTCTCATGGGAAGCTGCAGACTGGTGCTTAGGCCCCGGCGCGTGTATGGCTTGGTACGACGGCGACGGGCATGAATGAAACTGTCAGAGTCAATGTCATAGCCCTTCATCATCAGCCATAACTACTGACAGTTATTAAATCACATCAGCGGCTAATAAAAAAGCAGATTGCATAAAGACATCTCGTTCAATCCATTGCCGCCTACTCCACATAGCCTGTGGAATCAAAGTCAAGAGTGGGGCAATATTTTACCACGTCCGACACCGAGAACACTTGGCCCAGAGGAAAACCTTCCTCATTATGAATCTTTTCAGCCCAACACCTACAAAAAAACACTCTCAGTAATAGGCCTAGTTGGTTACAGCACGTCAATAATAGTGCTTAGTGTAGCAGTGAGCAGCGGGTTGGTTTATTTAGCTGTACACTCTTAGCAAAACAGGTTCTATACAGTACTAAACCAGAGTTCTTTGACTCATGACAACAGAACCCTGTTTGATGCTGTATAGCAGAAGGTCACATCCACCAAGCCACAGACTAGTACGGGACCATGGCTCGTTTGATACCGCAGCAGTGAGCAGTGAAGGAGTTAGTTGCCTAAAAAAACTCTATTTTATTATTATAATATTATTCTCATGTGATTTTTATTATTATATTATTTTTAATATTTTAGTATTTTCCATTAAATGACTTTTAAAAATATAGATGTATGCTGTTATTGGCTGCTGAAAAGAAATCATCCAAAAAAAGTCACATGTTTAGAAGAGAATCCGCAGAACAGCTTTTTACAGCTACCAAACATTCACCAATTCACCAATTCTCCTAAAATGCAGACAGTACAAAGTGATGCATACAATCCCTTCTCTGTTCATTGATTTTATAGCTTTTAATAGCTGCTCCAATAACTTTACGCACATAGTTTCAATTTGATTTTGCCGTCTGCTACAACAGAAGCATGTACAAACTAGTGGGTTTAATGGAACTTGATGGTTGGTTGGTGGGTCTAATCCAGGCCCAGTCCCCATCCACAACCCACCCCCCCCACCCCCCACCCCCCAAAAAAAGAACAACTTGTGGGCTGCACATTGGTTCGCACTGTTAAAAAGTTTGGGATCCTTTATATAGAACAATTTTTGAAAAACTTTGTCATGGCTATCTCCCTATCACATGATGCTATCAAGCTCAGAAGATGAAGACTAGCATGCACTTCTTCTGAGTCACATGATCACAGCCAGCTCATCTTTTCAAACTGCCACAAAACATATGTTTACATCTACCAAATGTCTACGAATTTACTCCTATAATGCAGACTGTACAAAGTGATACATACAAACCCTGCACTGGATAGTATTGCATTGGACTGATGAAGAGGGAGGGTCACCCATCCCATTCAAAGGCCGCCAGGCCAGTTTTGCTCTCTTGGAATCCTGACCATGGATGTCTGTTGCATTGCCCGGAAGCAAACCTTCCTTTTTTCTATTGACAGGGCCAGCATTTAGACAGTGGCACCTTGAAGAACCCCTGTTTGAGTGTAGCTGAACCAAAAAGTCCAACAATTCTAATAAAACTCGAGTTAAGCCGTTGCACGCTGATTATTCAGTTAACCTTCATACACATTATTCAGAGGACAGTGAATTATTGTGTAACTACTAGAAAACTAATCTGTAAGTTATGTAATTATGAGACTGAGGAATGGAAGCCACATAAAGGCCTCTCGCAGTTTAAGCAGTTAAAGTGAAGACAGTGGACTTCTGTGCTGTACAAGTGACACAAACATAGGCGCCATCATGTACGCTTGAGCAAAACTTCTCCCACCGTCCTCTGTCAATGTGGCGTTCTGCTCATTACCACACTTCAAATGGGGATATCTTCATCAAACCCTCCTCCATTACCAGCCCGCTGCCTCTGAGAAAGCAAGAACGCGGCTCGCAATTAAAGGCCCCTGGTCACAGGACCGGCCACGTTTTTCCATTCAGGAGCGCTTAATTAGCTTAATGTTAGTGTGTTTGCGCTCTCTTCCCGGCTAGTCAACACCACCGCCGTGTGAAGTGCAGCGCTTGACTGCCTTTGCGCCGCCAGAGTGCTTGAGTGTTTGATGTCACTAATTGCCAGGCATAAAAAGCTTTGAGTTCTCCTTGAGTTTTATTGAATTGGCTAGTGGCAAGAGCAGAGGCTTTTAAATGTATGCCGGCACATACTCACTCAAACACACACACACACACACACACACACAAATGCGCGTGCTCATCCACATATCTATCTATCTCTGTTTTTGTTTCAGTCTCTCTGCGTGCTGTAGAGATGTCTCACTTGGCCGATATGGCAGCACAAGCCTCAGGGGTGTCACTGACTCTAGGCTGGCACGTGGAAGCCTAATTGATTGTGAGAAGTAAATAAATAAAACAAAAAACAAAAAAAAACTTCACGAATTGCATTTCAGCCTAGCTAAACCCTCTCAAAAGAGAACTTTTAAGTGAGACAGTACAAATGACTGTCCTCCTCTTACATGCCAAACACTCCACCCCCCATTGCTCCACTTATAAACCACTGTCCATACACATGTCCTAAATGTAGCTCTACTGGTTAGAACACACATTGCAAACAGTTCTATCTAACAGTTCACTTACACACATATATAGATATTAACTGAGATAGTTATTTCTGATAGCAGCATGAGACTAATCCTCATCCCTATGTGAAAGCGAATTTATCAATTAGTTGCTTTAAATTTGTGTGTTCAGCCATAGATATGCCATTACACTGTGCAGAAACCTGATTTCCAAGTTGGTTTACCCTGGGTTTACCTGGGTGGCTAGCAAGCTCAGGGTTCCTGTGTTCTTTTTAAAGTAAACTCACTCTCTAGTCAGGTTTCTGCCCTGCACAGAATGAGACTCATCCCTGGGTGTATAGTATTTGCTTGAACTGTGCACCTGGCTTGCGTAGAATAAACAAATCTCCCCGGGGATCTGAGTGCAGGAGTTTGGCCTTGGCGAGAGACAAGCCGTGGGCCCAAAGAGGCGTGTGTTGGGTGCTAATCGCAGGAGGCCAAAAGAGGGGCAGAAAAATGGCAGACTCGTTCCTGACATAGCTGCTATTAGAGTGGGACAATGGATCTGGAGAGAGAACATATTCACTCATACACTCACACACACACACGCACGCACACACAAATGGGCCCATAGGTCAGCGGCAGGGACAGGCTGCAAGATATGTACCTGTACACATATTCTCTCTCTCTCTCTCTCTCTCTCTCTCTCTCTCTCTCTCTCTCTCTCCTCTCTAAAAACATGGCTCCACAATGATAGATGAAGCTCCCGGGCAGTGTGCAGGCAGATGGTCAGGGACAGTATAATATACAATTACTCTCCCTTATCACCTTGCCAGCCACAATAAAGCTTCCCAGCCCAACTATAGTTCACGCCACTGAAGGCAGAATTAGTTTTACTTTTGCAACAACACCACACTTATCATCGGCCTACTGTGAACAGGCTGAGAGCTGGCAGGAAGGTGGCCCATTGTGAGAAGTGCTCATACTGGGCTAAGCTAAAAAATAAATAAATAAAATAAAAACGCATACAAGTGGCTATTTTACTGCAGTCCGAGCTGGTCAGCTGCACGGCTACTATCTTCTGAGGGATTCTCATTCCAACATCCGCATGTCTGTGTGCTGCAAACACATTTTTCCAACATATTTCCCCACTTGGGTGAGACATTTCTGTTTTAGCAGGTTGAAAACTACACAGAATACATTATTGCAGAATAAAACAACAAAACGTGGGAGTTCAGAATGATGTGCTTTAGATTTTGGATGCATGTAGCTTAATTTGTAGACCTATAAAAAAAAACAAATAAAATAAAATTGGTCTAAAAATCTTATTATGAAATACTATTAACTTCTAAAAGATTTGCACTAAAAACAGTATCTAAAAGCCATTAAGACACTCACAAAGTAGTATTTAGTCACTTTTCATGAGTGAAGTTTGAAAGCTGAAAATGTAATTTATTCCATGCATTAAAGGATGTGAGCATAATCACTATAGCTAGTTTTGGGAACACTGGAAAACAGATATTGTGCTTTGACAGATATCATTCCCAGACCACTGCCATGGATTAGGTAGTTATCAGCTGGATAGTATTACAGTATGGCGTTTTATCAGGGATGGTAAAGCACACATGCATGAAACAATGTGATATACAAAGGTGCAGGCTGAGTATACCACTCACTCTTTGCTGTCAGTGGTCAAATTATAATAAAAAATCGTATAAAATAAAAAATAAAACATGGGACATGCGGTGCGTTTTAGGTGAGTACATGGTAAATCACTGTGTACTGTGCCATATAGTGTCTACATACCTGCCACAACACCACTGTACCATGTACTATGTCCACACCGGCACAAGTTTTTCCTTTGCTAAGGCAAAGCAGTCACTATTTCTGTCGTTTAATTTATTCTGTTCCTCTTTTTAAAGGAATAGTTTGGTTTACAAAAATGCAGACTGCTACCTGATGCAACTGATCAGACAAGACATGCCTGGTGTCAAAAGTTTGCTCCTTAACCTTAGAACCTTAGAGCTAAGAGCCAATAATGTTATTAACAAACACTAGAACTCAATAGTCATCCAAGCGTTTTCTGTAAATACATTACAGAAATACAGAAAAACCTCTCTCAGCTCACTCAGATCATATCAAGCACTTCAAGGTGGACAATGTGAGTTGTCACAGTGGTGCTCTGAACACAGTATGACTTGCTGTTAGCTATAAAACTGAACAAAACTTCACTGTATAGCTGAAAAACAGCTTTTTTTAGATGACCTGACACCTCTGGAGAAGGAATGCTGAATCAGTTTATCTGGCATCATGCTGTGTCCTAAACCACATCCACTTAATGAGGAACTAGATGTGTATGGTTGAGAGAAGTTTTGCGATGTATTTACAAAAATAGATTTTGACTATTGACTTCAAGCAACTGTTCTGACAGTTGGCTTCTAGCGTCTGTTCTAGCAACATCTTGGTTGATCGACTATATGTGGGGTCCACGGAAAATCGGTTAAATTAGATTAACCCATTCACCGAATGAAGCAGCGAGCTGCCACCAAAGAGGGGCGCCCGGGGAGGTGTGTGTGGGGACGGTACCTTGCTCAAGGGTACCTCAGTGGTGTCACTAGCAGTTGGGATTCGAACCCACAACCTTCTGATTGCAGGGACAACGTCCTAACCACTAGGCCACCAGCTGAACCATAATTAAATTAAATTAAATTAAATTAGATGAATGTTCCTTCCTGTTGATTTTGTAATGTTGCATTTTTTGATAAATAATGAAGACAATCTAATATTTGACAGGCAAAATGTATCATTTTAAACCAGAAACATGTGCATATGAACATACAGTGGCCTTTTATTGTGACTCACATGTGTTAAGGGTTTATTGAGCTAAATTCTGTACAAGTAGTGTGCCTAGTTTTGCAAGAATAAAGACATATCCACTTTTACATAGCGGCCCAGCTACACTGGGGGCGGATTATCATGAGTTAAAGGGGATGAAACCAAAGTCTCTGAACGTATCAACAGTGATATGTAAGGTAAGATAGGATTACAAATGTCCCCAGACACTCAAGAAAGGAACTGCTGAGCGCACCAGTGATATTCCTGCATGCAGCAGCATCTTCAAGAACAACGTGAAATAATAATAAAAAAGTTTGTTTTTTTCTGATTACAGAGACCAAAACTAATATGAGCAGCCTCTTTTGTGCTGGCACGAAGGTGCTAGTTTCTCATCGGTGTCGGCTTGTGGGAAGCAGCTCCACGTCTTCATTAAGGCCGGCTAAGTTGCAGCGGTGCAGTTAAAGTTAACAGGTTCCCCCGACTCCGTACTCTTATAAACAGGTGCTCCCTCAGGCCTGCTTTAAATCGGAGAATGATAATGGGCCACAGACGAGGGAGAGCTAACCGAAGCGAGTCGTTCCCAGAAGACTCAAGGAAGCCGTATTTAAAGCCGTACGGTTCCTGAAGGACACACAAAAACATTGGGGGAGGGCGGAAAATTGTCCTGTATCACACTATCCCTCATGCTGAGAAATACGGGGGTGGTGGGGGGATAGTGGGAATAGTTTTATTGGGTTGCTGAGCACTTTTGTTGTTATTCCAGTGCTGGGACATCACATCCCCAGAACTGACGTCAACCCCCAAATCCGTTGCCAGTGGAGGAATTATTATGGTAATCGTTTTAATTACAGCTATAACTGGCGTTTAGCAGCAAAAGACCGCCAATTGGTTGGAGCCACTGAAATGTATGGAAGTGTGTGTGCATGTGTGTGTGTGTGTGTGTGTGTATGTATGTGTATGTGTATGTGTGTGCATGTATGTGTGCGTGTGTGTGTGTGTGTGTGTGTGTGTAAGGCCTATTTAAACAAGTCCTAAGAGTCCTCCAATCCATAGAAGAGCACTGACACACAGATGTTTCAGATATGTAAATACCGTCATTGTCATATTCACAAAAATAAGGAAACGCATTTAAAAGTCAGCGAGCGAGCGAGTTATAAAAGGGGGGGGGGTGGCTCTTAAAAATATTAATTGGTCTAGCCGAGTTCTCCAGGCTTGACTGGCCCTTAAGCAAACACCGAAGATCCACTACAGTCTCCTCAAAAGATGACAGAGTAAGAAACAAAAAAAAAAATTCAATTTGAACCCCTTTGGAATTCACTCTCCTCTTTCCTTCCATTTGGACAGAATTGCAGGCACTAATTAGAGTTTAAAAAAGAGAGTTTCTGAAATTTTCTGAAATCAGTGAAGTGAGAAGAGGGAGATGCGCATGGGGGCCATTTGCATTCCTCTCGCCTTTTGCCGTCATGTCACAACAAGGTCAGCGGCGGGTTCTGTCACTATAGCGACCATTAAAACATTCTAAACAAACATCACCACCGGAACGTCATTAAAGAAATTTTAAAAAAAGAACCGTGCAAAAAAAAGGAGAGAAAACATTCTCAAACTCTTTGAACTTGGAAATCATCTGAAATTTCCAATCGCCTCCGAATAAACAGTCTAAACGAGGAGGCTCCCAGCGACCGGTTCGAAATCAGACGACGGTTAAGTGTACACACTTCATAAACATTCAGAGAAGAAAAGCATGCTAATTAGCCATGCAAAATTCATGCATATTTAAATATAAGTACCAATGGCCTGACAAATATCAAGAGGATTGGGGAGGGGGAGGGGGGGTGGGTTGCTGGCGGAGGAGGAAAAAAAAAAAGAATGGAAAAGAAAGACGGAGATGGCAAAATGCAAAATGCACATTAGCTGTAATTGTGGACAAAATTATACAAGGGGAAGCGGGGAGGGGTTCTCCAAAACTACAGCAGCCGTGGTATCTCCTCACTTTAATGGGCTCGTATGAATTTTTGTGAGCTCTGTTTTTCTTAATTCCTGCTAATTATTGACATGTTGTGCTGTTTCAGGTCACCATGAGAAGATGTCGGCTGTTTTCACAAAAACTGGCTGCTGTTTGCCGAATCAAAACAATATTATTTCAGCTCAGATGATTTAATTGCTGATAGGGCGCCTTAAATGAGATTAAAATGAATGCGGGCAGATTAACGAGGATGCTGATCACATGATCGGGCTGTCTGGTGCCCATGTTAAATTCTTCCCCCACTCAACCCCCACCACCCCCTGCACTGATGCAGCCAACCAGCTGGGCCCCACACAGCCTTGGGCTAGCAAAATGTTAATTGGGCTTCTAATATGCTATTTTATTTGCCACAATCTGTAAATATCACTTACCGTCGACAGAAAGACAAAAGCACCAGCGACAGAGGCATTCGGCTCGGCTGATTGGCTATGGCCTGTGCCTCTTTTGTGCATTTTTCTTAGGTTTTGGCTTCATTTATTTATTTTGGAGCCATCTTGAGAGGTCAGCATGATGATAATTGTACGATGGTGTTAATCACTGTTTTAAAATCCTTTTTTTATATTAATTCCAGAATATGTGGAACTGCATAATTACACACAAACATAGTGAAAAGATTAAGAGTAGAGTGCCTTGACTGTACAGATGTTGAATAACAGTATAATGGTATAACATGACCTTTGTGTGTGAATGACTTTCAAAAAAAAATTTAAAAAAAAAAACGGGAAAACGGGAAAGTTGTTCGGACTTATTTACCATAATAGATAAAAACCACTAGGGAAGCTCATGAGAAGTTGACTTTGTCAGGCCATTGTTTTAATAAATTAAATGGATTTAAATCAATTACGAAGTTAACATACAGAATTTGTTATTTTACACGAGGGACAGTGCTTGAGATGTGTCTTAGAGCAATATTGTGCAAACAGGGCACACAGCCATGGCTGAATCTGTCCGAAAGAAGCCGAAGAGAGATCTCTCTGAACTGCTGTGACAGGGCCGAGTGGACCTTCCTCTAAACTTAAGCTCAATTGTAGCGGAGCGAAAATATTGTGGGGCGTCCATCACGTTGACAGTAATGCACCGAAATGGCCCATAAACAGCTACAACTTTCCATCTCTCTAAGACAACCTATGGGGGCTTATTGCTGTACATTAAGACTTAAAAATGCGTGGCGAATTCCATTAATCCATCTCATTGCATAAAATTTCCATTTTATTTTCTGCTCGGAATTTTAGATGACCAGAAGAGCATTGGAAACCCCTCATTATTTCATATTCAATCAATCAGTCAAGTGCGAAAAGCGCGGCGGCAGGGCAGTGGGGCGGCTGGGCCGGGTGGCATGGGGCTTCAGTCTGATTATGGAGATGGACGTTAGATCATTAGAACAATGCCCGACTCAGAGAGGCGCTCTCGTTCCTGAGGATGTCATTGCTTCATTATTATTGACATGCTGCATTACTTAGCCCGGCCTAAGTGTCCCTGAATATGACAGACATAATGCCCATAAACTATGCTTGAGTGGACAACACCGAGATCAGACAAATATTGTGCTGGTGTAAAAATTAACATCGCGTTGTGTGGGTGTGTTTGTGGCCGTGTGTGTGTGTGTGTATGTGTGTGTGTTTGTGTGTGTGTGTGTCTACGCAGCCAGACGTGGCCTGGACCATCATAAACCAGGGAGGGCTTGATGATGCCCATTTAAATCTGTTTTCGAGGCAGCCATTCGAAACTTGGACGTGAAAGCGTTTGGCAAATATTGGAAGTATCTCTCAGGACAGGATGGCAATAATGAACAAGGGGCGGAGTAAAAAAAAAAAAAGTAGAAAAAAAAAAAAACCTCATCAGCAGGATGGTAATACACCTTGCTGCGTCCTACTGTGCCTTTATCGGCAGCTTCAAACGTGATTGTCACACAAGAGGGATCTCGGCGGAGAGGAGACAGAGAGGAAGTGGCGCGGCCGGTCAAAGTTTTTCAATTTCACCGCCAATTTCCTGCGTAATTACTGCTGCTTTTGATGGTCTTTTAACGGCAGGGACCTCGCTCTGCCTCTCAGTGGTGAGCTGCGAGATGATCGCACACACTCATGCACATACACACATGCCTTTGCACCCAACGAGTCTCCATGCTGCAATCATCAAGCCCCGGGGTCCCGTACCCCCCAACATCGCCCCCCCACCAGGTGGAGGTCAATGAGCTAGGGCTAATGTTATAGTGAGAGAGGTAGAAACCAACGTGGCCAATGGGGCCGACAAGCTTGCCTACAGAAGCCAAGAGTTATGATTTCTTCTTACGCTACTGCTCGCATGGAATTCTGTGATTACAGTGTTGTTTACATGATTACATATACATTTAATATATGCATTTTTGGCACAATATGTCAAAAAGAATTATGAAATGTGAAGGATGTCTTTCCTTTCTGCAAAACCACATAGCACTGACTTTCAGTCAAGCTCAAAAATGTAACTATATATGAAGGCACTGCTAGTCTCATGGCCTTCCCGTCCCTCTCTTTGGTCAAGGGGAGATCACCTGCATCCGTCCGCCAGTTGCCGGGGACAACATGTGGCCAGAGGTCGAACGGAAAAGCGCCGCTCCTTCGGGAGGGACGGGAAACAGATGAGGGGTCACAGATCATTTAAACATATCTATCAAGCCTTTCAGGGTTTAGTAATTCCCCCAGTCAAATGTTGCCATGTAAATATGTCAAATGGGAATGAAATTACCACCGCGCTTTATTGACTGTGATAAAATCTGAAAAGCGCCACTGAACATAATTACATACTTGTCAGAGCCATAAAAATTAGCTTTATTATCAACGGAATGGTTTTGTACAACTTCATTTCTGTTCGATGCCATCCAGATGGGGCCGCTTTATGCACTTGAACAGTTTTTATGCAGATCTGGACTTTTTTTTCCCCTCTCCTCCACTCATCTCTCTACTGATCTCTCTCTCTCTCTCTCTCTCTCTACATCTGTTTGCTCGATGGAGGGAGGTAGAGAGGGTGGAATAAATGGAGAGCGAGAGAAAGAGGGAAAGAGAGGCTGATGCTGAATGCTACATTAGCTCTGTCAGGGTTGGAGAGATTTTTCGCATGCTGGAACACCTGCAGTGTGGGGACACAACAGAAGGACTACAGGCCCATATGCAGGTGAATAAAACAATCCAATTCAGCAGGGTAATGGTCATTATTCACTAAAGTTCGGGTCACGAGGCTCTCAACTGAACCAACAGCTACAGATAAACATTCTGAAGTAAAAACAGCCTGCGTATTTTAATTAGTGTCCGCTGCTTGAGAATTTGTTATCCTACATTTTGCTCCCATTCTTTTTTAACAGGGGTTGTAAAATAAAGTTCAAGGGTTTGTAGGACAGCAAGTGACAACTTAATACAAATGACGCAACAGCCATGTATCAGTAGAGGCAGAGTGTATTTAGGCCACGCCCACACCAAGCAACGCTACACCTTCCACTGATTTGCATTGCACAGTCAATTCAATTTCAGTTCAATTCAATTCAATTTTATTTATATAGCGCGTTTTACAACCAAGTTGTCACTAAGCAGCTTTACAGGGTCCAGGTCTAAGCCCCTAGTGAGCAAGCCAAAGGCAACAGACGCGAGGAAAAACTCCCTGAGCTGGAGAAAGAAACCTCTAGAGGAACCAATACTCAAAATGGGAACCTGTCCTCCTCTGGTAGACCCAGAGAGAGGAAGAAAGAGAGTCAGTGTGGAGATAACTAACAAGAGAAGGCCTTCATGAACGAACTTAATGACAGACTAGCCATCTACGGCTACCAGAGTCGGTACAGTTAAGAGTCAATAAGGGTAGATTTTGCTGGAAGAATAGTTGTGAGTCATCTTTACTATCTCAAAACTAAAACTGCAATAACCCCATAAAGCCTCTGTGTGGTGTGTTGCATGGCAAATAAGCTAACTAACCCTGATTTAAGCTTTTTAAATGTTATTTTCCCTCCCTGGTCTATACAGTTCATATCTGGAAATGAAACTGTCAAACATCTCGTTTTAAACTCCTTGTTTTTGAGATGTCACAAAACACAATACATTTACATATATCCATCTACTCAGCCTATAGCAGTTTAGCCCCTTCTCTTTCATGCTGGAGTGTTTCAGCCTCTGCTTTTTTAATAGGGCAGCCAATCAGATCACACCTCATTTGAATTTATCAGTCTTAAAGGCACAGTACCAAAAACAGCCTGCTTAAATATAAGGGATAAAGAGAGGAAAATGGACATGTAAATGAGAGTGACGACTCTTTTGGTGAATAAAACTGCAAACATCATAAAAGGACATTAACTGTATTCCCAAAAGGTTCAAAAAGAGAAGAACTTCAGGTCCAACGCAAAAAGTTGCAAGAACTTCCACTGCAGTTCTATAAGATACTCAGTAATTAAGTCGTTTTTTGAGCTTTTACTTTTATCACACTACTCTAGTAGTATTACTGGATACCAAGTTGCAAAACACATCCAAAATGTTTATAGTTGTCCTAAAACTATTATCAGGCAGAAGTTTATTCTAGTCAATGGGACCTTATGGGATCTCAGAACTGTTCATGCCTTTGTGTGCAGCACACTTTTTTGGATCAGGTGCCTCAAAAAGTCCACTAATTCCCTACAGTAGTGTGTGTTTGGTTAGCTAGCTAGCTAGTCACCAAAGTACTCTATGGTCAGTCTTAATGTCTTCATGGAAAGTTCATACAACTTTGATTCAGACTGATGAAGGGTAATGGTAACTATAATGCTAATAACAAGTAATAGTACTGCAGGACATGGGCATTTTGATCTTACGTGTCAAGCAAGACAAGTTCTTTGATTCAGATTCATACAGAACAAGGAGTACAATGGTAATAGTAGTGCAAACAGAATGTAGCCTAATAGTAGGCTACAGATTTGAGCATTTTGGTGCTACTAATGTTAGCCAGTATTAGTTGCTGAGATGACAGCATTGATTAGCTTAGCCAACCTGGTGATTTAGTCGGGTAGTGATGCAAGTCAAATTAAATGACAGCCAGACACTCAATGGGAATATTTTTCCACCCTGATTTTGTGATGCAAAACGGATACTGACGGAATTAAATCAGATTTAGAGTTTTTATGTATCTGACACATTCATCAAACAGAAGTGTGCAATGTCCTGCAATTCCCCAGAAATACTCAGAAATACTCCCTTTCTGATCACCTTACCCCCCACCCCCATGACCCTCTTGATTGATTGTTGTACTGCTGCACTTTAATTTTATTTCATTTCAACATAATTATATACTTCTATTCACTTTTTATTTCACATTTTATTCAAATATATTTTCATCCTACTTAAACTTCACGTAAATGTAATTTTTACTTCTGCTAAATTTTCTCGTTTCATCGTACAGCAATAAGCATTTCACTGCATGTCATACTATGTATGATTGGGTATGTGACAAATAAAATTTGAAATTTGAATTTGAATTGGAAATTTCAATTTTATGGAATGTCCTTCCCTGGATGGGCGTGGTTTTCCCTCTGCTTTGCGCTCTGTTTTTCAAAAGCAACTTTCCATTGTCTGTGTGTAGCAGGAAAAAACCTACATAGTTCTGGACAAAAGCTTTTGAATTCAACTCTAGAACTCCTTGTGCTTCTTGCAGCCACCGCAATGCTATGCTTATTTAAAATGTGTGCGGTTGTGCAGAAAAGGTTGTGCTGTTTAATCAAGTTTAATTAATTGGAAGCTTTTGTAAATGAAGTGAAAATGAGCTATATTTAAATTTAAACAAACAACAATTAAATAAAACTACACAAGTCTATCATGCTTCACAGAAATATCACAGAAGTTCAAGAGGTCTATAGACTGCTTAACATCTTTTGTGATTGCCTCAGAGTGAAAAGCTGAAACGATTGCAGAATTGAACCTGTTAGTTCAGAATGTAAACTTGAACGTAAAGTGCTGTGTAACCTTGTAATTAACTGTGTAATTATGTCATTTAGATTGTACAGTAAAACTATATAATTTCTGCAGTCTAAGGATTAAAGAATAATGGCTTTTCACACAGCCATGAGCCGACCTACGTCAGCTGCCATTATGTAACATTAACTTCTGTTAATATTTCATTGCTTCTAACCGATGAATCCACTTCCAATATTGACGCTAATTTCTCCTGTGCTTGGTTGTCGCCTTTGCCTTTTCTCGGGTTACAGCATAGAATTCAATTATGAAACGTTATTTCTTTGTCTCTACTGACATGTGGTTCACCATTGAGGCATTTATGTGACTGTCCTGAAGCCCCACTCCATCTCCACATCCCACCATCCCAGGGACTGCGTGTCACTCCTCTTCCACAAACAGTTTTACCTCCATCACTTATTCATCCCTTAATTATTATTTGTTGCTTTCGTCCCCTTTGCTTGAACCATATTATCATATCAATTAGCATCTCTGTCTCAGGCCCGGGTTCCACTCACACTGCATTTACGTCAAGCCCATAATGCACCTCTCACTGCCTCTGAATTATTAAGAGAACAAGGCCCAGCAGGTGGCTGGGGATTCATATTTAAAACGGACACCTATGCCTAATGGTGGCTTTCAACGAGTTCGGCATGAGTGAGCCGAGGAGTGTGTCACCCAGAAAACGGCCGGTCACACACACAGAAATAAGTGCATATGAAGATCATCTTTTCCTGTTAGAGAGAACAGGCAGTCCAAAGACACATATATACTCTATAATAATGCTGTCGCAGCACAGCACAAGTTCTTCGGTCACGAGTTAAAAGTAAAAAAGTAGTCTTGGAGTGGCTACACTTTAAAGAAAGCAAATTTGCAACAGAAACACTACAGTGATCCACTGTGTTGCTTAAATCAGTTTTTGCCAATCCTAGTCCTGGAGGCCCACTACCGTGCATATTTGAGTGCTCTCAACACATTTGATCCGACTAATCAGCTCATAAGCAACCCCTTACTGAGCTGAAGTGGATGTGTTAGGGCTAGAATAGCATTAAAATGTGTAGGGCCAGAAGCAGGGCTGGGAACCATTGCCTTTAATAAGATAAGATAAGATAAGATAAGATAAGATAACATAAGATAACATAAGATAACATAAGATAACCCTTTATTAGTCCCACAGGTGGGAAATTTGCATTGTTACACCAACAGGACAGTACAAAAGAAGAAGCAGCACGACCTATAGAAATAAAAACCATACAATATAACAATATAAAAAGTATATATTAACTGTACACCACACAAAAATGTATATAAATAAAAGTTTGTGTGTATATATAAAAACATATATGTCTGTACACATCTTCAGACGCCTCGCAGCGGCAGACATTGAATGATACACAGAAATATTGCACCAGTGATATTGCACATGTTGCATGAGAAATATTGTACATGATAGAACCATTATACTTATCAGTCCTTGGTGGGTGGATGTGTGTGGTCAACTCTGAGATGTTCGTTGTAGAGTCTGACAGCAGCTGGAAGGAAAGACCTGCGGTATCTCTCAAAATAGCATTTGGCATAGAATAGTGGGTACTACAGCTGCCCTGCATGAAGGCCTCCCTTTCTGGCACCTTTATTTTTAAAAGGGTAGATACTACTCGGCTGCAGCTGAGGTGGAAGGTTGTTCCAGTCTGCTGTCGTCTCTCAAGAGACTCTTAAATCAGCATGCTCTCCCCTTATCCATTTCCCGCCCTGAACTTCTTAATGGATTAAGTTGCAATCATGACCATAACACACTACACTGGAGTTGGGAAAGGCCGTTTTTAGGAGGAGAGTTCACTCCCCATGCCCTGGTACAAGCAGGCATGTAACGTGCAGGCCCTAAAGAAAATGTCATGCCCAGTTCTGCGTGTGCGGTCTTTATGTCGTTGCTTATTCAGCAGGGCTCCCGTGTAGATCATGTCAGTGCTAAACTCATTGTGGTGCTATAATTTACAATAAATGGCTCTGGTTTGCATGGAGAAGCAACTCTTCTCCTTTTCCCTTTTCCATTAGGACGCAGTCACGTCGTCTCCTCTCCTCACATTTTCGCCAAACAGCTACAAGCCCCAGCATCTGAAAATCTATACGCTATTGATCTACGGCCAGTCGCTACAATTATTCCTCTGAAGGAAACACTGACAATAAATTACATGTGCACGGGCTTTTCAGCTGCCGCTCGATAGAAGCACCATCTTATTGTGGGCCAGGTGGGCTGTCACTGTACCCCTCACCCTCACACTCACACACAAAGGCCTCGACAAGGAACTCCTTGTTCGTTTGTTTGGTATGATTTCCTCCATTTTTGCATATTTATCACACTATATAAATTCTGATCCGTATAATGTAATATAAGACAAAGAGAACATGAGGAAACACAAAACATAGTTTTGAAATGTTTGTGTGATAAATGCCCCCTAAATATAGAGACTGGTTGTGCCACCTTTAGCAGCAACAACAACCAAATGCTTCCTATAACTGGAGATCAGTCTTTCACTGTGCATTCACTACAACACTACCACCAGCATGTTTCACAGCTGGGATGATGTTCTTATTGTGGAATAGCTTTACTCCACATGTAACAGGACCCCCCCTTCCAGTGCTAGCTTTAATCTCAATATGAGAATGAACAAGATTCTGTAGTAATAGAAGTACTTTTTTTATTTTGTAGTTGCTACCATTCCTATACAAGGAACTTGAGGTCAAAGTTCTTTTTCTGTATGGGAATCACCATTATACAGCAGTACCGCTATATATATATATATATATATATGTATATATATACAGTATATATATATATATATATATATATACTTTAAACTTAATTTGTGGAAATAAAACTGCAAAAAACTGAACTGATTTCGACTGCTTAATCACCTTGCAGTAATTCCAGTAAAAAAATTAAAAAACATACATAGGACAACACATATCAGCTTGTGCCAACTTTTAAAGACAGCATTCGCTGTCCAGCATGATTTCAGAAGTCTGTAGCATGTTTAAGTTTTAGAGATCTTTTTCATCTTGCTGCCTTCCTCAATTACAAAACTGCACAAGTGGATTTTACAATAGTCATTTGCCCAACAATTTATTGTGAAGTAGTTATATAGTCGAAGTTTGAAGACTCCAAGTCAAATGGACCATTCTCTACCGGAAGCACACCTAAATAGTGCATCTTTTATCAAATTTTAATGCACAATTCCTATTTATTTATTAAAAAATGTAAACTTTTGCAAAGGCCACTTTTTTCCCCAATAAGATACATTCAGCAAATAAAAATCAATTGTGCATTAAAATGTGCAGAAGTGTGTTACCTGCAGAGATTATGTACATATTTTGCCGTGGAAAATCCACAATATGATTTGATGATCAGTGTCCAAATTTTTGTGTAAGACTGTACATTATTTACAGGAAGAATTTAGTACGATTAGTGAGTGTATGTGGTACATATTTCCCTCTACTTGACACCAGAATTGATGTACTTTGTCCCACCTGCCCAAACCACCCAAGACAGCTGCAAACAAAAGAAGATGCTGGTAAAAGCAAAAAGCAACACAGTGTCTTCATAGGAAACCATAGACTGGGGTTTTGTGCCAAGATTTAAATCACACTCAGTGCTTTAAGAGGAGTGTGTCCTTGTGCTTCCTTCTTCTTTCTCCTGTCTCTTGCTGACATTAACAAAAAGCAGGAGCGCCACTCCTACGAAGCCTGGACGAGAAACTGCCTTTTCTCATATTTTTATGTGTTTCTTTTTTTTTTCCAAGCCATTTTTTTTTAACCATTCCCCCCAAGGAGAGCACATGCATCTTTAATTGCCGCTCTCATTAGTTCTGTTTTCCCAGGAAAGAGAATGGAGGACAATTAATTTTATCACTTAATTTTGTCACCGAATCGCCACCCGCCCCGTATTGATGCCCGGCGCCGTTCACGGGTCCTCATTTTTCACAAAAATTAATTGACAAAGTGCGAAAAAATTTATCAACATATCAGTAGATTAAGGGACAAATTGAAGCGATGAGGAAATCAATTGCAGAAACTGAAGACAGAGAGCTGTCTCCCACCAACGCCCCCCCTCCCCACCCACCCAGCCCCGTGATGAGAGAAGCTGCGGGGACTGACTGCTTACTGCTGAAGAGCCATTTGTTCATCTCAGACAACCATAAATCACAATGAGTTACAAATGACCCTCCGAGTTCACAGCGGGCGCACGCGCGCATGCAGACACCAGGCCCAAACACACACACGCAGCCGAGTACACACACGAGCAAATTACCACAACATCAACAACAATCACATCCGGACTCACTGGGATAGCGAGATATTATGAAATGCTGTCTGGTATGCTATTAATACTTATTTCAAACGGAAACTCAATTATTATTCAGTTATTACGCCTTGCTGTTATTGCCGGGGTTTGCAAAAGCGTGTAATTCTGTGTATTATGTGTGTTAACTGCTTCTGTTCAGAACAGGCAGAGAAATTTTGAGGAAAGTGCAGGTTCTAATCTTTCAGTCTATACCCAATTTGTGTTTGAAAGTAGAAGAGGAAATATCTTGGTCCCACTTTATATTAAGTATTGCTAATAACGGTGTATATTATGTTTCACATTAATAATGCAGGTGACAACAATGTACTTATGTGCGGTGTGTTCAGGATTACAGTAGTGCAGCTTATGGAATTACATACGATTATCAGATTCAGTTGTTACTCTTGTGATACCATTAGGACACATTACACGAGTACAAACTGAAGGTACGTACATGTAATTACATACTGTACTGTAATCCATCTGTAACAGTAAATACATCACTAGTAGTTGCAGTGTTCCTGCTTGCATTGCTAATGTGTATCTACACAGCTATTAGGGACTGATTGAAAAAAAAAGAAGCATAATTTAGTTCTGGACGAGTGGTAATGCTTTAACACTGAAGGCCTCATTTCATAGAAACACACATTTTTTTTAAGTCATGCATGCACAAAAACATCTTAAGCCCACCTCAAGGGATAAAAAAATAAAATACAATAAAAATATAGGATATGAGCTGTTTAAGCATTACACTCTTTTTAAGTATCCCACACTTCAAGTGAGTGAGAGAATGAGTGAATAAGCAAATAAGTGGGTGAGTGAATACATGAATGAGTGAGTGAGTGATTGAGTGAGTGATTGAGTGAGTGAGTGAGTAAGTGACTGAGTGAGCGAGTGAGTGACTGAGTGAATAAGCGAATTAATGGGTGAGTGAATACATGAATGAGTGAGTGAGTAAGTGAGTTAGTGAGTGACTGAGTGAATGAGTGAGTGAATGGGTGAGTGAATGAGTGAGTGAATGGGTGAGTGAATGAGTGAGTGAATGAGTTAGTGAGTGAGTGAGTGAGTGAGTGAGTGAATCAGTTACTGAGTGATTGAGTGAGTGAATGAATGAGTGAGTAAGTGAGTAAGCAAATAAGTTGGTGAGTGAATACATGAATGAATGACTGAGTGCATGAGTACATGAGTGAATGAGTGAGTGAATGAGTGAGTGAGTGAGTGAGTGAGTGAGTGAGTGAGTGAGTGAATGATTGAATGAGTGAGTGAATGGGTGAGTGAGTGAGTGAGTGAGTGAGTGATTGAATGAGTGAGTGAATGAGTGAGTGAATGAGGTAGTGAATGGGTGAGTGAATGAGTGAGTGAATGGGTGAGTGAGTGAGTGAGTGAGTGAATGAGGTAGTGAATGGGTGAGTGAGTGAGTGAGGGAGTGGGTGAATAAGTGAATTTGAGGTCTTCCATTCTAAAGTCACAAAAAATATGCATAAATTAACTGAGTGTTAAAAAGAGAGAGGAAAATTCATTTTTGACCAAAAGTAGAGCAGCAAATTTCATCAAGATAACACTGATTGTTAAGTATATTTTGTTAACATTTTCAATGCATGGTCAAGGTTTAGCATATAGACAAAATAAATGAAAATACTTGCAGCATATTTAAGCAAAACTATCATTATGGTGCAACGTTGTGGTGCTTAGCTAGTAGAAAATAGGCATTAGAAGGTGCAGATTGCTCCACACAGCTGTACTGTATATAACCACACACTTCTGTATTTAAAATGACCTTCTACACAACACACATGCAAGCTTCCACATTAAACACACACACACACACACACACACACACACACACACACACACACTACAGTCATCAGAGTGAGACAGAACAGTCCTGCGCATACAGACTGGGCCGCCGCCCTGCGCCGCCGAATGATGGAACACTAAACAAATGAAAATAAAAAGCCTAATTATGGCGGGCCTGCCTGGTATTGCATCACTGCTCAGACGCATTTAGAGGCGCATTTACTACAGCGGAGCATTAGCTCTAACTAACACAGCTCTGGTGCACCTTCACCCATTACATCTGCATTCCTCAAGACTGCATTTGAACAAACAGGTCATCAGTATAACACTGACCCGAAATCAGTTCAAAAGAATCATTTTTTACATAAAACCAATTTGGTCACTGATAAATGCAAAAAGGAATGATCCAAGTCCCGCACATCTTCATTTTCTGCTTTATCTTCTTCACATTTTTAGTGGTTTTTTTTGTTACATTTGATTTCAGAATTATGAGCTGAACAAGATTACTTACTCTTTTATTTAAATTGTTGCATTTTTTCATTACATGTTTTTTTTTCTCAAATGACATGTTTTTAATGCAATAAAAGTGTAATTTTATTACATTAAATGCATATGAAGTCATCCACATGTTTGTTCCACAGTTTTTCAGTCTGAGTGACGTAACATTCCACACATCATGCGCAATTAGATACAATGTCATTGATAGCTGGATGTGGCTGTAGACAGCAGGCAAACATGTGAGTGCATAATTACAATAATAACATTTTATATATTATTTGTCAATTGGCTTCACGTCTTCTATGAAATGTCAACGTACATGAGATGCTAAGTAAAACATCTTGCAAAAAACATATTGCATGTTATTATTATTATTATTATTATTATGAAATGTCAAAATTATTAATATGATAAGTAATTCTAAGCAATATTTTGAATGTTAGTGCATTTTTGTGGTTCTACCACCTGGCAGCCCTCTATCACAAGCAGCTGTGTATAGATGTGTGTTTGAATCTGAGAGAGAGAGAGAGATAGAGAGAGAGAGTGAGAGAGAGAGAGAGATAGAGAGAGAGATAGAGAGATAGAGAGAGAGAGTGAGAGAGAGAGAGAGAGACAGAGAGAGAGAGAGAGAGAGAGAGAGAGAGACAGAGAGAGAGAGAGAGAGAGAGAGAG
>JBBPCZ010000148.1:4512933-4525971 GCA_037974445.1 Brycinus macrolepidotus | reverse complement strand
GGCAGCAGGGGTGGCAAGGCTTTCTTTTAGGGTGGCATTTGCCACCCTATGCCACCCCGGTAGATCCGCCCATGCCTGCAGTTATTCAAAGGATAGTTTCAAAATAGCTGCTACTACCGGTATTTGCTGTGCAACCTGCCTTTGTCCATTTTTATAGATAACAATATGTTGTACAGGACCCACACTGGCAAATATATTTGAGACCCAACTCAATACATTTTGGGGGAACAAATGGTTTAGGTATGCAGTTTGGTATTAGCTTTCATTTCTTGTTACCTACCTCGTAGTTCCAGTGCAAAACTTAAAGAAGCACATTTCAGACTTCTCTTGGCTTGTCGGTCTTATTAGAGTAAAGGAAATTATTGTTGCAAGGTCGTAAACAAAATATGATCATTATTCAATAACATTTGATCAACATAAACTATTAGGAGTGACCAAAATATATCCCGAACTGAGAGTCGTTGTGGTGGAAATTACAGTGCATGAAGAATACAGCCCTGGTTCACGCTGTGTGCCCTGCCCTTGGCCTTAACCTTCATCTCTGCCACATCAGAGGCCATTTGTGAGATGTGGTGTGACAGGTGTGTACGAGTGTGTTTGTGCCTGTGTTGGAATGGAGAGGGCACTGACCCTGTACCTAGTGGCTTTCTTCAACTGCCCACTGGTCATGAGTCACCCTCACGTATGTAAATAATAATAATAATTATTAGTAGTAGCAGTAGCAGCAGCAGTGGTAGCAGTAGTAGTAGTATGCTTAGATTAAAACAAAAAAAAAGATTAAAATTATCATGTAAACCTTCTATACCAGTTAAAGGTTTCTCTTAGAAACGTACATCCAAGCCAAGAACCATTTAGAAGCCCATCTGTTCTCATGCATAATTTATGCAAAATGTATCAACCCCCTTCTATCCCTGTCATCATTGGTCAGTTTCTGACCACAGAATTGTTGTTGATCAGATATTACTTGGGTGGTGGACCATTCTCAACACAATACTGACATGGTAGCTGAGCAAGATTGTGTGTGTGTGTGTATGTGTGTGTACAGCAGTGTTTCTGGGGTTTTTTCAGATGTCAGTAACTGCTAGGCTGATCCACCACCCCAAAACATCCAGCCAAGAGCATCTCTGTGGTGAAAAACTGACCGTTGATGAAGCTCCAGAGAATGCCTAAAGCAAACTTTGCATCAATACATGGGCTACATTTTCTAACTGCACACCAAGCAGGGTGGACCCACAAGGAAGAGTTCTTCTAATAAATATTATATACCATAATATTGTACATAATATTTAGCTGCGGTTCTACACATTCAGAGGCGCAGTTTCCTTAGCACAGCAACAAACCGTCTCACTTTTCTAAAAGTTAAATCTCATTCTGGGCCTTTTGATCTTTTGATGTGTCAACAGGTTTCGTCTTCCAGGTGCTGTTTGGCACCCATTCGAGCTGAAGTCTGAAGGGTACATTAGTTCAAAAAGCTTATTATTCTAATGTGTAAATGGAACTAATGGCGTGCGGGTGGGAATGGGGGGGGGGGCGGGGGGAGGGGGGTGCTTTTTCTTATTACTTACAAAAACAGTTCTGAGATCAGTCCACTGTTATTATTTGGTCACTCGGAGAGACCTCCGCAAAATTGCTCTAAATTATGTCCAATTAAGACAAGGCCAAAGCTGTCAATCAAACCCCAAACTTTTTTCCCCTTGTCATTAAACTGTTAGCGGGGCAGACGACTGCTCTTTTTCACTCATGCTCATTTCTCTTTCTCTCCCTCTTCTTTTCAAAGCTAAAAAGGAGGGGGAGCATGTGTGCCAGATGTGTCACCACCGGTGAAAACTGCCGTTTTAATGCTCTCTCTCTCTTTCCCTCTCTCTTTCTTTCTGTCTCTCTCTGACAGTCTGTCACTTGCTAGTTCGCATAATGTCCCTGGCTGGCTGCGTTGGACTGCTGGTGTGTGTGCCAGAACCGTGAGCATGTGGGCCATACCAGACCAGGCCAGGCCAGACCGGGTCAGGCCGGGCCGCTCCAGGGCAGGGCAGGGCAGGGTAGGTCGACAGCCAACACATGCAGTTCGGAACCTGCGTTCTCTTTGCTTTTTGGCGCGACTTTTGGGGCAAACAAATGCTGCTGTGGCGTGTGGCAAAAACAGCTGTTGTCTCTACGCGACGAGCCAAACCCATTCTGTCTTTTTGAATTATGGTGACGCGAAACAGTGTCACCCGAACCATCAGGGGAAAAAGTCCCCCTCTCTCCCTCATTCTCACGCGCGTGCGTATCAACTGTGCCCCTTATGTGCATCGTTTCCTTTTCCCCACGTTTCCTTTCTGACAAACTCGTCGTCAAGGCGTGCGACTAAAAATACCAGGTGATGAGCAGTTGCAAGAGAGGGCGAGAGAGAGAGAGAGAGAGAGAGAGATCGCATGATAAAACATCGGCTCTGACATGGCCTCCTCTGTAATCTATCTCCTCTCCTTGCGCCTGCGAGCCAGCATATGTTTGCAATCGCCTCGCTGTGTCCCAAGCCGCCATTGCAGTTTCCCCCTGTCTGCAGTTCAAACCGGTGCGGTTATCAATCACCGTCAGCAGCAGCTCAATGCAACGCACACACACACACATACACACACACACACACATTTGCGTGTGGGAGTAGAAAACTCTTCCCTTAACATTGGGTTGAATTTGTTCCACTTAATAAGCCCTCCCCAATGACCTCGCACTAATTAAGTGCCGTGCGTGTAAGAAATGCGAGCTTTAATTAATGATGAGATAAATTCTGTCTCAAGGACTGTCAGAAAATGATGACACCATGTTTTACAGTTAAAATAGAATTAGGCGGGAGGAGGGGGGTGCGGGATGGAACAAGCTTACAGACAGCACTTTCTAATCTGTCAGGCGGCCATGAAAAGCATGCGGAATTAAAGGAACGAGCGTTTGGGATGTCAATCAATGTTGTTTCCCTGTTGGTCGCGTTTGTGTGTTTGTACTCGATTGAGCCGGATCATGTTAACACATCTTATCACAGAGGAACTGGTTTGTTGGCTTGGTGCCATGGTGTGCTGAGAGAGAGAGAGAGAGAGAGAGAGAGAGAGTGTGTGTGTGTGTGTGTGAGAGAGAGAGAGAGAGAGAGAGAGAGTACACAGTACTGACACTTCACCACACAGTAAATAAATATTTACTATAAGTAACCTGGCTGCCCTAAAATTTTGAGTTCATTGAACTTCTGGGAGTAAATTAACCTAACGATATTCTGTGCTTTAAATCATTTTAATTTATTGTTCGAAGTTTAATTAACTCAAAATGTTAAGCAACTCGGTTACTTACATTTTGAAATTAGTCCAGCTTCCTTCTCTCCAGCACAAACAAGATCAACCATGGCCTGCTCACCTTAAACCCAGCATGTGATTTGATGGGGGGATGAAGAAGATCCCATTCCCCTTGTTGGCAAAATAACCTAAATGCATCCTCCTTGTTAATCTACCATCACATAGTATATGTGTTGATTGGTGGTGTGGGAGCAGGAGGTGCTCCCACTGGGATATCCCACATGCTAAAAAAATTACAAATCACCTACTGCTTAAACCTGAACCAGTTCTAATAAAACCTGAACCCTAACCCTGGTGGGAAGCTTCTCTGAGGTACCAACGAACTTTGCAGTGACCCTTCATATGGTTCTGCAAGGTACCAACAAACCAAGCTTATTGGAGGCAAACTTCTCCAAGGTACTAATGAACCTTCACTGCAATGCTCTCCGAGGTACCAACAAACCCTTGCTTCTCTGGGGTACCAATGAACCTTCTTTGTTATTAAGCTTGGATTTACAAGTGTTTTCATTCAAATGGTGTTAAACACTTGCATATGTTCATAGCCATCTATTGCAGCCAAATTATGGAAACTGAAAGAGTTAAAAAAATGACAGTGTAAAATACAGTGTCTGTAGAGAATTTCATAATGTATGATTGTGAGGTATCATGTAGTTTATATATATATATATATATATATATATATATAGATGCTATTCCATGAAGTGTGTTTTTCCTTCTTTTGTCTTTGTGAAATTAAGACAATAAGACAAGTTTCATTGGAACTGCTGTGACTATCAAGTTTGTGATGGAAAATGATTGTTTTGAAATACTGGTGACCTTCCACATGAAACAGTATACTTTTTTCTTCATTTTATTTGTTGTGCAAACCTTAATTTACACTTTGGCTTCAAAGCATTTGTGTCAGGCCCAACAGCCATTAAACAAACCAAACCCAGCCTATCTCTCTGAACCTGTGAACCAAACACTTTCCAGAGCCTCTCACTTTGACTCGTGTCAGAAAGTCAGGGCATGCGTCAAATGAAGTCATGAGGCTTCTTCAATATATATGTGTGTGTGTGTGTGTGTGTGTGTGTGTGTGTGTGTACCTGTGTGTGGCAAAGGCCTACTTTCATTCTTCATCCCTTGCTGAGTTCACTGGACTATCGCTGATGTCATAGGGGAGGTGTGACCAACAGCTATTCATTCGATCTAAAAGCTTACAGAGAAATGCCAGCACTGGCAATGAGAGCATATGTCTGACCTTCATTGTCCAGTTCTGCATGGCCTGTCTTTGGATTAGAGGTGTAGTTTGGAAAATTGTGTGTTTCTAGATCATTATTATAGGCAAAATAAGAAAATAAAGCCACACCTAGCTTTATTATGTACAGCATACACTCACTGTCCACTTCATAAGAAACACTGGTGTACATTTAAAGACTGTAGCCCATCTGTGGATGCACAGTTTGTGTTAGGCATTCTAGCCCTTCATCCATGGTCAGTGTCTGAGCACAGAGCCAATATTTTTAGGTGGTGGACCACTCTTAACCTAGCAGTGACTCAGACATGTGTAAAAACCCCAGCAACACTGCTGTGCCTGATACACTCATACCAGCGCCACACACGCTTCCATGTCAGTGTCACTGCTGTGCTGGGAATAGTCAGAAACAATGATGGGCTTGAGAGAGGCTGACAAATTGTGCAGCAACAGATGGGCTCCAGTCTGGAAGGTAGGTAGAGCTCAAAAAGTGGAAGTATTCTAGTTAAGTGGACAGTGAACATCTCTCCCAATTCTTAAAATTATGTGAGATTATTTTGACTTGCCATGGGATAGGTGTCAAAAACCTGCGTTTTGGCCGACACCTTTATGTGTACCAACCTCACATCCTCTGTTGTCTGACTACCGTCTGAAGCAGACCCTTCAGTGACCTTGAACAAGAACATATTTCTATCTATTGCCAGTATTCAGTAAAGAGACACATCGCTTCATTCAGAATGACTGCGCCGTGAAAAAGGCTGCCAGGTAGTTGCAGTTATTCTCATACCTGCCCTGAAATTAAACCCAAAATATGTTTTTGTTTTAGTTATAATCAGTAAAAACAAAAAGAAGGAAGCACTAACCCACCCTGCTAGTCTACTACTAGTGCAGTCTTTTTTGAAGCATATAATGTACACATATTTGTTGACTTAGTTATGACATTAATATGTTAATCAAGTGTACTTCTTAATTCTGTTTATCATCCCATCTCTCATAGTGGAAGTATTTTGATAAAATATTTACAGTCATATGCAGAAAAGACTAAGAATTTCTGTAATAGACCATGGAAAATGTTTTCTCCTTTGTACCTAGGTAGATACAGTTAAGCAGGCTCTCCCACTGGTTAGGCCTTCAGGCACTGAATTGAAAATTAGGAGGAATCAAACAATCTCGTTTGGATTCATGGGTGGGGCCAATTTCAGGAGGGAAAGCATCACTCTAGGCCACCCGGAAGTCAAATGAATACATGTTTTGGTCAAATTATAACCAGTGGCATCTCTATGTCCTTCATCCATGGTCATTGTCTGACCACAGAGCCCATACATTTGGGTGATGGACCACTCTTATCCTATTAGTAAAATCAATTGTGCAAGCGCTGTAATACAATACATTTTTCATCAGGTTTTGATGGAAGCGATAGAGTTCAGCTCACCCAATGGAAATGTTTTCATACCAGCACCACACATACTACCATAGGAATATTTACTGATGGAGTCACTTTGGAAACACTATATACAAGGTAAAGTATTTGTTACTATGTTCCAAGCTTCAGATAAAATATGGAATGTCTTTCACAAGCTGCAGATGTCACTGTTTAATCTAGAATGGCCAAGAAATGTATAAGTGCAGTGTCGTTATCTTAAGACTAAGATACAACTACAATACCAGAGGGGGCACTAACATAGCATTAATCTCAGAGATATTCAACCCCCAACCTGAAGCCCTAACTCTCATAGTCACCGTTCACCACTGATAGGCAATGACCCTGAAGCTCTTTACAGACTGTTTCTGAAAGAATGTGGCATTATTGTTCCTGTTAATAACATTTGTGTTTGTGATTTAATATTCCTATATAAAGCATTCAACATAATCACCATATGATAACTCTGTTTGAAGGAACACTTTGTGCACTGTATGTCTGGTATTGCCACACACACACACACACACACACACACACATACTTGTTAGACCAAGTTTGCTGAAACTATCGGTTCATCAGACCATTTTCTGGTTTCTCAGTTCATCACCTGGCTGGTAGATGTCTCAGAAGTATTTCATAACTTTTTCACACTTTAGTGGAGTTGACTAGGAAGCATCTGGGTTTGCAGGCTGTGTTAAGAGTTTAGACCCCTGTACTCCATCATTACCCCTATATCAAACATTGAAACACACACACACACACTCACACACCCTAGCTAGAGGATGATGAATTGAGTTCATCTTCCTCTAGTGATTGCTGTGGAAGCCATGTGGTGCTCTTTGTCTCATTCCAAAGTTACAGACACACAGAAATACACAAAAGGCGACATATTAACAAACGCTATGAATCAACACCCCAGAACCACATTCGAAACGCTGATATAATGCAATGTTTCAATTACGGAAAGCTCTTCATTAGTTCATCTTCATTCAGCCACAGCGCTTTGATCTAATCCTACATTGGGTAATTCTTTTCTCCTTTAACAAATGTAAATTAACAGAGGACAATATGAATCAAGTTAATAATGCATGTACCAGCCAACCCTACAACATATGGTCCTCTTTATTAGCATTCCCAGTCAATCCTCATCTTTGGCATGACGAGCTTTGTGAAAACATTCATTTTGATGGGTTCAGAAAGGTGTGTGTGTGTGTGTGTGTGTGTGTGTGTGTGTGTGTGTGTGTGTGTGTGTGTGTGTGTGTTGGGGGGGTGTCGGGGTGGGGTGGGGTTGGTGAGAAACAGTTGGGTTCCTTGCGATGGTTTGTTTGCAGATTTGTACGTATTTAATGTTTCGTTCACGGGTGCCTGGGAAAGTTCACAACTCCATTTCTTCGGCGAGCAGAAGCAGACTGACAGGCGAATGATGTTTCTGACAGGAGAGCGGGAGCAGAAGAGAGCGAGAAAGAGTTGTGTTTTCCTGTCACAGCGTCAGGGAGCATCAGAGTGGTTCGCTCAAAGAGGCGCATCTTCTTACCCCGTCAATCAAAATCTCATCAGACGCCAATCACCCGCCGCTGGGCGAGGGAAGCTGCCAGTCATGATGGAGCTCGCCAGCTGCTTATGAATGGAGGCCTAGCTGCCGCTGCAGTCTGCGACTATTTTATCTCAAAGGCTACATGCCTTTAACAGATGGCATGCCTTTGGCTATGAAAACAATCTAAAAGACAGAGGAGGGGAAAAGAGCGCGTCGGAGGGGTGGGCCTGACAGACGTGAAGGTGGCAAGGTTGCAAAATGAAGAAGAGATTGGAATCAGAGTCAGAGTCGGGCTTTATTGGTCGAGGATACTTTTACATACGTACATACATTTGTTTCCTGTTACACAATCCACAGGAGCTCACAACACTTGCCAGTCAAACTTTCCTTCAGTTTGCTTCTTTCTGACAGGTTTGAACACCAGTGCTGGGGTGCACTGACAAAAACTGCAGGTCCGGGTCCACCTCCAAGTGAACCACAGGTCAGTTTGCTACCGGCAGGAACACATTTTTTACGACAGCTCACACCAAACACGGAAGCTCAACAGAGCATATTTTACTGTGTGTATATGCTTAGTTCAGCATTTCATTCATTCATTCGAACAAAACTGTATGATCACAGTAAAAATATATGTATCTGTACATAAGCTGGAAAAACGAATACATCACTAGTAGTTATGTGGTTGCTGTAGATGTTGTATATGGTTGTTGTTAATGTGTAATGTGTCATTAAGAACATTGAAAACTAAAATACCTATAAAGTTATTTGTGAATTTGTACATGTTGCACAAGGAAGTTAACAACTGACAAAGACAAATACAAGGACTAAGTCAAGACTACAAACTCTGATCTCTTACCCCATGTGTAGAAAGATGGCCATGATGGTAAACAATGGAATAAATGTATCAGTAATACCAATTATTTCTGTTTCATAATATGCAGAGATGATTGTAACATTAAGCTGACCTTTAGTGAAGGCAATTAGCAACCATATGCACAATATGCCCAATTTTATTGCCCAGTATACCCAATAAAAAATCTTGCTTTTGTAATAAATGATTGCAGTGATGATTGGTTCATCTCAGTAGAAATACATTTTGTTCCTGTGATAACTTGACTAGTTGCAGACAAGTATTCAGATCCAAGTAAACGGTCTCTCCAGTTTGGTGATGTGACTTTTCAGATTGCCATGGATTGCCCAAACACAGCATAAGTTTGAAGCTTCAGCCTAAGTAGAGGAGTTAAAAGTGAGGGCGAAGGCACAAAATGTCCACAGTCATTTCTTCTGGTTCTGTGGTGGACAGACCAAGCAGAGGAGGGCAGATTAACACTTCTAATTCTTACCCTCAGAATTAAGAGTCCTGGATTTCTTTAATCGATTGCAGTTATTTGCACTAACTGACTGTCCACCTAGCATCACACTGCAAAGTGAATACAAAACCCAGGTCTAGATAAAAAATCCTACAGTCTACAGTTTTTTCTGCAGATTTGATGGTGTATTATGAGCATGTGGGTTGTGTTTGATGGCAGAGCCACACCAGACATCATGGGCACTGGGAAAAGGTCTCTGTAGAGCATAATCCATACGGCTTTGTGTGTTCAACCAGCTATCTGATTGCATTACTGTAAATAGTGGTTTGGGTTTGGAACCGCTGAAACCAGTGGGCCGACTGTGTTTAAATACAGTCCTGGGAGAGAGATATGCTCTCATCTCTCTCTCTCTCTCTCTCTCTCTCTCTCTCTCTCTCTCTCTGTACTTATCGATTGAGGTCTGTGGTGGAGAGATATGAGCGAGAGGAGTGGATGCCGGGACGTAGGGCCACCTGACCACCCGAACATGATGATATGATATCACTTTCTACTGAGCTTAGGGAAAGGTGCTCATGAATGAACGTGGTATGACGGAGAAATGAGAAATCTAAACACCAAAGATTCGCCAAAGACTTTATCTCATTACTATGAAACTCACATGATGGCTAACTCAGAGAAGCTGCCAGATAATAAGCCTTAAGGTCAACCTTCTCAGGCTCCTTGTTCCATATAAGCCTCGAATCACCTCTTATATTTTCTTTATTTATTTCTTGGCAGTATCAAACTAAACATTCAGTTTGATTATCGTGTGTACAGTTTATTTTTTACATGTTTCCCATTTATTTATTTTTTTTATTGTTTCCCATCAGCCAAGAGAGAAGAGAGTCTGAAGTGTAGACTCGGACCTGTCAATCCAGAATGTAAATGCAATATTATATAACTATTTAATAACTATGTAGCTATATATCAATAACTATGCAATGCAAATAAAATGTACCGCAACATGACAGGAATAAATCTACCCAATCTAAGATCATAGCTGAATGATACACACGGAGTCTCAGGGATTAATATCTGTATCTAAACCAAAAAAAAAAATTTTCCACCTGCTCCATTTTTGCCTTTATTCTTTTCAGTGAGCCTTCACATGTTCTCCCACTGCACCACCTAATAAGCTGTCTAAGGATTTATCACGTCCGATTTGTCCCTGTAGGTGCAAAAACGATGACGATTGTCCGACAAATTGTCCTGTTTGTGGTGGGCACACATCGTACTACTCCCTGACTAAAAAGAAAAGAAAAAAAAAGACGGTGTTCATATGGCACGTTGCAACTTCACTATAAGCAAAAGAGACAGAAATAAATCCAAATGCTGCCTGGCGTACAGAATACCCAGCCCTTCTTCCAGCTCAGTCAATACGTCCGAACCTTGACAGGCAGACTTAGCTATTCTGTTTCTAGTTTGCGAGTGAAATTCACGCTGACTGTTTTGATGAGTGCGGACTGATTGTTTACATCCCACTGGACATAAACACAAAACTCAAATAACAAGTTACCACAACAACACTGCCGATTTCCGACATGCCTCCCCTAACCGAGAATCCTAACTTTTTTTGAACACCCCCTTCCACACGAAACACATCCATAAATGTTTGTTCTTTGCCACGCTTTGAAGTGCACACGGCTTCTCTTTAATGATTTTTTTTCCCCCCTCTGATGCTGACGGAAACCATGCTGACACCTTCTTTTGCTTCATCAAGTTTCCCAGCACAATTACATGAATTTACTTTCAATAAATTACCATCTTTGCATACATCAGTCAAATCACAGAGCTCAGGCATTCGCAAACAATATGCATTATTAATTTAATTGTCACAGTTTATTTAGTTAACTCATAACCGACTTGGACAGGCATGCCTTGATAAAGCATTTAAAAGCATCAGCGTTGGCTTTTAAAGAGGAATCGCTGAATGACATGCTCTCGTTTGCCTCATAAAACTGAACTGAGAGCAGTTAGTAATTCGGGGTGTGGACAAAGCCTTCGTGCAAAGGTCTAGGTTCACATATGAGTCTTAATTAACTCTGAATGATGCATTACAATATCGCCTAAATCTTAGTTTTAATAGGCCAATTCACATATAAAACTTACTGGCCACATTATTAGAAATCTTTCCTTTTGTAGCTCCACCAACTGGTTTCCTGACTGTAGATCTCACTGGATGTTTTGGGGTTGTGGACCACTCCCAACCTAGCAGTGACACCAATGTGTATAAAAAACATCTGCTTTTCTACTGATCTTTACAAAGTTCTAACCAACTTAGATTTCTTTCCACATCCGATGCTAGGCTCCAAATAAACTTTTAAAAGAGGAACTTAACCTACATTTATTCGAGGCATTTAGCATGCACTCTTATCCAGATTGATTCCCTGACTAATCACATTACAGAAGAAACTAATGTAGCATTTGGAGTCTTTCCCAGGGATAATTATAGGTACAGTAAGATGTTCTTGTCTGAATGAGGAATTAAAAGCTAGTCTACTGAGCGGAGGGCCACTCATCCCATACAAACCACAGTCTAAAGGACAGAAGGGCTGCATGACTATTGCCATTTCTAAAACCGTGTCAACACAAAAATTAAATGCATGATCTGTACTGATCTGAGCAGCACACGCATGCAGTTTCTAATCATTATCCAAATTCTCCAAAGAATCATTAATACTTGTTGAGACGTGATCTGCGTTCAGTGAAAATGACACTGAACACAGTGTCATTTGGTCTTTTGATTACAGCTGATATGGTGAAATACCACTGCTGTCCCCCATCCAGCACTCTAGGCTCTGATTCCTCACTCTGGAAAGAAGAGTCCTTGGGCAAGACTGTTCAAAAGCATGGAATCAACATTTTCAGCAATATCACAACATAATGTCCAATATCAAATGACCTCAGTATGCTTGTCCTGTAAGTTTACAGCTTTCAAAAAAATGAGCTGCTAATGAGGGAGCTGTAAACGAAAATTAATTCATGTTAAGTGCATCCAGACTTGAGAAACAGACAACCTATGCTATCCGAGCACTCCTAGGGCGAAAAGTGGGGAAACACCCTGGACAGGTCACCTGTCACCCGCAGGGCAGACACGGAGACAAACATAGTCAGATCTAGGAGCAATGCAATTTAGCATCTCTATATCACCTATCACCTGATGTACCTGTCATTGGTCTGTGGGAGAAAGCCCACACAGACAGAAAGGCACCATGGCCACCCCAGCCAGGACCTGAACTCAAGACCTTCTCACTGGGAGACAACAGCGCTAATCACTGTATAACCATTATTTAATTGCTTGTTGTTCACAGTATTCAACCTCAGAAATGAAACATTTAAAATATCTTTTAGTTAATAGTGAAATATTTCTGTCAGTTATTATTGTGTACAAAACAACAAAAACTGTTCACACAGCAAGTGTAAAGTAAAGTGGAGCTCATGCTGTCCAAACATTAGAATAGTTTGTGTAGCAAACTGTAATAAAGATTACAAACACAAGCAGCGTTCAACTGCACAGTAAGGAGTGAACATGAAGAAAATGCACTAAACAGTTGAACATTTAACAGGATCAGAGCAGCTAACGCAGCCTCATATGCACTTGTGTCAATATAGAACACAAACTGTGTTTATGTTTATGAATATAGATGGTTCAGACTGTACATTTTGGTGTCTGATATGTTCAACATCATTTGTTGCAGCAGCAGTAAAACCTGGCCTCCAGTTTTGTTTTGCATTTTTTCTTTTGTTTTGTTTTACTTTTTTGATTGGGCCTTTCCAAATGAAATGAGAAGGTTTATTAGAAAACAAATCCCTCAATCACACCTAAACAGAAGAGTCGATTTGCATGGATATCAAATCATGCTGGGTTAATGCCTCCATTTGCCCGAATGAGCGGAATAACCGAAATCAGCCATAAACATCAAGCCTGGCCTAGGCCTCATGCTAGACACACACAAACACACACACACTAACACAATCACTTGCATCAGTCATCCTCCATCACTAACCCAGCAGAATGAGGTCATAAATATTCAGCGTGACTTCAACCTATCCGATGCCAAGCAGACGAGCATGTAGCCTGAGAGAGAGAGAGAGAGAGAGAGAGGGAGGGAGAGAGAGAGAGAGAGAGAGAGAGAGAGAGAGAGAGGGAGAGGGAGAGGGAGAGAGAGAGAGAGAGAGAGAGAGAG
>JBBPCZ010000148.1:4502229-4512833 GCA_037974445.1 Brycinus macrolepidotus | reverse complement strand
GAGGGGGGGAGAGAGAGAGATAGAGAGAGAGAGATAGAGAGAGAGAGAGGGAGAGGGAGAGAGAGAGAGAGATAGAGATAGAGAGAGAGATCCTCTGATGAACACTGACACACTTAAACTGTGAGCTATCCCAAGGCTTGAGGGGCACCTAAGGCACATAACACATGCCCCTCTACTCTCCTCTCTCTCTCCCTCTCTCACAAACACACTCACACACATACACACACACACACACACACACATGCATACACATGCTTTTCCGCCCCTCTTCCATCTTGTCGCTGAAAGAGCAGGCTTGCAAACATTTCTGTTAATTATGTATTACAGCTGTCCTTCATAAACTTAATTACCAGGCGCTGAAAGGCAACGGGCCTCCATTAGCATACGCGCATGAAAGAGACATGGCATATGCAAAAATACGATTTTAATTAGCATCCTCTGATAGGGTGCCTCACAAATCAAACTGGCACGCTGGAAGGGGCTCGCGCCGCCGTGCCTGGATCAGCACTGATGGCTGATGGCATGAGCGGCAGTGCCCGCTGGGACGCAACACAGCGGCAGGCAGGAGGAGAGGACCTGGACCCTGGCTCCAGATGCACCGCTGAGGTTTGAACGGTTTCATCCGCATAACTGTTCTAAACAACAGCTCCAGGATCCCACTGACTCTCTCCTTATTTTTTTCTTTCTACTTTTCACTCTTAGAAGTCGCAGTTGTGTCCGGAAATAAATTAAACTTTCTGCAGTCAGATCACTAGGTTCCTTTTTGAAAAATGCCACAAATCCAGCAGATATTGATACTACTCTGATCCACTGGCATTGTCATACTGACAGTACTCTAGTCCAGGCATTGGAGGCAATCATATTTCAGTGGGGGAAACAAACTTTAAACTTCCCTGTCAGTACAATTAACTCAATGATATGCAAGTGGGGAAGTTCATAGAGCTACAGCTAATCATCCAGGACAAGGTGGTACCACGCAAGATTTCTTTCAGACTAATGATAAAGAAGGTAAAAGAGAAGCCAGCAGTCACTCATCTGCGAAAAAAGAAGCACAGAGATGCACACGGGCATTTAGACAAAACTCATTTGGAAACGTATAAAATCTCTTTTGAAGCAATGTATTCTAATCAGAGGGACAGCGATAGAATTCTTTGGCAATAATTCAGCTAGTCATGACTGGAGAAAGTTTGCATGTATGGAGGTGCTTCCAGAACAACCCCAAACTTACAGCCAAAATTCAGTCCAGCAACTGAATTGGGTCTTTATTGCTTTTTATTATAAAAGCATAACAGCAAAATCTAATGACTGTAGATGACGGAAAGTTGTAATTGCCAACCAGAGCTTTGCAACAAAGTACTAATTTTATACATTTTCCTAATACCTTTGTCTTACCAATTTCTTTCTTTTTTAATCATCTTTGTTTTTAGTCATGAATTTATATGCTTTATGTTCATATGTGTAAGTACAAAGTCAAAGACATTATGCAAATGTATTTGAAATGGATAAATGCACTGGAGGTATATTAAATGACAAAACTAAAAGTGTCTGAATACTTGTTTTCCCTAAGTCTAGTCTTGTTCTGTGGAAAGCCATCCTTCCCGTTTTAGTCATTTAATTACACACAGAATGTAAATGTGATTTTTATGTAACCATACACTTAATGCGCAAGATTATGCCACTATATTGAAATAGCTATTGAATATAAATCAAACTTACAGCAACAAAAAGAAGGGTTAAACATATAAATCTCCCTAATATCTGCCAGAGGGCTGTTCCAGTCTCTGAGATTAAAACAAGAATGGCGGGTGTTATGGGTTGCTACTTTTAACTAACGACACGCTCCACCTTGTTAGCCCTGAGAAGCAGATCGTAACAGGGTTGGAGTTTTGCTGTTCTGCTTTTATGATTTTTGTCAAAGCTTTTAATAAAAAGCAATAAAGACCCGATTCAATTTTCTTTGCATGTTGAAAGTGAGTTTTCATTATGATGTCACTTCTAATGCAGGCCCGCTGAAGGGATGTACATAAAGCAGGGTGTCGACGCCAGCCGGAATGAACAGAAATTCAGTTTAATCAAATGCTATAAATAATAAGGAATGAATGAACCAAGCCTGAGAGGAGCAGATATATGAAGCACAGTGTGGAGAGGAGCAGTAAATGATTGAAGCGACTGTGTGCTATTGAGTGTGTTTGTAACAAAAAATGCCTCGTCAGCTAGCCTGGAATATCCATGCCTTCACCTCTCTACCAGGCCGGGTCAGTGTGTTTTCTACCACAAGGTCATAATAGAATATCAGCAAAACAGTCTCTCTCGCACACACAACCATACACACACACACACACACACACACACACACACACACACACACAACTAACATGTGGCTCCAAGCAGTGATCATCATCAAAGTGAAATGCAACACTAATAGCATTATCTGCTCCTTTACAAATGCAATACTATAAAATTGCATAAAACGTACAATAGTTTTGATAATACTAAAAGAATTTACAATTGAGATGATATGCCTAGGTTACATTCAGTAAAAATGTAATAAACAATTCAAATTAATACAATAAACAATTTTCCACCGGGCAGTGTAGGCTAGTTCATAGACAGTAGGCAATGGCTGCCAAGCAACGTAACAATACTTATCATAATGGTTTTAATCATCTGATGCATTCAATTGATGTTCAAGTGTTTAAAACATTCATGCTGTAAAACATTCATTATACCACAGTTCTTCACAATGTGACTGGCTGAGAGGAATTGAGGAATTTCGTGAGTGTCAACATCTCTTGCTAATAGCACTCCAACCAAATTTCTTTTAGTATTACTTTGCTTTACTTGTCTGCAATGTACCACTGACTATTAAAAAATTAAAAAACATAGCAGCCACAATGAAGTGTAATTCTAACAAAATCATTCTGAATATCCTCTTATGCTAATAGCAAGAGATGTGAGCAACAAATGAGTTCTATTCATTAAGCATTATTTTGGTTGAATGGACCACGGAACATATTGATAGTTTAAATTAAGTAAACAGCCCTGGACAGTACTAAACACAATTCACAAAAACCTTGCTTTGATTATTTGTATTTTCAACAACAACAAAGACTAGGTATTTCAGCTGGTTGTCAGGCTCTGAACTGAAGTTGTTATGTGTTATGAATAAGTAACATGTACAGTAAATTTGAAGTATAAATAAACAAATATGTTACTTCAATATTACAAGTTTTAAATGTTACTTATTTATTTGTCGCATGTACAGTTTATGTTAGTTATACATAAATAAACTTGTCACTATAAATAGTATTAAACCCAGTGTGGAAAGATTGATGTGTGTTGAGGTGCTTGTGGCAATGAACAAGATCGTTACTGTGGAAATTTTATATTTAAAAAAACTACTTAACTGTCTGAAATGGTGATGCCACAGCCTTAGGTTGCCAGGTGTCCAAGAGAGCACAGTTCTCTTGGGTAGGGATGGCCCTCCCTCTCCCCCATCGCTCAATCCAATATTAATAACAGAATTAGTGGTTAGCGTTCTCTTTCAGGCATGTTGAGCTGTCCAATGACGTTACATTAGCAGTAGGTCAAAAAGATGCAGTAGTGCTTCATGGGAGTCATACGTGAACATGCTACTCTTCACCCTCCCAGTGCTGGTGGCACTGAATGATTGGGGAGTCCTAGCTAGCAGGTTGAATTAAACAGAAGTAAATTGGGGAAAAATCTATTTATAAGGTAACTTATTCATAACTATTTCAAGGTAAAGATTTCTACATTAACAACTACTGGCAGTAATAAACAGTGAGTTCTTGGTTTGACCGCATGATCATACTCTAAAACACATTACATTTCTTAGTAAAAGAATAGTTTATTGTCACTATTATTAATAATATGCTAAATTATTTATTAAACATTTGTGTGTTTTATCACATTGAATGCTGTCACCATTTTATGAAAGCAATAAACCACTCAAGGCCGTGTGCTAAGCTTAACTGCTTTGCAGTCTGTCCAACAACACTCTTTTCCAGTGGTGAAATTACTAATGCACTGCCTCTCGTGTCTCACTGCTTCATTTTACACCACCTTTGAATATAGCTCAGTCAGTCAGATATTAGAATCAAAACTAGGTTCTTTAAACATGTGTCTGTCCTGACTGCATTAGACATGTTCCTGAGCATATTAGACAGTGTGTCTGTCCTGCATGCATTAGACATCTTCCCAAACATATTAGACAAGCAGGCCCTAAGTGAGATGACACTTTGAGAAGTCAAATTACACTCTAGTCAAGCGTAAACACGATAGAAGAAAACCTGGGGAGCATGTGCTCTAATAGATGGGTGCACTGTTCGGACGGGAAGGCCTCAAAGGAGGCCTTGGAGCCTGGTGAGGCTGGTAAGGCTTGGCTGCTCTGCTCCCCCCACCCCAAGTGGCCCCACAGTGGCCATTTTGTATGCTAGACTGGGCGGCAGAGCGAGCCGGGCCAAGCGAGACCCGACACGGAGAGCCCCTCGCCTCATCTGCCAGCTCTAATGATGGCATCCACCTGCTGTTTTACTGCCACAGCTGGAGCCAAAACCATCCCTCAGCGCTCTCAGCCCCCTCCCACTCTCTCTCTCTCTCTATCTCTCTCTCTCTCTCTCTCTCTCTCTCTCACTCTCTCTCTCTGTCTTCCACGTGTACGTGCTTGTCCACCTCGCTTCATTGCTTTGATGAACTTTTTATGGTCAGCACCAGCGAATACCTCATCAGGAACCGAAAGGGTAGGGTGGTTTGGGGAAAAAAGGGGGCTGTAGGGCACCCCGAGGTTTCTAAGACAGATCGATGGAGTACTATGCTAGCCTGTTGGATAAAGAAAGGAAGTCTAGCTCTGTCTCTCTGCATTGTTTTGTTGAAGATGGATTGTGGTGCTGTATTAATATGACGACACTGAGCCAGGTAACCACATAAAGCTGGAGTTTTGGAGGATTTGCTCTCAGAGTTAAAGTAGTGGCTGGTGAATAGTAATGAGACAAAAGTTCACTGAGCAAGCTGTGCATGCAAACGGATGAGCAAAGAGAGTTAAAACCATCCAATGAATTTCCACTGAAATCCATCTAAAATGAAATGAAATTGAGAACTGCAAAGATAGTCTCATAAGAACTAGAAACTTAGCAGATTTGGTAGACCAAATTCTTTTCCAAGTAATCTGGTGCTCTGCAGTGTTATGAAGGGTGATTTTATTATTAGTCTGAAAGGGTCCATATCCTTTAGATAAACATGTCTAAAACCGCCAGACCCTGCTTCAGCCAAGATTCAGACAAGAAACTTACCACAAGGACGGACTGCTCCTGAAGCTCTGTGACTTCGGCTTGCTATGGGGACCAGGCCCGCCTGATGCCGCTGGTCAGGGTAGGGGACATCGCAAGCGGTGTGTGGGGAAGCGGAAGTGCGGCAAGCGACCAGGGGTCCACGCTTGGCTAAAAGCTAAGAAGATCATCGGGGTCTCTCTTCCTTCTGTCATGGACTTTTACCCCACACGCTGCAACTGCAAAGCCACCAGCATTGTGGATGACCCCACACACCCCTCATACACCCTCTTCTCCACCACACACCCCTCACACAGCCTCTTCTCCCCAACACACCCCTCACACACCCCCTTCTCCCCAACACACCCCTCACACACCCTCTTCTCCCCAGCACACCCCTCACACACCCTCTTCTCCCCAACACACCCTCTTCTCTCTCCTCCCATCTGGCAAAAGATTCCATAACATACAGGCTTCCACTAGCCCTAACCCTAATCCTAATTGAAACATAACCTGTACCCCCCCACACACACAAACACACCCCTCACCTGAACTTTCTTCCTTCCTGCCTTAAACAAACAACTCACACTCCAACTGCCTCTGTAAATACCCCTCTATTTATTAGATTATATTGCACATTCCCTGTCCTGCTGCTGCTTTATTTGCACAGTTATATTTATTGCTGTTCTGCCTCTATTCTTCATTTCTGCATTCATTCATTCAAACTAGTGCTGCAGCTGTCAACTGCACAAATTGTTGTCTTATCCTGTTGTTTTGTTGCTCTTGTGTTTCTTGCACTCTCTTTCTATTTGCACTCTGTGTATTTTGTCCTGTCCTGGTCTTGTGGTGTTAGTGTTTTCGTTCTTTGTGTTGCACCTTGGTCCTGGAGGCACGCTGTTTCGATTCACTGTGTACTGTGTATATGGTTGAAATGACAATAAGCCTACTTGACTTGACTTGACACTCTGAAACATTTACCTCAACCTCTTAAGAGATCTTAAGAAGGGAGGCGTTTAATGGTTCCAAGCTTCCAACCCTAATTTAGCATAACTAAAATTACAATTATATTATAATATAAAGACCTTGATTAGTTAGATCAGGTGGAGGGTATTTTGGAGGGAAATTATCAAGCGATACAGATAATTGTTTGATTTTTTAAACAGTATAATTCAACAAATTTTCAAAAGTGGAGAAAATTACAGTAACAAAACACTGAGTCTACATGATGGCGTAGAGACAAAATTAATCCTTCCCGCTGGGTGGACCAAGGTCCAAACAAGTGGTGCTGAGAGGACTAGGCTTTCTCCCAAAAGTTGAGTCAGCAGAAGTTTGCAGATTTCATGGATTAAAAACTCATTTTTTTCAAAAAAGACCAAAGCAAACCAAGGACTGATTTGCTCCTTTCACTAAGCAAGGGTATTTTCTCCTCCACAGTCTTTGGCTTTTGGGAAAAATCAATACATAGAGAAATATAGAATCTTTTTCATTATGTGGAGATTCTTTAAAAATGCCCAGTGATAATTTTGTCCCTGTTGTATAGAACCATATATTTTGTACACTAGTGCTTAGAGGTTAGCTATTACTTTTCAAAAGTTTTGAATAAACAGTAAATGTAATATTATAACTGGTTGAAATTATGAATACCCATAATACATGACATTTCAAAAGTGATATTTATCACAGAGCAGATAACTTGACAAAAATCCCTATCAATTGATAATTATAGTGTATGATCTATCCTTGAAAAACTCCTTGTTGTCAAAGCACTTTTGACAAAGTATTGACTGAAATACTTTTTATTGTGCATTAATATGCTCTGCATTAATATATACAAATAGCCAAGAATATAAATTGAAAAGGCATTCCAAACTTTCCAAAAATTCCAAACATTTGGACTCAAAGCCCAAATGCATGGTAAAGGGCCTGCAATGGTTCTTTGGAACTAATCCATAGATAAACCACTTTTTTCAGTAAATAACTTTTCAGTGGACACCTCTTTAAAGAGCCATTCTTGAAAATGCTCTTTAACATGTGAGTGTGAAGGTTCTATATCATTTTCTAGAGCCGTCTTTTCAGCACAACCTTTATTTTTAAGAGTGTAGACGTGATACTCTCTCAAACTTAAAGGTGCCAAAAGACATTCTTAGGAAAGATGCTTACCATAGAATAACCACTTCTAGTCTCCCAAAGAACATTTCCTTGTTTTCCTCAGTTCATATTTGTAAATGATATGTGAGGAACCTTTTTAAAGAAACATTAAGGAACCTTTATTTTTTAAGAGTGTGTCAATATATTGCCCAGTATCACCATGGCATGAAAAAAAATAAATAAATAAAAATAAATATCTAGAGTCTATTTCCGCCAGGAATCACTCGTCAAGAGCACCCAGGTTTCAGGTTGCTTGAGCTGATTCCCCCAGGAGCTCCTGAGTAGGTGTTCGTTGAGAACTTTAAATTTGATGAGTATGAATTAAAAAAAAGAAGAAGAAGAAGTTAGAAAGAGACGAAGAAGACGAATCTAAAAATAGAGATGAAGCATCAGTCCAGGAGACAGGCTGAAATTACAGCGCGCCGGAGAATGACGGCAACTTTTCCTCCCTTTGCCGGAATCTGTCAGAGCCTGGGAGGTCTTAAGGGAGAGAGGCAGGCTTGACAACATGTCAATATCACTTTAGGAGTGTCTGTTTTGGGGAAGCTCTCAGGGATGTATCACATGATTCCAGCACCTCGCGCCTGCCTGAAATCCGGCAGACAGATTTGATAGCCTCGGAAAAAGCAGGCACTTGATCTGCGAGACCACAGGAAGACGATTAGAAAAAAACGAAGAGGCAACAATCCTTTGTTTATCACTGTCAACACGTTTACCGAAGCAGACACTTTGTCTAACTTCTCGTCTATGTCAAAGGCTGCAGCAGGAAGTGTGATATGAAGAATTCTTCTTTTGTGGAGGCACTCAGAGCGTGTGTCTGTGGGAGTGAGCCAGGAAGAGAAGGCTTACCACTGTTGCACCTCTGCCTTAAATCTGTCACTCACTGTCTCCTCCGGACACGTCAGGATGATTGAGTACAAAGTCTTATTTATGCTGACAACTTCAGCTGCTGTTCATCCAGGCAGAACAATCGGCACACCGAAACCAGCAGTCAGAGCCACAAACGGCCCCGCAGCTATGGTGCAGAGGGTGCGCGTTTTTTCTTTAAAGAGAAAAGATGCTTGCCGCTTCTTGACGCATTGATGCCGTCTCATGCGGGACACTGCGGTGGGAACGTCAGTGCTCAAGGTTCACCTCAAAGCCTGGGAATGAGTGTATGTTTGAATGTATTAAAAGTGGTATGCAGGGGTTTGATAAAGTTGACTGGGTTCCTTTGTTTATTAGCAGCAGAAGGTAAGCCAGGCATCACACATGCACAGACCACCAGTGTAGCTGGGTGTATAATGATGCATGCCTACTTTTTTTACAGGGCTTTTTCCTTATAAAGGCAATTAATGTAAATAGATTTATCTCAAAGTAATCTGAATGATTGGTCCATTCATCATTAAATATGAACACAGTATGAAGAATACCAGACATACCAAATCCGCACAGTGCATAAACTTGACCTAACATTTAAAGTAACTGGTCAACAAATGATTTGGTTTCATGTTATCCATTATTGGGCTTCATAGGGGTCACTCAGTTGAGCCTATTTTGCTTTCAAGACAATAGCACATTTTATCTGCTCCCAGGATCCTAGAACAGTGCAGAGAACATCCCTGATTGATAGAATTGTAATCAACACACTGCAAAAAAAATAAAAAATCTTAGCATGTGAAAACATTTTGCTTACAGTCAATATATCTCATTTTTCTCATTAGGTGATTTTTTTTTATCATAATTCCACTTGTTCTAAGTTGTTTTATTTCATTGTCAGACAACTTTATCATAAGCATCATTTTTCAAAACAAGCAAAATAATTTGCTCTGACAGAATTATTCAAGTACACAAAAGTCTAATTAGAGCCAGTGGGCTGTAGGTAGCATCGAGCCATGAAAGAACCGAAGTCTGGAAGGACTGCCATACATGATGCTCCTCCTCTTTCCAATCTAATGTTCTTTACATTTCAATTTCTACATTGCATTTCCCAAGATACACCCAACCACCCCATCTCAGTGTTCATCAAAGGAGGGGTCTGGCCTTTTAGCTCAAGCTGAAGCCACCCAGAAGACCAGCCCTAGTTGGCCCAAATTCTCAGAATTCTCTCCCCCCTACTGTCACACAGTCTCTTCTCTTCAACAACATGAAGGCACGGTCTGAACTCGCGAGACCAAGGATGTGCCTAAATATGCGAGAAAATTGTGAAAGTTCGTTGGCCCACACCAACAGAGCGGTTTATTGGCAGCGTGACAGTGATTGAAGTCAGGGTGTCACATTAAGACAGTATAAGCAGCACGCCTGCAAACATTGGCAGAGAACTGTAATTAAATCTATACTTCTGGCTCCCTTAAGAATGTCGGCCCCATTTCGACGGTGTAGGTGATTCATTAATGACTGCAGACTGGTGACAGCGTTTATCTCTACTGCTCCATGGTAAAGCAGGACAGTGCTAACAGATCCCTTAAAAGACAAGAAAACCAGGCATTCAGTACACCGTTTGAGCAATTAGGCGAAGCTTTTGTTGTTTCTGGATCTCTCCGAAGCCCTTAAGAGGAGATTTTAATCTCTGTCTCTACACCTCCCTGGCAAGCAGCTTATCCAACGTTCAATATTGAACTTAATATTCTAATGTGCCTGAAGACAATCCTTTGTTCTGAAGTCTGCAAAAGCTCCCTTCGGCTTCCTTTTGGGATGGGATGCCTGGGATAGATAAATAAATAAATAAATAAATGTGAAATTTGAATCATAAATAAGAGTATGCCATGCCTCTAAGCTCTGTAGGAAAACAGACCTAAAATAATAATGAAAAAAATAATGCTAGCTTCGAAGGGGTCAGTTGGTAATGTTGACCCCTCACCCCCTATTTGTACATTTTTGACTGGGAGGGTGATTAATTAACCTAAATTAATCACACACATTTTTGCTGTAAAAGTAGTTAAACATTTAAATGAATTTTGGCAGATGAGTGAATGAATAATCAACATTACAGACTTTCAACGTCTCTTTTATTTAATAACTTTTTGTGCACTGTTCATATGCAGTAATGGTCGCAACAACCAAAAACGTGGCCTAATATGCTGAGGAAAAAAAATCAAAAATGCTTCAGCAAGAACAATGACAGAACTACGTCCATATATAAGGTGTAGTTTAAGACAATGTACGTACAAGGAGTCAGAAGCATTTTTAATG
>JBBPCZ010000148.1:4468817-4499623 GCA_037974445.1 Brycinus macrolepidotus | reverse complement strand
AAAAAAATAACGTAACTACTGGAAAGTTATTTGATTCAGAAATCAGCGACGCTAAAGGCAAGCTACTGGAAAATGTAGTTAAACTAATAGCTTCGCTACAAGTTGTGGCACTGCCTAAACGTTATTCTAGGTGCTTAAGAATAGAAAAAAATCACCGGTTGGGTGTGTCCGGATGTCTGGCTAGAACTGTAATTACACCATATTTATAAGCTTGTACACATTTGCTCATCCAGTGGTTCTTCTGAAATCAAGGGAGTTTGATCTATTAATACACTAGATGGTGGAACATTGCTGTGGAGGATTTGGTTGCATTCAGCCAGGGGAGCATCAGTGAGGTCAGGTAGTGATGATGAGTTCTGGATCACAAACACCACTCCAGCCTCAAAGCGTTTATCACTCCACAGCTTAATAGTATCGATCAGTTACAAAGATGAGTGCTTTTAATGAATTCATTTTCCTTTTTATTTGTCACCTGTTTACCTTTTCTTTATTCTAGTTTCACAGTTAAAGCCAGAAGTAGTGATCATTTCAAATAATTAAATGCCATATTAGAGCCTCAAACTTTGCACTTTCATGTTTTCATTTTTTTATTTTTTTTTTTATTTTTTATGAGATGTGGAGGTGTTGTAATTGCAGGTGGCGCGTGACATGGGGTTTCGGAGCTGTTTGTTTATGGCGGCCGGTGACTCTGTGCAGTCACCCCAGAGAGGAGAGCAGTCAGATCCACTCAGGGCCACGTCCCGCAGATGAAACATCCGTTCAGGCCCCGCTGCTCAGGTTTACTTTCAACCGGCCTGGTCCTCCGAGGGCTGCAGAGACCCAGGCCCCCCGAGGAGCTGTCCATCTATTCAAAAGCAAGTGGTGGGTGGGGGGGAGGAGTATGATTTATTTAGAGTGTTTACTGTTTACTGTCTCTACTAAGCCTTAGAGAGCAAATTAATTTTTTACAAATTTCCCCAAAGTATAAAAGAGCGGCCGAACTCCAGGGTATCTGGCTTCCGAAATGATCAAGTGTTGGAGTTTTGTGTGATTCTTATCACCTTTATCAATGACAGGCCCCATTTCCTTCCACGCTTCAGTTTATGAATATTTCAGAGTGAAGTATCCGTCCATAGGCCAAGAAGCAAGTAAACGGAAAAGGTCAGTTCATCTCTCTCTCTCTCTCTCTCTCTCTCTCTCTCTCTCTCTGTGGGCTGTGTTAAAGGCAGCCAAAGAAGACAATAGCTGGTAGCTGGAAACTTATAAATGCTTTGATTCTCTGAAGAACCTTTCTATGTATATATATACATATATATATATACATATATATATATATATATATATATATATAAATAAATTATTTTCTAAATGCAATGGACAAGTACGAAGGCCCTTTTTAAAGTTTAAAGAAGTTTAAAGGAAAGGCTTATTTAGGAACTTTTATTTTTAAAGGGTCACATATCATGGAGAATTGAAATCGCCTCACATCAGTGAAAAAGAAGAGCATGCTATAATGCCTAAACACTGAAAAAGGTTCAAAACGTATTGTTCGCAACCTTCACAACCCACACATTCCATTTCCAAGATCTAGTCCATTCGGACAAGATAAGATGAGAGTTTGTTATTTTTGTGACATCACAAAGTTATTTACATACAACCACCTATTAAGCCTAGGGGGACTTAGCTGCACCCCCAGTAAATATTTAAGTTACAAGGAGAGTTTCAGCTCAGACCGCTTTCGGAATGAAGGAGTGTTTAGCTTGGATTGATTTTGGAACGAGACACAATACAGGGCAGCCAGTCATAACAGAGGTCATTCACATCTATTAGTCTTAAAGGGACAGTAATAAAAACAGCCTGTTTCATTCTAAGTGATTGAGAGAGGAAGGGAAATGGTTATATAAAAAAATAATTTTGACAATTGTGACAATGCATAATATCACATGAAAAATGAATTTTGGGAAAACATGTAGGAAATGGGACTTTTAAAAATGTGTAACAAAAATGACCAAAGTAGATCAATTTTGTTTGTTTCTTGTGAAACACATAAAGCAGAAGTAGTGTAACAGTTTAGAAAATATTCCTGCTATCATAATTTTCCATGCCAGTCCTCTGCAGCCTCATTCTGACATAAATGCTCATAGGGTCTCATCAGAATCAGAGTGAAGTCATCTCAGTCCAGCCCTTATCCAAGCATTACCCAACTGTCTGTCCGCAAAAACAGCCCAAATAACTGCTTTACGCAAAACCTAAAGAAAAAAACAACATCTAAATAAAGCTCCTGCATAACTTTTAAAAAGCTGTCTGCCTCTGAAATGGTCATGTGTGAAATGGTCATGTGACCATGGAGCAATGGAAGAAGGTGACCTGATCTGATGAATCTTCTTTTACATCATGTGGATAGCCATGTGCATGTGCATTGCTTAGCTGGAGAAGACACGGCATCAAGATGGATTATGTGAAGACACTAAGCTGGCAGAGGCAGTGTGATGCTCTGGGCAATGATCTGCTGGGAAACCTTGGGTCCTGGCATTCATGCAGATGTAACTTTGACACATATACTCCTTCATGGCAACAGTATTCCGTAATGGCAGTGGCCTCTTTCAGCAGGATAATTCCTTGCCACACTGCAAAAATGGTTCAAGAGTGGTTGGAGGAACATGACAAAGCACTGAAGGTGTTGACTTGGCTTCCAAATTCTCCAGATCTCAATCTGATCACTCATCTGTGGGATGTACCGGATGATCTAGTCCAATCCATGGAGGCCTCACCCAACTTACAGGACTTAAAGGATGAGCTGTTAATGTGCCAGATACCGCAGCACACCTTCAGAAGTCTTGTCTCAGTGGGTCAGAGCTGATTTGGTGGCACGAGGGAGACCTACACAATATTAGGCAGTTGGTTTTAATGTCGTAGTCGATGTATATGTGTGAGACTGATAATCAATGTATATGTGTGAGAAAATGACACAGAACATCCTGTGTACATAGTCCACATTTGCAGATATTCCTGAACAACGTAAACAACATAAACAATGTTATATTTATGCCTCCCCTCTGTTTGGTGTGATAATATCATTTAACTTGCTGACACTGTAAACATTCGAATGCACGTTTTCGACATTCCAATGTGTGTTCATAGGATTCAAGGAATATTCAAATTTTTATCTCGATAGCCCTACTGAGACTGGTGATTTAGATTCACAGACCGTCCAGGAAAAATGACCAAATGAGGTGCCTAATCAACAGTGTTTAATTCCTGCCTGATTCATCACTGCGGCTGAGAATCTCATTGCATTCTGAAACTCGGGGCTTAGAAATGTGTGGAGAAAAAAGAAAAAAGACAGTAAGAGCATAGACACATTCTGAGTTCTTCAATGACAAGCTGACTGTTCCGCCATAAAGCACCGCCAATTTAAATTGCAAAGTGGGTTGCCAAGTCTCCTCAGAGGCAATAACTGTAAGTATTTTGCGACTTGGCGAAAAAATAAATAAATAAAGGTGAGGTATGCAAATAAGGTTGACGGAAGAGTACTTTGAGGCGAGTAGGTAATGTAGGAGCTATTCATCACGCAGGGGGAAAAAGGAGCACCGGCCGTCCTTGGCATATTCTAATGAAGGCCATCATGCAAAGGAGCAGGACCTTTTCTGTCCCCCCCCCCCCCCCAACACTGCACTAGTTCATATTCAATAGAGAAATGTGGTACATATAGTGAACAGGGTGCATATGGTAGGCAAGCACACATACACACCGACTGATATTAAGGCATAAAAAAAAAACATCCTCCCACTTTGGATGACTTAAGATGAAAGAACATTACAGGAGCTAATTAAACGTATCAGTGGCAAAGCTAACAGTGCAGACTAAAGCTGGGCGGGTGCATGGCGGCCAGACAGAACACACAGGATACATGGCGTTTGTAGGGATTCAGAAGCCCACCGGCGAGTGTTTTCATGTGTTGAATGTGTCAGGTCAGGAGAGGGCTGCCTCTCACCTGTCTCTGCCTGTCCACATGCGAGAAAAAAGCATCAAATAAATAAATAAACAAACAAACAAACAGGACTGACGGCACTGGTAATTGACAGCGAGCGAACCAGCCAAGTTGCGTGCCCTTACAATGACTTTGAACTTTCTCACTTGTAAAGATTAAGCATAAATATTGAAATATTGAAATGAAAGATGTGCTGTCGGTGCTGTGGATATGGAGCAAGATGGGTGTTGGGGTGGGGGTCCACGTTCAGGTGTATGTGTGTGCATGTGTGTGTGTGTGTGGGAGTGGGGGGTGGTGGTGGTGGTGGGGGGGGGGGGGGTTGTGGTTGTAGTCTCATCTCTGCATCCGTAAGCAGCCCGGGCCTCCTCCCAGAACCGACAGTTATGGATAGGAAGCATTACCAGCCATGGTAATTAAAGGCAAAACTAATACAGGCTGGAGGAGGAAGGGGGGTGCTCATCCTCAGTCTCCATTCATCATGGATTGGCTGCGTCACACGGCACATGAATTAGACCATACTGCGACTTTCTGCTTTTAGCAGCTTGCAGTGGTCTATGCGTTATTGCGTTCCTGACCCTAAAACTCGCTTTGCATTTTAGATGCAAAACTTGCGAGAGATTTGAAATTGAAATCAACAGGAGCATTTTCAACTGAAGGTGAGCAACTGCCATCTCCAAGGCCTAAACCTTGATGAAGCTAAGCAGGGTCTTCAAGAAATAGACGACTGAAAAGGTTCTAGTTAAATACTGGTTCAGAATTAATTGTCTATACACAAAGGAACAGCATTTGTGATACACTATATGGACAAAAGTATTGGGACACACCTCTCAATTATTGAATTCAGGTGGCTCCTTCTTTCCAGTCAAGACATTTTGGACAACACCATGCTTCCAACTTTGTGGACACAGTTTGGGGAAGAACCTTTTCTATTCTAGTATGACTGTTGCCCCAGTGCACAAAGCAAGCTCCATAAAGACATGGCTGGATGAGTTTGGTTTGGAAGAACTTGGCTGGCCCGCACAGGGCCCTGACCTCAACCCCATCCAACACTTTTGGGATGAACTGGAATGGAGATTGCGAGCCAGGCCTTCTCGTACAACATCGGTGTCTGACCTCACAAATGCTCTACAGAATGAATGGACACATTCCCATAGAAACTCCAAAATCTTATGGAAAGCCTTCCAAGAAGAGTGGAAGCTGTTATAGCTGCAAAGGGGGACCAACTCCATATTAAAGTCTATGTATTTGAATACAACGTCACTAAAGTCCCTGTTGGTGTAATGGTCAAGCGTGCCCAATACTTTTGTCCATGTAGAGTATTTGTGTATTTACTAACCTGTAATCCAGAACCAGAAGAAATGTTTTGGATGCTGCTGATGTCTATATTGCAGAAAAGACAAAACTATAGCAAAAAACATATATTGTTAAAAGTTTTTACACCATGTTAACTGATGTAGTTATAGTAAGTTGACCCATGTGTGAAAGTGTGTCTGTGTTTGTATCTGTACACAGCATGAAAGGAAACTGCACAAATACTTTCAGATATTTGAACAATCTCGTTAATTCATTCATTCATTCTCTGAGCCTCTTATCCTAACGAGAGCTGTGGGGAGTGCTGGACCCTTTCCTGGCACACAAAGGGCGAAAGGCAGGGAAACACCCTGGACAACACCCCAGTTCATCACAGGGTAGACACACAGATAAACGCATATTTATGCACATAGTCACACCTAAGGGCATCTCCAGTTTGCCTGTGAGAGGAAACCGGAGAAATCTACACAGATACATGAGAAGAACATGCAAACTCCACACAGAAAGACCCCAGGCCGCCTGGCTGGGAATCCAACCCAAGACCTTCTCGCTGTGTTCAACCAATCCAAATAGCGAAAGTGTGAATCAAAAGAAAATCATTTTAAAAGAATAACTAATGATGGAGCTCATTTGGAGCAGCGTTTATAACCTTTGAAAAGGTTCAAAGATACAATGAACTGTGTTTTGCTGCCTCTTAATAAGCATCAGAACACTAATTAAATGTAGTGAAATCTTTAAATGTATAAATAAATATACACACATCCCCGTTAGATGAGGCATAGATCTTTAAACTAGTTGACGACTCACATTTCAAATTTTCAAAAATGTTAGGGTTAGTGCCAGGGTGGCTAAGGCTGAGGTTTTGGTTGTTTGGTGGAGATGGTAAACATTAAGGCAAGCTTTCAGGTTCAAGAAATTGAGGTTAATACAAAAGATATTTCCTTAAATGTAAATTAAACACCAAATAAGCTTCAGTTAAGAATTTACAGTGGGATATCTGAATAAAGTATTACCAAAACATTTTCCTTGGCCCAAATACGATTTCCAGGTAATTGGAATGTTTACATTTCTGTGAAAAGGTAAACATGCAACAGACACTGAAACAGCCTGGAGATATCATATCTGTTTTTGAGAGCACAAAGACTATTTATATATTCAGTGGTTGTTATCCATCTACAAATTTACTGGAATGTGCCTGCAAAACTAGCCCATCTAGCACTAACTATTACCATCAGCAGCCAGTGGTGAAATCATCATCAGCAGGGCTCAATTTGCTCATACAGTTGTCAGTGGCACAATGAACAGCCCAGAGAAAGAGCACCTGCAAGAGTACTACTCAAAGACAAATGCACATCGCTCAATGCCACTGTTTTTGTCCCAGTACTGACAGTAGCTCAGCTTGTGGCCCTTGTCTACAGCTATGAGAGCAAAGAGCTGTGTGTCTGTGTCTTTGGATGACAGCAAAAAGGGCAACCAAGGATTGGAATGCCAAGGGAAGAGCTGGGTGAGTGTGTGTGTGTGTGTGTGTGGCCTGAGACGAAGTGCCATTCTGACATATTCTGCGTCGCATGGAGCGACATATCCGCTCTGCCAGGACCAGTCACCCCCGGCATCTTGACACACACACACATACACACACACACACTCCTACATCTCTGAGCATCACGTCGATACTGACACTGTGCCTGGAACAGCAGGAACCCAGCACGTCACATTCCCGTCAAGGCCTGCGCTGCAGTGAGACGACTTACACTCATACAAACAGACAGATAGAGTGAGAAAGAGAGAAAGAGAGAGAGAGAGAGAGAGAGAGAGAGAGAGAAACAGAAAGAGAAAAAGAAAGAGAAAGAGAAATTAGAAGGTCTGTTGAATGAAGGACAGGGAGAGTAATACAGGAAAAGCAAAAAAGCAGACAACTGGAAACAGACATGATGAAGTTAAATAGAATCATTCAATGATATTAAAACATTAATGCTTTGTATTTGATTAAAATTATTTCTAAGATTTGTATTTGGTGTAGTTTTAAAAAAAACAGCATCCTGTTTACTCATCTGCAACAGCTCATCTTGAACATTAAGTACCACATTTGATGTATCATGTTTGGTGTACCCCAGGGTTCCATATTAGACCATGCTCATTTATAAATTATACTTTTACACTTTCACAGCTCCATGCTTCCTCCTCTCCTGGCAACAGCAGCCCTACTGAAACATTGCACCTTGGGCGTACACCTATGAACATCTCTGATTTTTCTTCGGTTTAATTAGAAACCTGCTTGTGGTAGGTTGTGAGCTGGGTTGGGTGATAGAGCGCATAACAATGCAGAGAGGAGAAATCTGGATGTTGCTGATACTAGCAATGTTTAAAAGTCCACACATCTCCAACAGAAAAGGGCAAATGTAAAAGAGAGGAGGTACATATAAGCCCACTTACATTTACTCATATATGGTGACATTTAAATGTAGATTTGTACAACCCTGCTTTACCATGCACACAAAGCAAGACACAAAGCAAGTGAAAGGGCTAACCCAGGGTGGTAAGAGCAGGGGAGTGGGGGCAGTTTTAGAGCGAGACAGAGGAAAGAGAAGAAGACGGAGAGACTGATAGGCGCTGATCGTCACGATAAGCGCTCCCGACAACTTGTGACCAGCATGCTGTTAGGACACTAATTGCCCATGAAAGGTGACCTGAGGCGAGGCAGAAGCGGCTCGGCTCCGCCAGGGCCCTCTCCGCACCACCAACATGATCCCTCCCGACAGCATACATCCTCACATCAAACCCCAACACTCCCACCCTGACACCCCGGCCCACAACCACGCACTGATACTCCCCTGGCGCACAGGGAAGGAGGGAGGCGATGCAGACAAGAAAGGATACAGAAGATGAGAGATGAATCGCCCTGACAAGTACCTACCGGTGGTTGAGCTGATGTTGGAAACTGTCTGAAGCAGAAGAGTGAGAGAGGGAGAGAGAGGGGCCCTTTGAACTAAGAGCCATTTGACCGTTTCTAGCGTCAAATCCTACTGTTCTCAAAATGCTCCGCACTCTCCAAAAGACAATGACGAACATAGGATGATGGCTTGAACTGCACAAGAACATTGAACCCAGTCATGCACAATCAGAGGAACATTTTACATTACTTGCCACTTGACCTTTAGGACTCAGGATGCCTGAGCACTGCTTAGCTACACATTAGCTTCACTGCTAATCCTATTTCTGGACCAAGGGCATAGATTTGACTAGAAACACCTTTCAAAATCCAGTTTTTATCCCCCTGACTTTTAAAATCCAATCCAAAACCATACCCTTGTCCTGGGCCACTGACTTGACACACTTTACCTACAATGAACCAGTTCCTTTCAGAATTCTTCAAACCTTGATATCATCAAGGGAACCAGCCAATGTTTCCACCAGTTTTGAGCCGGAAAATTGTCATCAAGGATGCGTCATCAACAGAGGGCACTGCACAATGCACAGGACGGCAGATCATATTGTTTACCTCTGAGCTTTTCTGTTCTTGCAGATACCTTTCATCCAAAAAACAAGCATGGACCAACTTCTAATGATAAGAAGACTGTAGTATGACACGCCCGCTGATGTCATCATGGTTTGCACTGGAAAAAAACAGGGTTTTTTTTGGTTCCAGCAGGGACTCAACTTTTCAGAAATCAATTTATTTTTGGTCAAAATGTTTCTAAATGGTTAAAGATTTGGTGCACTATCTACAACAAAATCTGTTCAGTATCGAAGGAAAAGGGATAATGGAGAATGGTTCCATTTGAGTTCCTCTTGGTTCCTCAAAGCGTTTCTTCCTCATTGTTTCAGGGTGTTTCCACCTTTGAGTCTTGGCTCCTCTCAGTGGTTCTTCACCATGCTTTTAGGTGGGTTTCTAATGTTGAGTCTTGGTTACATTCTTGGTTGTTCTGTGAGGTTCTCCCTTGTGCCCTTAGGATGTTTTCTTGCCATTATCACCATTGATTTGGGGTTTGGGATTATGACTCCTGTTAAAGGCACTGTATAAATATACTGAATGGAATTGAATTTTCTGCGAGGAGATCTCTCTGAAACAAAGAATTGCTGCATAGCCACAAATGTACACGAGGAACCCTGAGCAACGTGGTAAAAATATTCATATTAAACAAAGATCATTTTAATTAAATGAGGCAGCGTTGGCCATTGTTGTTCCCCGATTTGGTTCAAATGTTCATTGGTTTAGTGGAGACTTCAGGGCTTAGCTGGAGGCTGGATTTGAATGGGAGGTGATGTTTAAGACTGTGGGTTTGGCTTTGCTCACGGGCCTCTCCGGCCTCATGAAACTCTACAGCACTTTACTGCAGTTCTCTGAGCTGCCCATGAGTGAGCGAGACCAATATATCACCAACTCATACTCCTTAAGGACAATCTGCATCTCAGTGGAAAACTGAGTGTGCTGTGTACGAAGCGCACTATTAAAAGAAATAGGTTTCAAGCAGCTGAATGCTTCTCTAGTAGCTCCAGAAGAGAGCTGGTGAGATGTAAAAACACCACATTGAAGGTAAACCCAAGTTACAGGAAATCAGTGCAAGGGACAGTGCAAAGGAGGAAACGCAGTCTTGCAGAGAATAATAAAATGACCTGTGAGGGTTGCGCTGACAGCTCTCCAATAAGAGGCTGACCAACACTGTCTTCACCCACCCTACCTCATAATCACACCCAGATCCTAACCAGTCTTACGGTGTGAGGGAGAGAGAGAGAGAGAGAGAGAGAGAGATCAAAAAGATCAAAAACAATCCACAGATCACGTTACTGTAGTGACAACACAGGCCACAAATGCTATAAAATTCAGCAATCAAGACAGAAAAATATCTCAGTGAAACATGTAATTAGTGGTTATTATTATTTTCCACACCTGCTGGTGTGCAGTGACGCAGTTCAAAAACAGAAGATGTTGAATCATTAGGCTTCAATCAGAATTTATGCGGAAACAATAGTTTTGTCTTTTAAAGGAGATATGACGAATCACAACTGATACAACCAGGCTTGTGAATTAACAGGCTAGAAAAGTCAGGTTTATCTTCAGAGACACCAAGCCGCTATTTACACTTGCTTTTAAAATGCATGCTGGGTAATCGGATCTTAAATGAGCGGGGCTAAATACTAGTGTAAAACGCATTGTGATTTGATCACTAAAACCATTTGCCGAGGTGGTCTGGGACACTTGGATATCTTTTGTAGAAGCAAAAGCATAATGTAAAGCCAAAGACAACAATAACAAGTCTGGAAGGGACTGGGTAGATAACTTGCCCATTTTACGAGTTGGACGAAGTTTTTCATTTTGCCCTGTGGAAGGAGATGTGCTGGATTCTGCTGACAGCAGTGTCTGCAGTTGTACAAAATAATGAAGAGAAGCTGCAGGTTTAATGTTTTAAAAAAACTGGTCGTACAGTATTACAATATGTAATTTTGAGAATCTGGCTTCTGTGAGAGGGGAATTTGTTGGTGTGAGATTAAAACCTATCTAACAGAAGTGACACAGTTATCTGAACCTTGTTGGTCAGGTGGACATCTTGGAGACAAGAGAATGTCAATAGCGATGTGTCTCGTCTTGTTGTGTCTCGTCTTGTTGTGCCCACTGTCCAATCACCCAGGACACTTTTGAAAACCAAATGTAAACAAGGCCTAACTTACACAACTTTCTGTGTATAGTCCCCAAATGTCAGCCCAGGCATGTTAATAACAAGTCAGTATGAGATTACTTAACAACCTGAGTGGTTTGAGGGAAGTGTGTGATGATTTAGGCTTGCAGTACACACTGTGCTTTTTGATTGGGTATTAGGTTCTAATATATTTTAGCTACATTAGCTTCATCGCTCCAGTGCCGAGACTGAAAAAGCAAACACCAAACGTATGATAAGATAAGATAAGATAAGAAGGGAAACTATACAATATAACAGTATAATATTAAAAAAAACTGTACACTATACATATATGTACAGTGGGTATTGTCTACATTGGAGGTTGGGGTAAGGGGAAATTATGTACATTTGATGTACATTTGATTTTTGTTACACTATTTCTTAAGTAAATAACATATCACATGGGTTCCATTCTCCTTCACAGCCAAGGTGGTAGAAAAGAAAGTCTTCTGTACTGAAAGCACGTCCGCTGGCGGTAAAGGATGACTGCTCAGATTGAACGATTGAGTCCAGCATGACCGCTCTCTCACTTTGAAAATGGATGGATGTGACATTGACACACAGGAATGCAACACCAGCAAGGCCCCAGCCTCCCCTCCACCTTCCTTTGCTCTGTCCATCCCAGGCAGAGTAGCGCCCCACCAGGACGCACCCAAGTGTCAGAGCAGCCAGGGTGGGCCATCCATCTCAGCCAGGGAATCTTCCAGAAATATTTCTCTCTCCCTCTCTATTGATCTGGCTGCTCTCAATAGAGTGTGGATCTCTTTACAGTGTGGAGCCAGACTGCTGGAGCCATGGCCTGCGTGTCTGCTGCTCTGTCAGGCCCTGACTGCTGAACCCTTAAGGATCCTCACACGACAAAATCTCCCATGTTGCATTAACTCTTACCATGTTTACTTGTGTCCAGCTGGAAATCATGGACACAGGAGGGTGTTGATTCAACACTGGAGGATTTTTCTGCTTATGCCCCTGCCATTAAGCTTTTATATTCACCAGTATGTAGACCCTCACTTCAGTTCCTGCTTGTCATTAAACTGCATTGATTTCAGAATGTTAGAATCAATTGTAGTGGTTATAAGTGGTTCTCAAGCGTGGTCCTGGAAGCTTATCTGCTCTGCACATTTTAGTCTTTTTACATGTTCAGTACAGCTGATCCAACAAATCAACTAATTACAAGCCATTCCTGGGTTGAAGTGAGTGTGTGAGAGCAGGGAGAACACAAAAATATGCAAGGTAGGGAGAGGGGTGGGGGGATTCCAGGACAAAACACTATTGTCAGGCATATATTTTCAAATGGAAACATCAAAATGTAATCAAAAGAGCTTGATATATAAATTCTGCCCTTTATTCCAATGCTGTGTAAATAGTGCCTTCAATCACACTTTTACACATTATTTTGGTGGGACTCAGAATTATCAAACTGAATCGAATTAAATACCACAGTGAATCATTTCCAAATTGGTCAGGAGCGAATCAGTGTGGAGTAGGTGATTTACTCCCCTGAACTACATAACCTACACATTAGTTTCATAATGGTTTTAGAATAATTCACAGAAGTTAATGAATAATATGCCCAGTGCTGTTCTTAGACCTGACTGGCTTTTTCAATCTTCAATCTTTAAAATGGTTCTATTTTACAACTATTTTGGTCCCCCCAAGAACCATGTTTGAAGAGATCTGTCAGTGTGAGGAACATTTTAAAGAAGACCTGCTTGATCATACAGCAGTAACCACCAATGCTGTACGTGCACACCAAAGATTACATCCCTGTGTATCGCTCTGCATGAAGAGACTGTGACTGTGTTCTACACCCCATCAACGTATCACAAACATCATGTGATTCCACCCACTGGTTTCTTAATGAGCTCCTTCCACATTTAGGGTCATTATGCGTATCTACAATAACAGTCTATAGGCTGCTTTTTACTCATTTATGAGCCCCCTTCTACCCCATTCACCATTAGCCAGTTTTTGACCACAGGACCTCTGTTCGACAGGTATTATTTGTGTGGTGGACTGTTCTCAGCATGGCAGTGATACTGACATGGAAGTTGTTTGGTAGCGTGTGTGGAGCTGGTACGAGTGTATGAGATGCCTCAATGTCTTTGTTAGGCTCAGACTGGTCCACCCTCCAAAAATATCCAGTCAAATATCTGTGATCAAAAACTGACCACTGACCTAGAGGATGCCGAACACAAACTGTGCATCAACAGATGCACTAAAGTTTCTAACAATGCACCAGTAAGATGGAGCTAAAGTTCCTAGTAAAGTGGCCAGTGCATCTAATCTGTATAGCTAAATCACACATAGCACAGTTTGCCTTCAAGCCAAGCCTTGTCAGAGGAATTTTTGAAAGTAAGAGAAGAGACAGGCCTAACACCAACTCCTGTTTCTTTCGCATGTTTCTTTCAACAATTAGAAACTACACCTCCTCATCACCTCACTGTTTTGCATTAGCAGGTTCAGGAAAATTCATTTGCAAAGAGAGTACAAAAGACACATGCATAAATAAACAAACAAAACCACTGACAACACTGCTTGTGTTGAAATCTCCGCAGAGCTGTAAATGGGCTTCATTTCTCTCGTTTCTCTCTTCTCGCTCCTCATCCTCCCCTTTTTCTCCTCAATAAAACGTGGGTACGTGCGATTTGTCTAGAAATGAGATGGAGGGGGAAAAAAACTATTTGAAAAAGTGTCAAGTGTCACGGTAATTAAAAAGACAACTCTGACCCTCTCCTCGGGTGAGCATCACTGAAGACATTAAGTTAACAAAGTACGGGGCAAGTAACAGCTGGGGGAAAAGTGACAGTTATCTGCTAAATTCATAAATGTGCCTTTTTGTATAACAGTAATCATCATACTTCATGCTGTCATTTTCCATTTTAATTGCTCGCCCCGGTGCTTCGGCTCAGGGAAGCCATCGGAACCCCACTGAGCCCAGTGCAGAGGGGGGGGGGGGGAGGGGATGAGAGGGAAAGACATAAACAGAGACAAGAGAGAGAGGTAGGAGAGAGAGAGAGAAAGAGAGAAAAAGAGTGAGACAGAGAGCGAGAGAGAAAGAAAGAAACAAACCGAGCCGATTTGACTGCTCCATTTTAGGTCACTGGCATGTGAGCTCTTGACAAGTTAATTTTTTGCAATTAGACTATTCTGAGAACAATCGGAAACAGGGAGGTCTTCACCGACATTGCTTCGCTGTGTGCACCGAAACGAATGTTAAATTACACCAAAGATAAATACACAGACCATGAGCTGGGGAGTTTGTTCAACAAGCCTGGAGCACGACAGCAGTTCCACAGACTTAAAGCTGTAGTTTGATGATAAAAACCAAATGTACACAGTTTCCCCACCATGTTTGGTGTCTAATGTTTGCTCCTTTGGTTTAGATGTGAAGCTTTGAGGCTAATGTCGCTATTAAGTAATACTCCACCAGTTAGCAGTGGACAACCTGCATCACATCAAGGCACAAGCAATAGCTGGTTCTGAATGGGGTAGTCCTTCATTAATTCAATAGAAAGTGTGCGGCAGGAAGAGGTGACCCGTTGTTTGGAAGACATCACCATTTGATTGAAGTTTGACCTCCCTCCGTCCTGCACCGATGGGAAAGAAGACATCAGCCTGTTTGGAGCCACAGCTGGATGCAAAACATGGATCATGGGGGGATCATTCAGAATGTCATTTGCTGCTTCAACAGTCTATTGACCACAGTACAGCGCCAAGGAGTGAAACCACGTTGCACATATTTTTGTGTAGGTGGTCTGATACTGAGACAACAAAACCAACAACGAATTGAAAAGGAAATTATACTCTCAGTAAATCCATCCATTATGCCAGCCTCTTATGCTAAACCAGGGTCATGGGGAGTGCTGGAGCCTATCCCGGACGTAGAAACACCCTGGACGGGTCTGTAGTCAATCGCAGGGCAGACACACAGATAAACAGATTCACAACTAGGGGGCAATTTAGCATCTCCAGTTTGAATGATGTACATGTCTTTGGGCTGGGGGAGGAAACCGAAGCACCTATCAGAAACAAGACACAGAGGAAACATGCAAACTCCACACAGAAAGGACCCTAAGTTGCCCCTGCCAGGAATAGAACCGAGGACCTTCCACCTATCCCAGCCAAAACATGTTTGGTGTCCAAATTTTTCTTCTTTTGTTTGAAACTGTAGCTGCAAGGCTAACAAAACAATTTGGGGTAGTTGGGTGACTGTAGACCTCTAGTGTTCATTATCAGTGTTAGCGTCACAGCTATAGCTCTAAACTAAAGAAGCAAAAATTGGACGCTTTGGCCGATTGGCTACATCTAGGGATTTTTCGCCAAACTATTCCTTATGTGCACCTCCCATTGGCCACCGTAAAATCATATGAATGGAGAACTGGATCTTTCTGTGAGCTTCTGTGATTCTATGTTGTATAAATGATATCCCAGGCTTTCTTTATTGATGGATACATTGTGATTTTCTCTGTATAAGCACTTAAGCCCATTCAGAGTCCAGTTCAGATCGGTAAGCCATTTCATCAGAATGCCAATCAGACATGACTGATGTGTGACGCATTCATGTGTATACTTGATCAAAGTGGTAGTTTAAAAGACAAGTGACATAAAAATAGAATTTTCAGCCTTGATGTTCTTTATACATCAAAATACACACAACGTCATTGAGAAACATGTAGAAGAATACATTAAACAACAGAAATATCCATTTTTTGCAAATGAATCTCCTTAATTGTGTCCATTTTAATGGATACAAGTACAATATAATGGCAGAAACCACATAAGCAAGTGTATTTGAGATTTGAGATTTTGCACTTAACTTTGAGGTTTTTTACTTGATCCATGGGCATGGTGAGGACACTCCATTAGAGTGAGAAATGGACAAACAAAAGAAAAGCGTAGGATGTGGTCCAATCATAAATGGATAAAATCATATCATAGGTCGGTCTAACTTGGGGAGGAGGACTTCTCGGAGCGAAGATGTTGTAGATTTTAGAAGACAGCAAAAACAACACTTCTTCTGAGTTTGGAGTTTATCCTAATCTCCCGCCATAATCTGTGTCCTCCTCACTCCACAACAACTCATATTTCCTCTGCAATATCTCTTTATTTCTGTAATCTCATTGCTGGTCATGATGGATTTTTCTTAGAGAAACATTTACCATTTACCACACAGATCCTTAAATGAATCCCCTTTTTTCGCTGAGAGCCTCTTAGGTGTAAGTTCATGTGTCAGATTTGCCATGAGGGAGATCAAGCAGGAAGGTCTTCAAGGAGTCTTACTTTCTGTTGGTAGAATGTTTAAGGTACAAATGTAATGTAGTTAACAAGTAATGGAAGATAAATAACCTCATTTAGACTTGTGTATTATATAGTATATTTAAATTTTTTAATTTTTGTCCATTTTCTTTCATTATTTTATAAGTAACAGTACAACACAGTGTCACTGACCTCTTTATTGTCTAGGGTAACTGTGTGGTGGTCTATAATTTTTTGTGAAAGTTATAATAATGGCAATAATTAATGCTGTATCAGTTTGTTTGTGATAGTAATGTCGTTTCTGTTAAACACAAGAGAGATCGTCCAAACATCTGGCAGTGTTTACATATATATATATATATATATAAATAACCAAAATGTTATGACACTTAATTTTTATTTTTATTAATTTGGTGAAACACAGAAGATCGTGATTCAATGAGTCCCTGCAGTCTGGCACACTACTGAGTACATTTGAGGTGAATGGAAAAAGATTTTTTTCTGTAACTTTAGGCCTCACTCAAAGAGGACAGCACCTGCATCAACTTCTGAGTCCAGTAAACCCCTCCCCGACCCCCCCAGCACCCCCACCCCCCAGCCCCCCCATCTTTCTGTGCATGTTTTCATCAGTGAGTCTGTTTTAAATGGTGCTGACAGGCCCGACTTCCTCCTCTGTTTAATTAAGGGGAGAAAAGAGAGAGAGAGAGAGAAAGTGAGAGAGAGAGAAAGAGAGGGCCGTGGCAGGAGCAGGGCTGCTGGCTGCAGTCAGGCCAGTATAATGGAGATAATTAACTTACCCTCATCGCTTAACTTCAAAGGTCTGCGCAAGATAGAAAGAGCACAAGAGACAGAGAATAGCAGAGGGAGAGAGGGAGTGAGTGAGAGAGAGACAGAGGGTGAGAGAGAAGGAGGCAGTAAACATAAAAGGATAGACCATATGAGGGAGATAATTGTCTCATTACTTACCTGGAGTGAGTTTTGTGAAAGTGCACTAGAGCATCCTGAGGTCATTGTGAATGGAGTACAGACCAGGCTCCAAATGAATAAATAAATTAATAAATAATTCTTACCATAATTCTTACATGATCACATACACGCACACAAACACACAAACAAACAAATAAATGAACAAATAAGTGCATTCTTGTGGGAGGTAGCCAGGATGTCAAAATGTTCATCAGAGGCAGAAATACATGGCAAACAATGGTAAAGTGAGAACATAAATCTACACAACTTGTACTTCTATGCACAAATTTGCGTACCCCTGTCATATTAAGTTTTGTTAAGTACGCGTCCTCTACAGAACACACTTCACATTTAATTGCACAATCACTGTTCATTTGCTGAATTCAACATATTTTTATTTATGAATTTTTGATTTTTTTTTCCAACATTCTAAGTTCAATAAGAAATAAACAGAAAATAAAAAATTTAAAAAATAATTCACTTTTAATTGAACTTTTCACTTCAATAAAATACGTCATCGGACTAGTGTGATAAAAGCTTTCCATTAGACCGTATGAATAATAAGTTATATGAATAATAAAAAGCGATTCAACTCACATGTAATATAATTATATCTTAGATATACGTATATTGTATAGTTTTTTATGTTCCTCGGATCAAATGGATACAACAAAGGCAAAAAAGCTCAATTATCTGCCAATAAATATAAAAAATATGTTTATACATTAAAAAATATAAAAAACGTTTACTAATCTTGTAACAGTATTGTAGAAATATTACATGCACTGGATTTACGATGATTTCACTTGCGTTATTTCTTGCAGTGTACGCATATACAATAGTGCATATACACTAATATGCATGAGCTGACTCTCACACACACACACACACACACACACACACACACACACACACCCCTCCCAACTCTCTTTCTTATGAGGCAGGTAATTACTGCTGTTAACACTGTCTCTGCCTTCACTGCGACTGAATTTCTCAAAAGAGCTCAGATGAAGTGAAAAGGCTGAACACACAGAAACACACACACACACACACACACGTTTCATTTCACCTTTTCTCTCCCAGACACACACACACACACACACACACACACATACACACACACATAGTTTCATCTCATTTTTTTCTCTCAAAGATACACACATACACACACACACACACACACACACATCACCTTCAGATATCTGGCTCCTGTTGACACTTCAGCTGGATAATTCGGACCAATCAGAACACCCGGTTTTGTGAAAAGTGAACACATCTGCTAGTGGGAAGAAAATTAAATATGGCATTTTGTGCAAAAATGTTGTGTACAATTTCTATTCACCTGTGGACCTTAACAAGTTGAAAAAGTAAATGTAAAAATCTAAAAACTTTGTACAGGCCATGTGCAGTAAATAAACAGTAACTGTGAATTCAAAAGTGCAGAAAATGGTTTGTACTTCAAAATTAGCTTCAAAAAGCAGCCTGTCATTGCTTCAGACACCTAAAAACTTACATACAAATGTAAGTGCGAATTCTGGGACTCAAACACATAATTCAGTAATGAAAAAACGTAACTTTTATGGTGAAAAAACGTTAATGTTGATGGGTTAACGTTGAGATAATTCACAAATTGCGCTGCTATGAGAAAACAAGATGATGGCCAGAAGCATGTTCTGCTTTAAACTGTATAATAACGTTTCATTTTCAAGGGAAGGGATGCAGTACGGCTCAGATCTCTATTTGACCCTCATGAAATCTTCTGTTTACTCTGACATTGTGTATGTCTGTGCATGTGTGCACGCATGCATATGAAGCTCTAATAACACTGTATGGACATGGCTGATGAAATGTAGATGCCCTGGGCATGACTTGTGCACACTTGAGCGAGCTTTGCCAGCATAAGGTTAGGAGCCCATTTTCAGAGAGAGAGAAAAAAAAGAAAGAAAGAAAGAAAGAAAGAAAGAGAAAATGAACTCTCTGCCAGCCTGAACTGAAAATCAAAAGAGGCATGAGACACCAAGACACAGCCTCTTCTGAAGGCCATAATTGCTAGAGGAATAACACTGGCTGAAATGTTGTTACAAGCTTGGCTGTTGATTTAAGACGCCAGCCATTATGGGCCAGTCTGGGTGGAGGGTGAGTGGCTGACCCCCCTGGTGCTTTGATATAATACCCAGTCACCAGACATTTAAGCCGCCAGTGGCGAGCAACCTCGCCCCCTCCTAACACCCCGGCGCTAAATGAGAGGGGATCGTCAATTTGCCACCGCTGTCACCAGACCGGCCGCCCTTCACCATCGCCATGCCAACCTGCCGCTTGTTGTGGCATCAAGCCCGGGCTAATGTCACCACTGTAACTTCGAGGCACGATCATCTGGGGGGAAAAAGAGCTGTTTAAAGACACTTTTCAAAATATCGAGTTCACAGTTTCCCCCCAAAATCTATTCAGCCTGTTGAATCATGTTTGGTGTCTGAAGTTTGCTTCAGTTTTGTACTGGAGCTACAAGGGTAATACAGTCATACACATCGATCAGCCACAAAATTAAAACCACTGACAGGGCAAGTGATTGATTGATTATCTCATTACAATGGCACCTGTCAAGTGGTGGGATATATTAGGCAGAAAGTGAACAGTCAGTTTTTAAATTGGTTGTGTTGGAAGGAAAAAAAGGGGCAAGCATAAAGATCTGAGCAACTCTGAAAAGGGCCAAACTGTGTTGGCTGGAGAACTGGGTCAAAGGATCTCTAAAACAGCAGGTCTTGTAGGGTGTTCCTGGTATGCAATGGTTAGTGCCTACCAGAAGTAGTTCAAGGAAGGACGACCAGTGAGCAGGGTCATGGGCGCCCATTTGGTCCAATCCCACAGAAGAGCTACCGTAGCACAAATTGCTGAAAATGTTAATGATGGTTATAATAGAAAGATGTCAGGACACTCAGTGCATCACAGCTTGCTGTGTATGGGTTTGTGTAGCTGAAGATTGGGCAAAGTGCCCATGCTGACTCCTGTCCACCACCAAAAGCACCAACAATAGGTACAAGAGCACCAGAACTGGACCAATGGAGCAATGAAAGAAGTTGACCCTGGTCTGATGAATCACTTTTTTTTTTTACATCATGTGGATGGCCTGGTGCATGTGCATCGCTTAGCTGGGGAAGAGATGACTAGGATACACTATGGGAAGTAAGCATGCCAGCAGAGGCAGTGTGATGCTCTGGGCAATGTTCTGCTGAGAAACCTTGGGTCCTGGGATTCATGTGAATGTTACTTGGACACGTACCTACATCCCTTCATGGCAACGGCATTCCCTAATGGCAGTGGCCCCTTTCAGCAGTATAGTGTGCCCTGTCACACAGCAAAAATAATTCAGGAACCGTTTGTGGAACATAACAAAGAGTTCATGGTGTTAACTTGGCCTCCAAATTCACAGATCCCAATCTGATCGCATCCACGGAGGCCCCACCTCGCAAGTTACAGGACTTAAAGGATCAGAGCTCTTTTGGTGGCATGGGCGGGACCAACACAATATTAGGCAGGGGGTTTTAATTTTATGACTGATCAGTGTTTAAGAAATGGGAGAAACCTTAAGAACGTTCTAGGCCTTCAGAGAAGGCCTAATGATCTCTTACAACTAAAAATATGCGTCATAATTTTCAGTCAATTTTTATGTAACAATCATCATACATGAATCAAAACTCTGTCACAACTGTAGTAACACTTCTATGGTAAGTTTTGATTAGAAACAAAAAGGCTTTTTTTAACAAAAACAAGTGGAAAACTGTCAGCCAAGCTTACCCATCCCATTGATTAGACCTTCAGGAACTAGAGTGAAGGCCTTACATGGTAGATAAAATACCAACATACTGGGTATTGCAGGAATCAACCAATCACGTATTGATTTACTATGAAGGGGATTTTGTAAGACAATTTTGTGAGATACATCACTGAATGTGATTACAAGCTGTACCAGGTTTGTCAGCTGTTAGAAATGGAAAACAGCAGCATCAGCTCATTGCCAGGGATGACAGAGTCACCGTAAAACTGCAACAAACATGGTAAAATATATCTTAATTTGAAGCTTTAAAGAAAATATGAGATGTCTTTTACAAGCTTCAGTGTCCAAGCACACCAGTTACCAGATACCTTGCAAGCAAGAATTTAACATTGATGTTGGCTGAGGCAAGCGTGTGATGCTAATTGGTAAGCTTCCATTAGGTTAACTAAGGATGCAAACTTAAGATCAAACATGTCCTTACTGATCGTCTACATTTGGCCAAGAAGAAAACTGTGTGAATTTCTTCTTTGAGATGAAGCACCAGCTCCATCCTTTGTGGAAGATCTGAAAGGCATCAAACACTTGTATGCTTAAGAGCAAAAAGGCAAGGAATTGGGGAACAGGACGAGTTATTGAAAAGCAGCGGGGAGGTGAGGAGGAGAGGGTTTGAGGGATGGAGCAGGAGGGGTGTGTAGCGTGTGTGTGTTTTGAGTGTGGTGACACTCAGTAAATTGTGTTGGACAGGGCTGGGCCAGGCTGAGCTGCAGCGGCGTGACGCGGGCTGATGCACGGTGCCGGCCTGCATTACTCTCGCCGCCGCGCCTGCATCTGCACGCTCTTTACTGCAATGCATCCAACAGCCAATCATTTCTTCCACTCTAATTAGCAGGCATGTAAATCCGCAGCTGAGCACGGCGGCTATGTGCTTGGCCTTGCTTACAGCATGCAGAGGGGTGGCGGTGGGGGTGGGGGTGGGTTAAAGGTCAGGGGCCTAGGTGGTGTCCGAGCAGAATATACCATCCGAGGTGAGACCCTCGCCCCCTTATCCCATTCTCCTCAGCCCCTCCCCACTACCACCCAATCCAGTGGGCCACCAGCTCTCCAGCCTTCAGCTCCCATCACGCTGGCCGCCCAGGAGAAGGTCAGCGGGGTGGCGCGTGATTGGCTGAGGCCCTGTGAGATGGGTGCCGTGCAGGGAGCGTGACACAGCTGAAGTGACATGCCGCATCCTCCCAGCAGCCACTGGGGCGGGAGCAATAAACTGATGAATAAATAAAAGGAGAGGTGAGCAGAACACACCCATCAGGCCGATTCGCCGCCGCCCCACTGCCAGCCCGACGCACACAGCTGGCCCAGTCACGGTAAGTTGAAGAAACGTTGTCCCAACGCATCTCCCCACACCTTCGCTCCACACAAAGAACTTATGTGGCACATGTCAACTCTCTGGAGGCTTAAACTCATTCGGTGTGTGTGTCTGTGCGAGCGCGTGTGCATGCCAAGGGGCGTTTGCTGAGAAAAGGCGATCAAAGGACAGACCTGAACAGATGCTTGATGAAACCAATTTTTCATGTGTGAAAAAAAAGATTAAAAACGTATTTCAATGAGTCAACCGCACTGGAAAAAAAATGTAGGCCTCTGCTAAAAATAGCATCTTCCATAAGGAGGCCTGTGATCATTCTTTTATATTACATTTCCTGTACCATTGCTTCCTGGACACATTTAAACACTGCAACTATATACGTATAATTATAAACAGATGAAAATATGGGCGCATGTCCACAGTGAACTGTCCAACATGTACACTAGACCAAAGCAGGAGCACATTTCTGTTTAGCTGACATCCAGGAACTGATCGGAGAGCGGACTGAATCATAACTGAGGAGAGAAGAAATGAAACAGAGCAGACCGTGAAACTGTTCCCTTCAGGACATACAATTATCCAAACCATATTCCCCTGTCTTTCATTTGAATCAAGTCAAAAATAGGAAGCAAATGGAGATAAGCTTCTCAAACAGACATTCTGTGTCATCTCCCTTGTGTTGAAGAATATAACGATACACATATGGCATAAAACAAATAATGTATCAGGCTGAAACAATTATTCGATATTATTGATAATGTTGAAGCTAAAATATATATATATATATATATATATATATATGTGTGTGTGTGTGTGTGTGTGTGTGTGTGTGTGTGTGTGTGTGTGTGTATAAAAGTGGCATCAAACGAAGGGTGAGAAAATTATTTAACCACCTACTGTGATTCACCAGTAGGGTCGTACCTAAGCAGGTAAAATAAAAAAAGCACAAAAAGAAGGACCATGATCTTAAGATGAAGGATAACCTAGTCACATTAAATGCAAGTCTTACTTAGATTTCCATAGAAACACAGCATTGATCATCTGAAAAAAACAGTCCCATACACTCATTTCACTGGACCACCATCTTGACATCCAAAGTGAGGCTGAGGTGGGAAAATGCTGAAGTCAGATTGCACGGATGGAGGATGGTAAAAGTTGGTAAAGATGGTAAAAAGATTGGTAAAAATCACAGCCAAGTCTATATCAGTATAATGGTACAGATTTGAGGGATGTTGCAAAGGGATTGTTTTCAGGATTTTTACATTTTTTTTAAATAGCCATAAAGAAATCGATGGGTTTTCATAGTAGATGAGTAACAGAGACTGCCTCATATAAGATAATAAGCTATGATAATATATTTATGGTGGAGTGCTGGTTCGGTCATGAGGGAATTTTCCTCAGTGGACCAAAATTTTTGCAATTCTGAGGAACATATTTTTACTGAGGAACATAGTTTCCACTGTTTCTGCGGATCAGTCATGTCCTTAACAACATGTTCTTGGCAACACACTCATGCTAAGGAACTTGTTTGATTTAAGTGTGATTTAATGTACTCACTGGTATGTGAGCAAAAACATCACATTTTAAAGTCCTGTTAAAACATAAAATAGGGCTTTTACAGAACTGTTGGCCTCCATCTGTACAGTCCGACTTCAGAATTTTCCCACCTCAGCCTTGCTTTCTTTTTCTGACAAACCAAACAATTCACTGTTAGTACATTGACAAGATGCTGACAAGTGAAAAGAAAGGGTTTTTTTCTATATTTATGTTATTGACAGAACCCTTTTTGTTACAGCTTTTCACACTCACAGGCCACATAGAGTCAAGTTGTCAAGTATACTCAAAAAGACTTGCCTATTTGATTTCTGATAGTAAAAAGTAAAGACAAAGTTCAGGCTTTGATATAGTGTGTGTGTGTGTGTGTGTGTGTGTGTGTGTGTGTGTGTGTGTGTGTGTGTGTTTGTAGGTGGGGGAGGAGGATGGGTCTGGGAGAGGGAAGTGAGTAGTTTCCTCTGGAAAAAATACCAAATCTTCCTGCATTTCTGCACTTCCTTTACATTAACAATATGTTATTGTAATTTCAGGCTTTAATGTACAATGTCACATCATTACATACTAAATTCACCAGCATGTCCTACTGTTAAGTGATTTTAGCACCTGTAAAATGTAAAATGTTTTCATATTAAATAAAGCGACAAGACTGCATTCCCACCTCAGACATGCATTATTTTCTGCTGCCCTAATGCTATTATCACTTACTTAATAAATACCAAACAAATTAGGTAGGTAAGTTAATTATCTAGTATAACAAAAGAACAATGGCCACTTGGAAAGAACAGTTCTATGATAGAAGAATGCGAGAGATGACCCAGAAATATGGAGTTAAATATGAAGCTACTCACACTTTGACTTCTTAGCTAGCTGCTAGCCAATGAAAATACAGTCTAACTAAACACATCCAAATGCCATTGGTTTGCATTAATAGAAGTTGGCCAGCTGGCTCACATTGGGGATTTTTTTATTTAAAGTTGGATCTTCCATGTATACGTCAGCTTGACAACATTGCAACAGTAAATTCTACATTACTAACTATCTACCCAGCCTAATATCTTTTCAGACCTCAGAATTGTTGACCTTTTTGGAAGCTCTTTCCTTGCGCATATAACGTTAGTTACTTCAACTGACTTTCGACTTTGACTTTTCAGCAGAATTTATTCTCTTCTCTGACTCTGATGGCTTGGCTGGATGGATGTTCAATCAGTCTAAACTGGCCTAAAGTACTGCAGACCACAGCAAGGTGAAGCTGGGAATTGAGGGTTAAAAATAATAATAATAAATAATAGCCTCAATATAGGCCAATCAGCATCTCATGCAATACGTCCCAGCACATTTTCCATCCTGGTGTATCAGCCCAGTCCTAACCAAATCACATTTTTCTCACAACCTGTTGGTGGTGCTATGTTCTATAGAACTTAGAAGACCAAAGTCTATAGAAGCCCAAAAGAATCAGCTTCTTGTTTGTCAACAGGAAATACAACCACATGGATGCCAAAATTCAAATCCTATTTTGAGGTTCTTTGTTCTTTGAAAGAGATGGGGGCGGGGTTTAGGCCTATTCACCCATTTCTAGAGGCTGTCCCTCCTTAACCATATGTTTGAAACAGAACTGGTAGGTTTTAGCTTCGGATACTTCTTAGCTACATTAGCCTTGAAGCTACAGTGCAAAGCTAACCCCAAACATGTCTTGTCTGATCATCTGCATTTTTGGTAAGAGGAAGATTGTGCAGTTTTTGTTGAACTGTCGCTTCAAGAGAGCTGGGTAATCACACGGAATATCAGATCAGTTCATTCCAAAAGTGTTTTGGTTTAGCGGGGTGGATTCTGAGTCTTCTTCTGGTGACTAAGAACGGCATGCACTGTGAAGAACTTGCTCCTGGAGCGGCCCTCTCACCCTGAGTGTGAGCGCAGGCCCTGATCCATCACTTCTCCCCAGAGAGTGGAGAGACAGCACCAGCTAGCCCCCTGCTAGAGCGCGCCAGCCACCAGCAGCAGCGGCAGGGCCTTGATGTGGCCAGACAGGCAGGAGAAGAGCTCCAGAAACACCCGCGGCACCCTGTCACATCTCCCCCGCCTCACATCTCCGCCTGCCTTCATACCTCTCTGCGTAGCGCCCCTTCCCTGCCTGCTCTTCTTCCAGACATATGGGGTCAACTGCCTTTGTTTGCAGATGTGCATGTGTGAGGATTTCATGACGGTATTTCTGGTGGAAATAATGAAAAGGAGGGCTGAGTTAAGCCTAGCCCCAGACAGACAATGGATTTTCAGTGCCACCTGAGAATGTAACTGAACCAGGCACAGCATAGGCTATGACCAGAACACTATTATTTTAGTCACTCCCTCAACACCATTGGATGAATGAAATGGAAAAATAAAGCATAAATGGATTTTTTTGAGCCAGGAATAGAGTTGAAAATCTGCAACCTTCAGTTGAGAGCAAAAGTTTGGGCACCCCTGTGTGCAAAAGTTTGGACCCTGTAGAGAAAGTCAACCAAAAGGTGCTCAGACTTGTGTGTGACCATACATATGAATGAATTATGACACAGCAAGCTTCTTTTTTAAGTAAAACAAGTGTCACATGTAAACACTTTTAAAGTTTCAACATGTATCATGAACCCCCACTCCATACAGCTCACATATAGAAATAAAGCTGCAAAACAGCCTGTTTTATATTAATTGTTTTTATGATGTCATTAAAGTCAAATGGATATATTCCTTCAGCCAGCAGCAGCTTAAGCCCTCCTGAAAATGTAAGCAGTGCTTCTTACACAGGGCAGCCAATCAGAACAGAGGTAATTTACATATATCAGCCTTAAAGGCACAGTAAAAACAGCCTGTTTTTTTCAGTGGATTTCACTAAAATTTAAGAAAAATGTCAGACATGGGCTCTTTAATGAAATATAATTATCAGTAGCTTTTTTTGTTTTTTAACTTTAAAGCAGAGGGCTAGCTTTTGAATGAGAAGTGTGAGAAGAAAACTGTCAATCCTTATAAAATCTAATTCTGTCATAGGACCTACAACTGCTAAAGGTACAGAAATTAATATATGTACCATAAACATCAGACAACAATTGTGACATCAGTTCAGTAGGCCATTAGATGGCATGAAAGTAAGGGGGAAAAAAATGTTAAAAAATATCAAAGTCCGTCTAAAAATCTGAAATGTCAGAGTCAACTATCAAAAACAGATTTGAAAGGTCTTTTCACAACACTTTATCACAAACCAGTATCCTGCGAGAGTCTGCAATAACAGACCAAAACCTCTTGGTATTGTGAAAGTGAGTTTTGGACGAAGGCTGGTTCTGGGGCTCCAAAAGAAGCTCCGTCTCTGCCCTGCTCTCCCTGACTTTCTTCACCTGGAGACATTACAGCGGAGAAATAACGCAAGTTTGTTTAAGACGGAACATTGTAGAGTAAGCACGCTGCGCTCGCTCGAAAATATCAAAGCAGAGAGAGTGAAAGGGGAAGAAAAAAAAAAGCCCTGTCAAGCGTCGTCGAGTGTAATCAGTTTCAAACGGAACACAAAATTGTTCCCTCTTCGCCGAAGTACCAAACGAACTTCTAAAAACTGCAGGGGGAAAAAAAATCAGAAGAGGAGAGAAAACTATCTGAAGCTCAATTATGAATAATTACGGCTTTTCATTTCCAACATGATGAAATAATTTGATTGGTTTTCACATGGGCCTGGTTTAGCTCAAAAGAGACAGGTCCCGTCTGTAGGCAGTTAGTACAGCCCGCTACAACATGGCGGATTCTCCCTCAGTGGCCGAGATGGAGGCGACGGCCATAAATCACTTTCGGGTCGTGTTTGCGTGGAAATGACGAGGCAGGGAGGGCAAACATGACCCACATTAGGGAGATAAAGTAAAGAAAACAGTCCAACATGGAGGGAAAAACGCAGGGGCGAGAAACAGGTAGTCGTTCCATATGCAGAAGGACGGCCGTGCAGTGACCTGCTGTACACAGGGCTGTGGAGAAGATGTAGGGTTTTTTTTTTTTCATTGAATAGGTGTATGTTCGATTAGGAGAGTCGTGGAGTTCAGAATTAATCATTACAGTAGACTTAAGTCTTAGCATCTCTTACAGAAAACCAAATGCTGAGTAGATTGGAGGACACTGTCCGCTGGCTTGAGGCCACTGGCCATTAGGGATGTAATGTTTAATCAATGTGCGTTGTATTTATGCTCTGAAATGTGTTATCACGAATAGCAGCACGTGATGTTAGTCATATTATACAATTATTTTCGATGATCTGATTGGTTGTGAGTGGTTTCATTCCACTGCCAGTGTTAATGACTCACTTCATGGAGACGTTATTTATTAACGTAATCATTTCCTACTCTAGCGCATACAAAAACTGAAAACAAACACATTGGATTACTTCTACTAGATAATATTTGACCTGCAGTTCGTTAGGTCATACTCTGAAGAAGAGTGTGACAGCAGGCCTGCGTCAAATTCTGATCCCCTTAAGCAAACTAAACATGCTAGAAATCAACAAAATATTATTCTGCAAACAAGATGGACTGTAGCATGCTTCACAGACTGGCTGGAACAACACCGCGTTCAGGGCAATCTGGCAAATGTGGAAAAAGCTGAGCTGAATGTGATATTGGGACAGTTCTCAGGCGCTCCATTCATAATACAAAAGGCATTTTGACACGGTGTTCAGGGGTTTGTTACTTCACTTTTTCTTTGTTTTGCCTTCAAATTGTGTGTGCAACCAAATCACAGGTGTGATGTTTACATCATGTTTACACACCAACTGGGCACAACATTAAAAGCACTAACAGGTGAAATGAATAACATTGATGATATTCTTACAGTGGCAGCTGTCAAGGGGTGCGAGAGAACAGTCAGTACCTGAAGTCGATGTGTTGGAAGCAGCAAAAATGGGCGACTGGACCAAAGCATCTCCAAGGAAAGACCATTATATTATTATTTATATTATGTTTTATACTCTCTCTCCTATGAGAAGGCCAGTTCATTAGTTGCAGGAACAACTAATGAACTGACCCTCTAATAAGAGAGAAAGTGTAAATAACACACAACTTTGAGCGTTTAATTGCTTTTACACACCAGTAAAATAAAAAGAGAGTAAAAAAGAGAAGCCCAGATATTGTGTTAAATGTGTCTGTAAACTATTTCACAACCCACCAAGCTGACTGAACCATATTTTGAGTATTTCTAACTAACTCCAGTTTGTCCAGTTTTTCTGCCACCACAGTTGCTGACTGTAAATCTTGCTCATATCTGGCCCACAATACAGAAGAATCAAGATGATTTTGAGTCCAATTTGCCCCCTCTGACATCTGAAAACGGTTTCTCGACGATATCCAGTTCTGACCCTGTAGTGTGAGGTGAGTATAATTCAGCATTAACCCCTCCGATCTACTCACGGACCAGTTGTGACCACTCCAATTTCAAATAGACAATATTAAACACATTCTCTATCATGAAATGCTGTGATGATGCCCCATGTGGAGGATCAAAAACCAATAAGAGAAGAGCTGAACGGAGAGCCAAGCTGAATGGAAGGTTAAAAATCATTTAATCAATTGTATAAAAACAACTAAAACAAATTTCCTTTCACTTCTACACTGTGAAATTCACTAGCACAGCGTTCGGTGCCTTGTTGTCGTCCGTCATGTTTGTTTTGATCTGAAGTCACGCTCGCTCACGTGAAATTCTGGGACACCTCAGTTTCTGATTTGTGGCATCATCTGAAAGCGTGTGGTGTTTTGTTGTGGAGAAACCTTGTAGTGTGGAGGGCTTTGATAAGTGAAGGATGATAAATGAAAGCAATTCAGAGGAATCTGTCATAATGTTTCTCACGTTTTCATCACATTTTGGTTAGGATTTTAAAAATCCTGTAGTGTGGGCCGGGTATTAGGGGCCACAACAGCTTCAGAATTTGATGGAGACCTGCTGTCACACGCTTTTTCAGCACTTGACCAAACAATCAGGTCCACTATTGTCTTTGAGATTTCTTATAGATAGTAGTAATTACTAGCAATAGTCATTTAAAGTATTTTAGCTTGTGGCTAACAAATTAGCTTGTGGCGACTGAGACACTTTAAAGCGTTTTTGGAACTTTTGTCTCAAATATTCAAATATTCAAACAAATTCTTTAATAAACTGAACCTGGACATTTTTGTCTCAAATATTATACCTCTATAAATTCTTTAATAAACTAAAAAGAGAAACTTTTGTCTCAAACATTGTACCTCTATAAATTCTGTAATAAACTGAAAATGGAAACATTACCATATTAAAGTGAAGTGCATTTTCAGGCACTCCTTATTTTTGCTGCGTCAGAAAAAGCATCAAATCCAGAAAAAATATTTTTGTGAATCTTCACTCCTCGACCGGCCATTGATTCTGCTCCACTGTCCATAGAAAATCACCACTTACAAGGTGTCCAGTCACCTATCACAAAGAAACAAGCTGTGACAAGAGGACCTCTGCGGCCTGTAGTCTCAAGCACTGAGTGAGAAACCGTAGGCGCCTCTGTTCAGTATCAATCTCACATCCAGCTTGGAGCAATCTGAGGTGAGTTGGCCTTCTGAGCAGGCATTCAGAAAGAAAGCGTCCGGAGCAGAAGTGCTGACCTCAGCTCTGTTTTTGTAACGGAGGTAACCTTAAACAGGGACAGAGTCGACACAACTGATCTGAGGTCCTCTGTGAACATGGCCCGACCTGCTTGTTTTAAACAAGGAATCGTTTCAACCAAACTGATGAACTGGATTACCTTTTCTGGCGTACGCTCCCAGGAGGCGAGTGAGGCTCAGGGGATTATGATGCAAAAAGCAGAGAATGGAACAGGTAGCTGTCCAGTGAAATCAGAAATTAACCAAAGAGAGTTAAAAAGACTAAGCCATGTGATGGGAAAGGTAACTTTGAGGGCATGTGGCATGTCAAAAGAAATGTTTTATA
>JBBPCZ010000148.1:4432867-4453408 GCA_037974445.1 Brycinus macrolepidotus | reverse complement strand
ATGTAGAATCATAGTAAGTCTTACAAGTCATGTATATGATAAAGCATCCCTCAAAGCATAAAATTACAAGGTGCTTGACAATTGCAATAGCAGAAATAAAACAGAATGTTGAGACAACAAGTAGTAAAATGTTAACACAGAAAATAAGTCATGTTCAGCAGTGGGATGTATGGTTAGGGGGATGTTAAATGGAGAAGATAAGGAGTAGATATACCCTACTGGAATGAAACTGAGATTCAGTGATAGTGAAAGCCTGATCGCTCTTGGATTTTCACAGCAAAATTAAATGTGAGGGCTCAATTATATACGTCTGACTACAAAGAGCCCAATATATGATCAGAATTTTGAAGCTTTGTCCCAGTTTAGCCAGTGAGAGTGGATCTAATCTGAGGACTTGCATTCTGGACTAAAGAAGGCAAGCTATGGCAGAACAGACCCTGTCAACCACTTCTACACTTTTAGTGAAGAATTTTCATACTAAATTTGATGGTGTAACATTTATAACAGTTAATGTTAAAATATCGCAACAATAAAACTACATGCTGGTTATGTATATGGACATTATGTATACGTATATTGAAAACAGGCACCCACTGTCTGGAAAAAGCATAAGAGCATATAAAGCGCACACACCACCCCAGCGCAGGCTTGATCCACTCACACACTGCAGCGGCTTTAGCAAATTACAGCCGTATCAGTGTCTGCAGCTCCAGCTCGGCGCAGTTATCATTAACGCAGGACCCGCGTTAACGATTAATCTTATTGTTAAATGAGGATACATCTGCATCTACGGCTAAGCGGGATTTTGTCCCAGCTTTATATAGTCCTTCATCCTCCGCTCCTTTCCTCGCTCTCCAGCCCTGTCTCGAACACTCTTTCCTCTTTCGCCTCTCTTTATTCCCCATTTCCTGTCCTTTTTTGCCCCCCCTTTCTCTGCCACTCTCTTCCATTTGCCATTTTTCTCACTCCATCTCCTGTTTTACCCTCCCTATCTTTCCATCTTTCTCTCTCTCTCTCTCTCTCTCCCTCCTACCCATTCTCTTCCTCTCTCTCTCTCTCCCTCTCTCTCTCTCTCCTCAGCCCCCTGAATTGAATGCACAAATTACATCCCTCCACCTTTCACTCCCACTAAATCTTTCCTTTTTTTCCACTTTGCTGAGCCTGAATATTTTATTCCTCCCATCAAATATGCATCCCATTAATTAAGTTAAATTACTCCTGACTGCCAAATATCCTCTGCCGATGACTGTCAACACAAAATGCATGGCTTTGAACTTCTAATGACACGGCCTCACTCGCAGCTGAGTTACAGCCTTCAGAAACGCGTCCACGGGCAGCCGATCGGCCCCCTTACTTTCTGCCAAGCTGCAAATTAAGTGCCGGTTTCTTTTTCCCCCAGCTTTTTTAACAAGCCCACAATGGATGACATGCGTGCTCTTGACAAGCAAGAACTTCCATTTTAATTATATACCTTTTCCTCATCTTTTAATTGCTGTTGTTAATCAGTCATTAACTTCTGCCGCCCCCCTCCCGAGCCGCGAATCCTAAATCAACCCGCCGCGCATCCTCGGCTCCATAAATTCCATCGCTCCTTCTCTCCTCGCCGCCCGCTCTAACGTGTAATTTCATTTATTTTTAAAACTGTCATTTTTCCAAACAGAGGTATTTGTTATTTGTTCTAAAGGGGGGTGGGGGGCGAGGGGTTGACAGTAAGGGGATTTTAATCATAACTTGCATTAAATTATCCGTCTCCGGATCTGTCAGGGGGGATAAATTCAAGACGACACTAAGACGCTGCTATTGAGTAATTGTGTTCTGCGCAACACTAATATTACCGCTGACTGATTCCAAACAATGGTGATTGAGCTATAGGGCTATTTGCTTTTCACCCTCCCTGGATAATTCCAACCTGTCCTAGAAGCCAAAAGGATCTCCATACAAGCACAGATACAGCAGTGACAATGGGCCTATTTGTCTCTCCTCCTCCCGAAAGGAAACAGATGTTCTGGAGAAGCTGACTAGGAGCAACATGAGCCAAAGCGCTCCTCCGAACAGCCTTGAAACGCTTAGTGGGAGGGGTGCGCTGATATGATATGACAGACAGGGATGGGGCCCTTTGACAACAGAAAGAAAAGGTCTCAGCCTGCACTGTCTCCTTTTACGAGCCTCAGAATAACCTAACACTCCACCCATGCCCCACAAAAAGACCTAATTAAAGGGAGACCTCACATTTCTCCTGCATTTTAACATCTCTAGGTTGGTACAAGGCCACTAATGAATACAAAACATCCATAAGGGCTCCAAAATTTGAGGCTGCTTTTGGTTCCCTAAACGATTTTTCAGTGGATGGTTCTTAAAAGAAGCGTAGAAGAAAAACATCCAAGCCAAGAACCGTTTAGGAACTGACTAACATCACTGTTTGCAGTAACCTGCTGGTGTTACAGAGATCTGGAGCTGCTGTGGTCTTCTGAGGCTTGTGGGGAATGATGCCATCTTACCATCCAGTGAAAGGACAGAAACATTTAGTCCAAAATGTCCAAAAAGGACATTTATACGATGTGTTGTGGAGTTGCCAATTTAATATGGTCAGAAAATAAACTCTAATAGCGTTATTTAAACAGTGCTTTACCATTTGACATGAACGTCAGGTTTCCACTGTGAATTACCAAAAAAAAAGTGCAAAAATATGAGATATTTTCATGTTTAAAGCCATTTACCTGTACAGGGAGTATTTATTTGTTCACATGATTTTTTATGCGATTTTATGTGTATGGTTCTGTTATGAAACCAAATTAATTTTACTTTTCTAGAGTAAAAGATGTTGATGAAGTAAGTGAACTCTCAAAGTTTCAAAAAGTACTTTCAAACTGTCCTGGTCTGGAAGTAAAGCTGCATCTGGAATCCATTGTTTGTGATGTCACAGTTTAGCCCCACCCATCGTGCTGACGTTATAAAGAGTGTTTCAGTCCAGATGGCTTCCTGAACGAATGGACGATACCGGACAATCAGAGCAGAGGTCAGGTATACGTAACAAAAACATCCTGTTTAATTCTAAAATTTCTGTAAAAATGAATGGTGAATGTTTCTGGTACATAAAAGCACATAAACATAAGTGGACCTAGAAGATAAAAAAAATAAGGTACATGAAAAATGGGGAATATGGGCCCTATTTCCAAGGCTTTCCTGGCGGAAGCCCAGTATTTAGTTACCATTCAGTGCCCAGTTTATCTAACCAGTACTTCCTTAAATTAAATCAGGAGCTCCTGATGGAACTGAACTGTAGTGGCTGGAAAGTAACACAGAAGAAGCCAAACCTGAATTCATATTACAGTATTGTCCTAACCAACATTTACTTAACTTTATTTATATTTATTTATATGGATTCTTTGGTCCAGTGATGGACTCGTGACCTGTCCAGGATGTTTCTCCACCTCAGAAAATGGATGGATGGATGGATGGATTATAATGTTATGTAGTGTTTTTACTAACAAAAACGCACTTAGTCACGTTCACAAGACATGTTTATATCTGTCCAGAAGAAACTTGTTTGTGGGTGGTGATCAGTGTGAGTGGGAAAAGCTTGGAACTGAAAACTGAGATACTTTTTCACAGAAAAGATACGTGTGAGAGCAGTCGATGTCCAGTTATACCTTTGGATTTAGACTGTGCAGTTTAGAATGTACAGTAAAGATTAGCTTCTCAATATTCAAAATTGACTGAAGTGACTGAAGCCCCGCCCACACTGTTTCCTATTGGCTGACGCATGAGAAAGTTCAACAGACATGAGAAGGTAATTTGACATCTGTTGTCCATCAAGACATGATTTTCATTGAAATCAGTACTAAGAGGGGTGCTTTTGACAGATACACATTAGTCCATCTATGACTTTGGCACAGAACTTCAAAATATAAACCAGCATCAAGACAAAATCAGTCATTTTTCTAAACGGGTTGTCTGAACTAGGTGCTGTCCACTTCCAGGTTAGTGACAGCAGATCAAATTTGTAATGATAATTATTTGCAGCGATAACAACCACAAGTTTCAGCCACATCCAGCCCGATGAAGTGCTGTGTTAATTGTCCGTATGCATCATTTTCTCGGCACAGTTAGTTTAATGCCTATAGAGGGCTATTTTTCTTACACATCGCACTATACTTCAAACATATAATTATAATCAATGACTTGGCTGACTTGCTATGACAACAGTACTTAAGTCGCGCCGATATGAAAGGTCTCTGCTGGCTTAGGAAACAGACACCATGGTGTGTGTGTGTGTGTGTGTGTGTGTGTGTTTCATTATCCAGCATGGACCTCTCATCTTCAGGACCTAAGTACACACACACACACCCTCTTGACTTGCTAATGTTTTAAAGAACAGTGTAAATGACAATTCCCAAAATTGAAATATGCACAAAATGGGCAAGCGGTTCATATTAAATATCTCATTAATATACACCACACTGAGCAGCATATCATTAATGACAGAATACGATCATCGAGAGCATATTAATCTGTACAGTAGAAAGCATGTGTTGTGCACACACTGAAAGGTAATAGGTTGCTGTAGTGAACAAATTCCCACGGATTGTTGCCCGCTGGTGGATGACGGTCAGGAAAAATGTTGATGGCGTTAGGAGCCCTTCCACTAAATCATCCTTAAATGTATTTATTTCAGCGTTTAAATTTGATTCATGTCCACTCACCAACGTTGGGAACTTTGAAGTTTCTAGCGCGGCCCCTGAGTATCATACATCACTGAAAAGCTGACGTCCAGAAGAATCGGACTAGAATATCCAAATATCTCGTTGGTACAAAAGACCACATTCATACACTTAGTGCATTCTTTCTGAAATCTCCCTGGTCGATGCAGTTCTATGGCCTATTTCTCAAATCAGCTTCTTGAACCTGCATTCAAAAAGTTCTAACCTTATTCTGGAGCATTTTACCGAGGGATTCTCCTAATATATTGCTCATAACTGTATTAATGCTATATTTTGTTCTAAAATAGGTTTTACAATAAAAAATGCATAGAATTCAACACTAAATTCATAGTGTTTTCTGCATTAAACAGTGAATAAATGGGATTTCAATCATCTGTTCTGTAAAGTGCTTTCTCTGAAGTGTGTCTTCAGTCTTTGACAATCAACATTTTAATTCTGGCATCTTCCAAAGGCTCTATGTTTGGGTTTTTATTAAGCAAATGTACGCATATTTAAGTAGGTAATGTCGCGTTTGCATACCTGTTTTGTTTTACCAAACTTATAAAAACAAAAAATATTCATAAGAACGCTAAAGATTCACCATGATATCCATTGCTTTGAAAAATAACCAGATTCACCTATTTCCCTTAAGTGACCTGTCTTGACCTCTTTGGTCAGGAGGTCAGGAGTGAAAAATGTCCAGGAGTAGATCTAAGTGCTGTTTTTTTTTTTTCTTTTGCAGGCAAGGTTCCCACGCCTAATAAATAAAAAAATAAAAAAATAAATATAGTAGCGACGGACCCGGTGAAGTGTTTTGAAACAGGGAACGTGGTGTCTAGACAAAATATAACCTCATCTATTTTGCTAAATGAATTATGCAAAAGAGGGGTCCCAGCTTCTCGTTGGCTAAAAGTAAATATTTAATATTCATCCGCGCACTCTGAAATTACAAAACACTTTGTGTGGCTAAATGTTTTTTCTACCCCTGCGAAAATTGCCCATTTTAGCCAATTTGGTTTGCGCCCCTGAAGACTTTGATTTGGATGTATTGAGCTTTTAAGTCCAGGGCGCTTTAGAAGACTCCACTTGTTGTACTGTAAGCGCAAATAAATGGCTTTCACAATTAGAGGTTTAAATAATGCAGTGGCTCATGCTCGGTCTTACGCAGGATTCCAAAGAGCTTTCTAATGCACATAATGATTAAGTGTAATTCAAATACCAACTGTGTTGTTCAAAATCTGACAGGCAATAATTTGCTCTATTATATTGTGCCATTTAATTGCCCGCTACCGACATCCTTTGACATGTCATGAGGCAATGATTTACAATTACTCTAGCAGTGAAGCTCGGCGAATGACAATATAATCATCTACATATCCCCTCTCATCTGCCGCAACTAGTAAGGCAAGTAAAAATAGTTACCGCTTGTAGTTTTAACGGGATTCTATTCGAGGATTAGAAAATATTGCAGCAGAGGATGATGTTTAACAATGGGGTCGATTTAAGAGTTGGCCGCTGTGGGAGACGGTTTTGATTCGCTGTCAGGAATATGCCTCACACACACACATACACACTTACACACACACAGGCTATAAGTGAGGGTGAAGCATTACTGATGTCAGACTTTAATCTTAATGGGGGGGGAAAGGCAAAGTGAATGATCTAAAAACAGGCTCGAGTCATCTATCCTTGGACGCTAAAACCGTCCTCTGTGCAACTTGATGTAACTTTATCACGTCAACGAGAGAACTAAACTCGAGACACACAGAAAATCCACGCAGTGTTTATCCTCCACATGCAGACGGCGGATGAAAATGACCAAGGAAGGAAAAAAAAACGAAAGAGAAAAGGAAGCCATCAACTACAGCCAGCAGAGGCTGAGAGGGGGAGGGAGGAGGGTGGAGGGTGGAAGGGGGGGGAAGGGGGAGGGCACTGAATAAAGTTAAAGTATCCTGCCCTAATTTGAGTGGGGAAAGATGGAAAACAAGTTTGTTCCGTATTAAACCAATGTTTCACAGCGTTTAAGGAGCTCATGCATAATTTAGCGGGTACAAAAACGAGCACAAACGTGGTGGGGGGGTGGAGGGGGGGGTGGAGGGGGGTTGGCAGGGGTCCTTAGAGGGAAGCCGAGGCTGCTGAGTGCACTGCCTGTTTTAAAATGATGGAGGAGAAGAGGGGATTCTCATTAAGTGGCTTCACTCCACCCCGAGCGGCAGACACTGGAGAGAGGGCCCGCGAAATCACCGCCTCATGTTTCCCCATTAAATATGAAGAATCGCACAATATGTGCAGCGAGGCAGTTTGCCGGGGTCAGCTGCCGCGCCGTTTTCTGCTGTATCTGCAGGTCATGTTGTGATGACCGACTTTACCAGCATTCAATCAGGTCCCTCTGTTTTAGGAGCCGGAGCGGGAAAATTATAACAACACAAGGCAGGGGGGGACTTTTAATGAGGAAAAATTAGGTTTAGGGACTGATCTGGCAGAGTGCAGAGCCTTCATTTGCATGGAGAACATGGGTAACATTGTCAAAGGCTGTGGATTTCTGACAGCTGCTTCACCTCTGACACTTCCTGCAGGCCCAAAGTATGGAAGCAGGCGGTCAATTGAGTCAATTTGCCAGCAACCGACACGATATTGACATAAAACCATAGAAGTTTGTTCCAAAATATTCCATTGGTGTTGAACTGATGGCTCCTTACTGTAGTGTAGCCTTCACGTTCTTCGCTGATAATATTTCCCTTTCTAGAGCATCTGAATGGGAGAATCAGGTGGATCTGATTAGAGCTGCAATAAAACTCTGCAGGAGAATCAGCAGGAGTTAAATCAGTGGGTTGAACACAACTGCCGCAGGCATTTAGTCAAACTCATTAGACACATTACTTTACGTTATCTCTTGAATAAATAACGTTATCATGATTACTTTTGCCTCCAAGCTTTGACTCTTCGATATACAGAGGGGTCCAAAAGTCTGAGACCAGTCTTAATGGTTCTAGTTTGCATCTGATTTTCTGATTTCATACAAACATTTTATTGCTAACTTTCAAATGTTTGCATGAATTTCAGAATTTTGTAGCTTTGATAGGTTCCCATTTTCCTTTAATGAAACCTCAAGTTCTTATGTGAAGATCAAATTCACCAGTCTGATGAACAGGGAAGGGATGCAATGAAAAGCATAAGACTAAGAAAACAACCATGACCTTTTTGTGCAAAGACCCTTAACCCTTAGAGCTCGGAGTCCACATTTTGCAGACAGTTTGTTTTTCTATTTTCTTAGTTTCTCAGAAAATAACTTGATCTCACCTTCCAATCAGAGTTAAGTACGAGTAACAACCAAGTTGTTTGGCTGTTTGTGAATGTGTTTAAATCGCCTCACTTTTTCGCATCTGTTCCAGTTTGGAGAAGTTAAGCTGTGTTCATGCAAATCTGTTTTTGTAAAAGCACCTCACACAACAGTCTAACCATAACAATATTACCAATTACACTTCTCTGAATAGATCAACTTTTTAAAGCATAAATAAATAAAACAAAAACACTGATGGTAGTGGTTTTCTGACCACCTGATGACCCTTCCTATAGGAATCAAAATTAGACATCTGCTTATGGCTGAGGAAAAATTCTTAGTGTGAACTAAGCGTGCAATATTTAGGCAAACGCTAGTGATGGTAGAAACGAGTTGGACAACCCAACCAAAAATGCCAACAAGAATTAAGCCTGTCTAAAATCTTGTTGGCATTTTAGGTTGGGCTGTCTCACTCGTTGAGCAGTTACAACGGTTTCATCAAGATGTGGCAAACATTTAGGAGACACTAAGTAGATTTCTGATGAACAAATCAGCCAAATCTTGAAGATATCAGACTTCAAATGATGACACATCTGAGTAGCCTAGGGTCTTCTCAAAATAATAATGTATAGCCTATGTCACTGTTTCATATAAATACTGTGCAACTGAAATTCTAATTTCAATGTGGTCTCTTCTGGATGCCACTGCAGTTCAGTGGGTTCCTCTGGCAGACATAAATCAAGCAGGCAACATGGCGTCCTTCAGAAGCTCCACATATTGACTCAGCAGTGAGCATCACACATGGTGCTGAGAACTACAAGCCAACGAGCCGTCGCAAAGCTGGACAACCACGCGCAGATTCAGCATCGCCCATCAGCAAACCGTGCCTTTGATCTCGCCTGTCTCCAACTTTCATTGCCTCCTGTCTGACCCCGGTAAAGAGTCCGACCTTTCCCCTCCTCCTCTCCATTACACAGGGCCTTCTGGGTGCAGGCTTTCAAACAGCAGGAGTTATCCCGGTCATTAAGGAGATGTAGATGGTGTCGGTGTCTGCGCTGGATTCCCCATCGAACAGCCTAACTGGCTCCTGACCGTCATTTGCATCAATCAAATGTCAAACGGTGTGGAGCGTCTCAGAGAGTAGACGGATACGTGCACTTTTAACAGATGACGTACAGCCGCGGCACTAAAGGAAAACTTCCCTGAAATTCTATACTCATTTTCAGCTGCACCTATTAAAACGTGTGGTATCTAGCATCTCAGACAGGTTAAGTACCCTGTGTCTGTATACTGCAGTGCTTTCTCTACTCCTAACACACCTGATCCAACTAATCAGCTAATTAACAAGCCTTTCCTGAGCAAAACCGGGAGCATTCAAGCAGAGAAAACCCGTGCAGGACAGGGAGACCTACCACTGGGTTAAACAGGAGGGTCTGCTAACAGTACTGGAAGTGTCAGTATGGCAGAAGAGCAGCATTAAAGGGCCCATTTCCTACATTTTCCTATGTATTATATCATGTATACTACATATGTAGATGTATATTATGTTCCTATGAATATATTTTTTTCCATGTATACTTCCTTTTTACTTTAATTTGTCTCTCTAAGGTCAACTTATAACATTTGTATGGGTTTACACACCCGAAACACCCATCATTTACCTTAAATGACAATTTTCAAACCCCTTTTTTATTCTTTAGGATTAAAAAGGCAGTTTTTAAGTGGCTTTAAGACTGATATGTGTACATAACCCTAGTGTGATTGGGTCTAAACCTCTGTAGGTGGAGCAAGAGCAAAGCTCCTAGATATGTGAAAGCTTTGATTTTGTGACAACACAAAAGGCACTTTTTATGTGGAATGTATGATCTAGGGATATTACTGTGCATTTTGAACCTTCAGTCGCGTTTACATACCGCATTAAACTGTATTATTTAAGAAATCCAGCTTTTTCATAATATTTGTCCTTTAAAACCCCAGTCGCAGTGTTGCCCAATCATTTTCAGAATGAGCTCAGGCCCTGTTTTCCTGCCAAGTGCCTCCAGTGTGAGAAAGTGTACATTAAATGGTACAATATTACTGTGCTGTCGATAGACACGATTGTGGAAACGGACGTCGTAAACTGTCTGCCTAACGACCAAAATGGCGCGTCTCACACCCTAATTCAGCTGCCGGCTCATGGTGAGTGGACATTGGCCTTCTCTTTCTCTCCCTCTCGCCTCAACTCTCCCCAGACTGCAAGAGGGAGCACGGCTCTAAAAGGTCAAAATGGCCGGCATTAATCAGATCCGCGTATCCACAGCCCTCCCCTCTATCATTACTGCGCTAATCACGGAGGGGTTTGGTCGTGGAGAGGTTTACTCCTAATTATTGTCATTAATAAATCAGACGAGTCAGGCCTGTCGGGATGAAAGAGAGGGCGTCCCTGCCCGCCATCCATCAGAGCGGCGGAGAGCATCGAGTCCAGCCATTAGCAGGCCTCTGAGACACACCCAGCAAGCCAGGGCTATGGGAGGATTCCGGCAGCCTGGACAGCACGCACGCACACACACACACACACACACACACACACACACACACACACACACACACGCACACACACACGCACACACACACACGCATGCACACACTGCCTGTGACTTTATCAACAAGGAGAAGACATCTTAGGGTAGGAAAAAAAGGAAGCATGAAAAGGAGAAAAAAGTCAAGTTGATTGACGATTAAATGATTAATGATTAAAAAACGATGCACTGAAGACTATAGGCACAACATCCAAAACAGGCAATAGACCTCAAAATAATTAGTCACACAGAATGGGCTTCTATGGATGCAGACCATGTGGATGTGCATATGGATGCAACACAAAACCTTAAACACTTTACATGTACATTAATATATTAATTATGATTTGTAATGGTCTGTTCCTCATAGATATATATGTTGATCTCAAATAAGCAGTGCACTAAAATAAGATTTTTTCTACAGAGCATGTGTTATTAAATGTATTTTTACAATGAACATCAACAAAACATATAAACTGACTGGGGAGTTTCTCACACACTCGTACATGCAGTCAGTGCAACTGTAGCCTCTTGCTCTTGCTCATGCAGCTATAATGAGTTCTTGCAATCATAATGGCTTGTATGGGAAACTGTAGATTGTATTACTGCCTTTGTTAGTTTGTTGCTCTTTGATTTGTCAGTCGGACCAAGATACTGCCTTAAAAGCCATTTAAGAGCTGTACTTAATAAGATTTTATCAGCTGGGCTTCAGTCTGCACTACACGATCCTATGGGCCGTACTAGGAAAATGAGTTAACAATGTAAAAAAATTGTTTTTGTAATCAAATTGACATTCCTAATAAAAATGCATCTATACAAAACAGCCACATTTCCATCCTCCTGTTTAACTGCACAGTCTCCCTGTTCCAGTTTTAAACCCTCCATGTTATTTTTACCCGAGACGTACTAATTATTTATTGCTCGTAACCTCCTGGTTATGTGTTAGGATTCATTAGGAGCCTCGCAAAGAGCTGAAGCAGTCGCGTGTGGCTCACTCACTGCCAGGAAGCGCAAATATCACGTCCTAATGTGCTAACGAGTACTGAGACACTATGGTTACTCACAAACCAATGACTGCTTGCGTGCCACTGTTTATCTCCAGGCTCAAATTGGCACACACACTTCCAGCTCAGTCAGCATCACAGGCCGAGACTGGTGAGTGAGCATGTGTCTGTGCGAGTGTGTGTGTGTGAGTGAGTGAGTGAGTGAGTGTGTGTGTGAATGTTTCCCATTCCGCAGGGAGAACGAGAGATGGAGAGAGACATGGCATCTCACTGCCATCACATCTCATCAAATTAAGGGAGTCCATTCCACTTAAATGAGTTCTATGAATCTGAAATTGACCATTAATGCAGTGTCATGTTAAATTAATACTGTCATCTAAATTGCTGGTATGAATCTTTCACATTTGAAATGAGACCAAGAATGACTTATTCATTCCCTACTATCTCCTCTGATGTCATCCCCATTAAACATAACCAAGCGAGCTGTCTCCCCCTAATTGTATTAGAGCGTTAAAGAGGAACTCCACTCAAAAATCATCATCCAATATGCTGATCACCAGCCTCTGAATACTGAAGATCGCTCCCAGCGTCGCACGTGCTGACGGTGGTTAGAAGTGACAAGAGATGAGTAAGAAATCAAGGCGTTTTCTAGAGGAGACCAGGTCCTCGCTGTCCTGCGGCGCGTGTGCTCCAGCCGTGGGTGGAACATCTCCAGCGCTGAGGGGCTGTTTGTTTCAATAGCTGAGCCAACTTATCACGGCTTCTTCCAAACAGACAAATGTTGCTCAGTCAGATCGGCATGATTCAGTCAGGGCCTACAGAACAGAATGAAATGAACGGCGTGGCTTGAAAGCAGCGGATTTATTCAGACGCCCCCATAACCTGACTTCCCGTGACCAACAATAAACAAATGAGTCATTTATTCTGCATGCAGAGATGCCAATAAAACAGCATCGCCTGGACGTAAATCAGTCCAAATCTGCATCTTCTAGTCCAAGTCACTGGCTTTCATTCAAAACCTGCCCATTTGCAATTACACGACATTTCCTTTCAGGAACAAACGTGATGAATTACTTTTAGACGCCCTCTTAAATGTGATCCCTTTGATTAATCCGTGAGAGCACGGAGCTAATTAAAGTAATCTGGGAGAAAGCCAGTCCCAATAAAAACCGCCAGAGGTCAACCTGCTCCCTGCAGGTGAGGCTCGGAGTGTTTCAGCTGTTGTTTTAGGAACATGAATGCTTTCAGTCTAATTTATAAGCTTTATTGACAGGAAGTCCCCACACCATAAAACTAGCAGTTAAATGAACTCCAGCACAGTTCATTTCACTTCCGCTGTGTCAAATTACGCGCGGTTTATCTCTCCAGGAGTTAAAACCAAAATAGCAGGCGATTTTACGGCTCGGATCTCATATCTTCACGTCACTTCTCTCTCCACCTGTGCGCTTAGGTGAGGTGTGTGATTGTGTACTGGAAGGCAGTCAAACACCGACCCGAAACGGAGATGGAAAAGATGAGATTGTTCAGTTGCAGACCAGATATGCAGGGAAGAATCAGATCTGACTGCCTTAAGTAGCTGAGGTGTCATGCAATATGTCGCTCTGTTCAACACATTTCCTGAAAAATCGCTCGGTGAGATAATTCAGCTGCATAGTGTGACTGGACTTTGGTCCAACAACACAGCCTACTGTCCTCTCAAAAAAAGGTTCATGTCTATCTCTGCAGATCTCAGTATTTTAAAGGAACCCTTAGATTGCAATGAGTGAGTATTTGTCGCCATCTAGAGGCAAAGAACACTCAAAAATCCACTCTGCTTTTGGAAACCCCTGCTTCCACTCACTGACCACTTACTGAGCTCCACCCACCTTATAACTCCACTATGTAGATGCATGATAAGAGATTGTAGCCCATCTGCTGATGCCCAGTTTATTAATATAGTGCTGGCTTTGGTTTGCATGTATCAGTCACAGTCACGTTGTTATAGTTTTTACCGGCACATCAACATATCTCCTGTCATTAATTGTACGCTGGCAAGTAAAGTGGCCAGTGAGAGCAAAGCCTAATCTACATCAGATCTGACTGGAGTGAAAAATCACAAAGTTCTGGCCTTCTGAATCCCCCGAAAACATTCCTCGAAAGGCCCTCTGATAGCCAGCCAAAACAGAACGAACCCTTTTGTGGTTCTGACCTTTCTTCAAAGTTCAAGGAGCAACAGCGCTTGGAGAACACCTCACAAGAAGAACACTGAGTGTACATGCAAGTCCATCACAAAGATTAAGCCATGGAGTGTTAAAAGAATAGAAGATATTTTATCTCCTTTTACTGGATGCATATCAACCATAGGTCCACACACACACACACACCTCAATCTCTGACCTGACTGCCACGTGATGACCTAACCAGTCTTCAGAAAGGTCACCCACAGTCAAAATTGCATAGAAGTGAAGATTATGCTTTGTGGGATAAGTTTATAGAGTGCATGCTTTTGTCATAAGGAAACAGCTTTCCAGACTTTGTATGCACTTGCTATTAGTAAAGGTTTTTAAATGCATCATGGCAAGAGAAAATAAGGGGTTTAATATGTATGGATATCCATAGAGATGCTATTCTAATCTCTAGCACAGGATCACTTAACGTGAACAATAAGCTTTGTTCGCACTCACAAGGCAATTCAGGTTTGCTTCTAAAATCTGGTTTGTAGACTCGACCAAAGTGACCAAATCTGTATTTATTTATTTATTTGTTTCATTTGTACGATCAGATTCTAGTTCCATTTGCTCGCATGTCCACTTTCGTTGCCATAGCATCAACACATACGAGTATTCAGACGAGGGAGCCGGTTGCATTTATGAGCTTAGGTCTTGATGTGTACTGCTACTTAATGACTATAATTTCAGGATGATTGCACGCTGATTCACAGCAGTATATTTGTGCAGTATTGCACTTTTTGCTGACTAGAACACGAATGAAACATGACATTAGAGTATGACCCGGTCAGCAGATAACATTAGCTAAAAGGCACACAGGCTCTACCATTAATATTCAGAGAAAGGGTTTAAGTTCAAATCTTTGAGTCGATGTAAAACTACAGATTACAAAGTGAAAATGCTTCCTAAATGTCTTCTAAAAGTTTCATCTCTCCATGTTTGTTATAATATGTAATGTCCTGAACCAACCTTCTCCTCACACATCGTGATAACAAGCACCATTCCAGAAAGATGAAGAAAAACAAGAAATTTGATCTGACTGGTCGAATGAAGTTGCGTATCTGAAAATCTGGAAACCATGTGAATCAAGTCTATCTTTCATGTGCCATTTGTCGTTCAGACTACAGAACATTCATCCTGCTCAAATCAGATGTGCTGAAAAATCTGATCTGAGCTGCCTATCCTAACAAGGTCAGTAAAACAACAGAAATCTTGAACATAGAAGTCAATGGGTAGGTGCTTAATTGGCTTCTATTGTAAGTCTATTTTGGGGGTGCCGGGTCTTCTGTCATTTTACTATGTACAGGGAAATGATAATCTATGATAAATTACGCTATGGACGCTATGGATTACATACAAATGTAAGTATGTAAGACAACTGGACAAGTATACTCTTTCCAAAACACAGTTTCTAGCTTACAAATTCAACACTTTTCCACATCCCCAAAACACACCAAAACCACCAAATTGCATCAATTGTTTCCAAACCTTGGGAGCTTTGCAGCTGAATCCCAGTTTTTATACCAGATTGCCAGTTTCTCTGGAATCACATGAAGCATAGGGAATTGTACATCACACCATTTGAATGTCTCTTCACCACCCTCCTGTACAATACACCTCCCCGTTCGGTCTATAAAGCAGAAAAACCTGCTTTCGCTTTGAGCTGTGACATTCCTTTCACCAATCAAGCCTAATCTACCGTGGCTTTGGAGCTCAAAGCGAAGCCTGGTAAACATGGCTCTGCATTCAAAAGCCTCCACCGCGCGCCTTTTCCTGCTGACAGCCTCCGCCACAGGCCATGGTGTCTTGCAAAAGCGATGTGCACTTCAACATGGTGAATTTATGGAAGGAGGGGGGGGGTGGGTGGGGGGGGCCGCAGTCCGACGGACCTTTACTGTTCTGAACGGAGCAGAGGAAAACGGAGAGACGTAACGAATCTTAAGGGCAGAGATGGGCTGTCTGCTCCCATTTGGAGAGCGGCCGTCACTGAAAGTTACCGCCACCAGACAAGTTTGTCCATTCGGATCCGTCCACCTCGCTGGGGCCTGCGCTTATGCCCTTCCTCGGGCTATGGAAGGGGGTGTGTGGGATAGATGTGACCTCCTGCGTGCGGAGGACAGACCCACCGGTGCGCTGTCAGTCCACCTGTGGGCACCACAAAGCACACCAGCAGACACAGATCTACTGGGGCAGGAAATATATTTTTTAATATATTTTTTTTTTACTCCATGTGTCATGGCATCAAAAGCAAACGCTGAGTTGTTTGGGCTATGAAGTGCATTAAATCAAAAGCAATGGAAGTGCTTTTGCACACGTTTGTTTTCTTTCTGGAGCTGCTTTGGAGCACAAATTCCCACAACGTGAAGCATTTGTAGTTGACAGCATGGCTAGGCGATGTAACGATATGTCATATGGAATTGGGAATCAGAAGTGATGCTGAATATTGCAATATAGCCTAAAGCTAACCTACATCTATTCTTGGCCTTTGACGCTGCATTGTATTATTTTGAGCCTAATAACCAGAGGCCTTGTTTATCAGGAGTGTCAGAGTAGGAACACTGATCCTGGACCAGTTTTTTGGCTTTTACGTGGGAATAAATGCAATTGAAATGTCAGGAAAAGCCCATCCTAGATCAGCACGCTTCATAAATGTAGGTTCGGGCTTTCTTTTTAACCATTACTGAATGAGTGAACTGTAAAGGTCATAAAGCTGTCAAAGAAACCTTATATATTAATTTTCATTAGGATTCCTGAACGCATATGCACATTTTTTTCATTCTTAGGTACAGTACCTTTTATTCCATACTGTAACCTCAATACCTAAACAAAAAATCATCTGTTACTATTGTCTATTTTTGTCTTTGGTTTTACACCTTTGACCTTGCCTCTATATAGACTTGCCTGTCACCCATGATTTTCTATAATGTATAAACAATGTTATAACTCACTAATTTACTTTTATTGCACATCCAGTGTACATTTATGCAAGGGAGTGAAAAATAAATCAAGTGTTCTTAAAAGGAGAATATGATTCCAATTTTTTTTTTTTCCCCCAAAATGTATGTATACTTCAAGATGTTAAGATGTAAATCAAATACGTGTTGAGCTCTGGCTGGTTCCTACTATGAGATCTGAATGTTATAAAACAAATAGTTTGGTATTATGATGCAACAATTACTCTCCAAAACTTTGTTTCAGCTAACAACTGAATTCTAAATTTTCCGTGCATTGATTTAAAGAACACACTTCTCAGAGGGTTAAGGACTCTAGTTTCAGGATGATCACAAAATTTCACAATAGCATGTATTTCATGCACTATTGCACTTTTTAGCAACTAGAACATGAACAAGACACGACATCAGAGTATGACCTGGTCAGCAGATAGTGTTAGCTAAAGGGCAAACAGGCTGTTCCGTTAATAGTGCGAGAAAAGTTTTACAGAGGTCTGTTGTGATGTTTTAGAGAAACTTAGTAAGAACTGTATATAGTATAAGTGATAGGAACCAGAAATCTCAGATGTTTAATACATCAAACAGAAAGCCATTACATTAAGTCATTACATGGGGCAGCTGGTGGCCTGGTGGTTAGTGAGTTGCCCCTGCGATCAGAAGGCCATGGGTTCAAATCCCAGGTCTGCTGGCGACACCACTGAGGTACACTTGAGCAAGGTACCGTTGCTCCCCGGGCACCCCTCATTGGTGGCAGCCCCCTGCTTCACTTGGTGAATGGGTTAAATGCAGAGAAAGAATTTCACACTGTTCACACTGTGTGGTGTGGTGTGGTGTGTTCACGTGTGACTATAAGGGGCCACTTTACTTCACTTCACTTTACTTTAAATGGTTATGAATACACGGCCTGATGCCTGGGACTTTTTTTAACGATAGTTTTGAGAGGAAGGTTTGGCCTAAACCATATTTTTAAAATTCAGTTTTTTAATCAGTACTACTCATAAAAACATGCTTGGATGAAAATGTTTGTGTTGAAGACATTGCTGCTTCCTCACTACCAGTGTAAAGAAATCTGAGGTGGTAAATTTCCGTACAATACACCATTTCACCATCCAACGACTGAATTATGCCAGTGTTTTGAAAAACGGGTATGACTCAGTTTTGTAACTTTTGCCCTTCATACTGAGGTTCCATCATTCAGCAAATGAGTTCTAGACAATACAGCCAGACTTCAACTGAGCAATGCGCTGATGAATGATACGTGTTTTTATTGTTGCCGTGTTTATGAGAGTGCGTTTGCAGCATTGTGCAGTCCATTAATGCTGGACGAGGTAAAGGACAAAAGAAATTTCAACAGAGGCCACAATTTTCAAGAAGACAAACAGCTGCGTTTCCAGAAATTGATAAAGCCTAGACTGAACTGCAAGGCCAACAGTGAACTGCCACTGAAACGCCTTTTTAGTCTAGTCTTAGTCTTAATCTGGGTCTGGGAAACTAACCCAAAGATTACAGTCACATCCGCTCTAAGACTGTAGAGCAGTGATGGATTAAATCCAGAAGGAAAGAGGCAGCTGAAGAGGTAATGAAGCCCTTATTATTCCTGCTCCTGGGTCAGGCGTGCTAGTGAGGCAGGTGAAGTGAGTTAGATTGTCATTAGACCCCAAGGCTTGGTGATTATTTAACAGAACTACATTCAAATCTAAAGCCACTGCATCCGTAGAAGCAAAATTAATGCCCACAAAACAGCATATTTGCACATTTGAAGAATGATGTATTTGCAAAATAAAAGTCTCAAAGGTTCAGAAAATCAGGGTTTGAGCATGAACATATAACGCATAAGATATATTGCATGATTAAATGGTGAAAAAACTCTGTGAGCATTGAGTGACTGACTGTAATCACCAAGAGCATAAACCCAGGAAAAGTGCAACTCATGTGCATCACTGAAGGACCACGGCTGAAAATGAGGTCATGGTTTCTCACATTCTTCCTGCACAAAAGAGCAGGATCGCAGTTGTTTCTTACCAAGTTAAATTTCTCACAATTTAACTTGGTAAGAATATTTTCATGCTGTCTTTAAGATAACCTGCATATACTGATCCAAACGGGCCCCGTTAACTGAGCTGAGATACTTCGTGGAAGTAGGCGCCCAGCATTTTGGTGCCCTGGATGTAGTTGGACCTGTTAAGGGAAAAAAAAAATTAAAAATTAAAAATAAAATAAAATAAAAAAAAAGACGACAGAAAGAGTAGAAAAATGTTATTTCACTCTTTTTATGCTCGTGTCAGAAGGGCTGGGCAATATGATCTTTATCGTTATTATGATAAATTACCTCACAATTTGCGTTTATGAGCATTTTGTGGATATCATCATGAGTTAAAGAGCACTGACTGGCTGCATGTTTCATTACAAAGAGATTATAATTAGCCCTGACTGATTGGACTTGTTGCTGTGCAGTATGTGAAACACTCATCTATACTTCTTAGTTTTTTGTGGCACAATATACTGGGATAAATTGTGCATCACAATTTTATATTTTTGCCATATTTTGTTTTAAACACACCAGTGAGAGTATACATATCTGACCTTACAATAATCCAATTTTAGAGTAAATAGTTCACTGAATCCTGAAATCACAAATTTCCTCAGGATCTGATTAATATGGTACAATTCAGGGTTACTACAAAACTACACTGAATACACAGGATGAGGTGACAGGAGAAACTATTTACACAACAGTGGATAAAAACGAGAGAGTATGCATGTGGCCTCACCGGGAGTAAAACAAATGATGGATTTGACATTTATTTTTTGCATGCCTTCAGGGTTTGCTTTGTGTATTTCCCTGCCATCGAAATAAGGTACACATCAATGTTAGAAACCCCGATTCCTGATCCCTGGCTCTTTGTTATGACAAGGATCTGGCAGTTTTCCCTACCGCACACGCACACGCACACGCACGCACGCACGCACGCACGCACGCACGCAATTCACATACACACTCACACCTACGGTCAATTCACCTGACACGCATGTCTTTGGACTGTGGGAGAAACTGGAGACCCTGGAGGAAACCCACGCCACCACGAGGAGAACATGCAAACTCCACACACACAAGGCCAGGGCCCGGATTTGAACCCCCCCCAACCCTGGAGGTGTGAGGCAACAGCGCTACTCACTGCGCCACTGTGGGGCCAGGGGTGCTTAATTTTAGCCACAAAATAAGATGCACCAATGTAGGAATTCTGAGCCAATGCCAATATCTGATATTTTTCATTAACGCTCACATGTGGCTGCACTAATTTTAATAAAAGAAGATTAATTACACTCTTTTTAATGAAACATCCAGTTGATCAGTGTTCTGTACCCACAATTGCTCAGAAAATTATTGTGCTGCACTCTGGGTTAATATTACCTGTTGATTTTCTCATTCTGGGAATGGGCTCCATCATCTGATGAGCCGACGGGAAGCAGCATGACGTTGCGTCCGGTGGCTTCCTGGAAGGTCAGTGTCACCGGGATACTGCCTCCCTCACGGGTCAAGTCAGGCTCCACTCCAAACACTACAGAGAGATCAAAAACAAGGACAGCTGATTGAAAATGTCTCCATACGACATATATAAATGCCACATGCTCCCATTTTAGTTCATCCGATCAGAGTAGCGTCGGCCAAAACCAATGTAACCCAATATTTGGGTTTTTATACACAATCATTTAGGCAAGATGTATGATTTTCAGTTAATATTGCAGTGAAAGCACTTTCTAGTAGGGCTGGGCGATTTGGCCTAAAATCAAAATCTCGATTAATTGAACATTTTAACTCGATTACGATTAATGAACGATT
>JBBPCZ010000148.1:4405750-4417815 GCA_037974445.1 Brycinus macrolepidotus | reverse complement strand
CGCTTTTTACAACCAAGTTGTCACAAAGCAGCTTTACAGAATACAGGTCCGAGCCCCTAGTGAGTAAGCCAAAGGCGCATCTTTATAATAGTAATAAGTTACAGTAAATTAAAACTAAATCAAACTATTTGTCTATGCGTAATTAACAACACCTTAGCCTGCCACATGGAAGGCGACTCATGTGTACATGTGTGTGTATTTATGTTACAGGGTTTGACCCCTCTTCACCTGGCTGCTCAGAGTGGTCACACGGCCGTGGTTGGCCTGCTGCTTAGCAGGTCCGCCTCACTGCTGCAGCTGAGGGACCACCGTGGACGCACCTGCCTGCACCTGGCCTCCTCCTACGGACACGTGGCCACAGTGAGGGTCCTGCTGGGCCAGGGAGCTGACATCAACCACACCGACAAGGTCGGACATCATCAGTAGTTTAAGATCGGATGAAACTGATCTGTCATTTTCCCAAAAGGGAAAACGGGACAGCTGAATTCTTTTAATGTAATCAAAATTACTCTACAGAGGTAAACATTTAACCACCAACATTTCTTGGATGAAAACTAGATCTGAGAACTAGATTTTTCACTCCAAAGAATTCTTTCACAGTTTGCCATTTTTGGTTATGACAACATTGTTGTGGCAAAAGCCAAGTTGATTAAGAGAAGCGCTATGTATTTCACAACATGCTTTCACATTTTCACATTTTTTAACTTGGACATCCATTGGTTATCTGGTGGGAGAGCATGCAAACTCACAGACTGGGGCCGGAGCAGAAATAGTGCTGAAGCATATTGTGTAAAAATTACCCATCCTCCATGGCATCAATCGCTACAGAGTTTTAAACATCATCTGGAAGCAAGATCAACACAAAAACTGTGCTTTGGGAGCTTCATGAAATGAGTTTCCGTGGCTGAACAGCTGTGCACAAGCTTATAATCACTATGCACAATGCCAAGCCATGCTGGAGTGATGCAAAGCATGTGGCCACTGGACAATTGAGCAGTGCACACATGATGAATCACACTTCAGTATCTGGTAGTCTCATGGATGAATCTGGGTTTGGCGTATGATTGGAGAACTCTACCAACAAACAGCATAGTGCCAACAGGAAAGTATGATAGAGGAGGGATAATGGTCTGGGGCTGTTTTTCAGGGTATGGACTTGGCCCCTAAGTTTCAGTAAAGGGTAAAGATATTTCTACAGCATACAAAGAAATAGACGATTATATACCTCCAACCTTGTGGCAACAGTTTTGGGAAGACCCTTTCCTGTTCCATAAGCTCCTGTGCACAAAGTGAGGTTCTTTAAGACATGAAAAGTTTGGTATGGAGGAGAACCAATGACCTACACAGAACCCTGACCTCAACCCTACTGAACACCTTTGGGATGCACTGGAACTCATCCAGCATCAGTGCCTGACCTCATAAATGTTCTTTTGACTGTATAAAGACCAATTCCCACAAATACACTCCAAAATCTTATGGAAAGTTTGAATATTAATACCCATTGTTTTGGAATGAGATGTCTAGCAAGCTCATATACACTATATGGACAAAAGTACTGGAACACACCTCTTAGTTATTGAATTCAGGTGGCCCCTTACATCCAGTGAAGGACAATCTTAATGCTTCAGCAGACCAAGACATTTTGGACAACGCCATGCTTTCAACTTTGTGGACACAGTTTAGAAGAAGAGCCTTTTCTATTCCAGCATGACTGTGAAACAATGCACAAAGCAAGCTCCATAAAGACATGGTTGGATGAGTTTGGTGTGGAAAAACTGTCTGCAAGGGGGGGTCCAGCTCTATATTTCAGTCTGTGTATTTTAATGCAATGTCATTAAAGTTCCTGTTGGTTGTAACGGTCAGGCATTCCAATACTTTTGTCTAAACAGTGTAGGTAGGCGTCCACATACTTTTTGCCATATAGTGTATCTGGCTAGCGCTCCGGACTGTTTACTCCCACTGACTAAAAAGCTTGTGTATTTACTAATCTAGAGCTTTCGTAATTGAGCATAGAGTGACAAGGAGACCAGCAGTGTAAATGTCTTTATTTCTTTGTTATGGCCTCCAGAGTGGCTGGACTGGACTACACTATGCGGCAAAAGCTGGCTGCCTGGAGGTGGTGCGTTTCCTCGTGGAGAGTGGAGCGTCAACGCGGGCTGAGTGCCACACCGGCCGCACCCCTCTGCAGTATGCAGCTGAGGAGAATCACCAGGCCACAGTCAGTTTCTTGCTCCGTCAACGGGACAACAACACACTGCGTCTTCTCGAGGACAGGAAGGTGAGCCTCACATCACTCTAGTAATGCTCTGGGTGCACTGTGCCATGGTGCATAGTTGGCACTGTGCACTGAAAACAGCTTTACTGTCAGGGCAGGGAAGGAAAATTCCCTTTGGCCTCAAAGGCACAGCAACACAGTACAAACACGATGTGCAACAAAAACAGCATGTGCAATATGCAGTAAATCATGATAAAGTAATAGATTAATAAACTGCAATAATAAACTAATAAATCTTAGGGTGGTAACTCTGAGTATAGGGAGGTGTCCGTTATCATTAATCTTGTAATAACTGTTTTTCCAGCACTAGAGAGCAGTATTTCACAGTGTAAAAAGATCCAGAGGAAAACTCACACATTACTCTCTTCCTCAACAGCCAGGTTTCCATCCAGCTGTCAAATTTAATTCAAGTGAATAACTGCATGTCACAGACAATCATGTGAAAGATGCTAAGCTTCAATCAGCCCTTCACAACAGCACGCGTTTGAGCAATCTGGAGCAATTTTACAGGCCACAAGCTTCTATGGGAATTTTATTTGATATTTTAAGTTGTCTTTACTCACTATATCAAATTATGCATAATAATACACAGAGGGAAAAATAGCTAATACTTGACAATGACTGGGTTTTTTGTTTCCTGTTGCAACACTAGAGGGCAGTATAACACACCTGTGAAAGTGAGTAGAGTTTGATGGTGTTTTGGAAGTGATCCTTGTTTGTGTGTGTAGTTCTTATTGTCTTGAATGTTTTGTGTTAAATCTAAATGACATGTTCTTTATTATCTCAAGTGTGTGTTTGATCTCGTGGTGCGTTAAATTCATGTAGTTTTCATTTGATCCCTTGATGTGTGCCATGTCCACCCTCATATATTTTGATGGTGTTTTGTGGTTGTCGTCGGCAGTTTGTATTTGACCTGATGGTGTGTGGGAGGCTAAATGCGAACGTAGCTCTGGAGGAGTTTGTGCTGCACTCTGCAGCACCTCTGACCACGGGCGTGCGTCTGTCCCGGGCCCTCAGCCTGGCCGCTCTGAGGGAGAAGGAGCGCACCGCCCACCTGCAGGCCGCTGCCCGCCACTGCGAGTTCATGGCATCCGACCTCCTGACCCTGGCCTCCTCGGCTGAGGGCTGGGGTGCCGGAGTGGTCCTGAGGGCGGTGGACCACCGGGGGGCCAGCGTTCTTGACTGCCTGATAGAGGGGAGACAGAAGAGTGTGGTAGCCCATCCTGCAGTGCAGAAGTATCTGACTGAGGTGTGGTACGGCAGCCTGCAGTGGGACTCCTGGAGGATCTTGCTGCTCTTCTTCAGTCTGTTGCTCTGCCCTCCACTCTGGCTTATCCTCTCACTGCCACTTAAACACAGGTACCCCTGACTGATCTCTTTTGAACACAGCATGTGGGCATGAAAATGTACTATTTGATTAGAGAAAATGGAACCCAAAGTTGCAGATGTTGGAGCAGTTGACAAAAATGTCATAGTGTTATTTTTACCAGGGCTATTAACCCTGTAATCATACTACCATATTACATCTTTTCTATCAAAGCCTGTCCCAGCTATTTCATAATCTCCTGATTGCAGTTATTTGAAATGATGCATTTATTTAAATTGATTGAAACTATTTCACAATCATATGTTAGCTAGGGCACAATATAACTGTTCTCCATTTTAGGCTTGTACTTTAATGGTTATGACTTTGCCAGTATCAGCATCACCATCATTCAAAGTACCATCTGTCCAAAAAGTGTTTTTTTTTTTTTTATGGTGCAACAAAACAACTGAAGCCGTATTACCCCTCTAGACTGCCTGTAGCCCACTGCAGTCTACCAGAGCAACTAGGTGTATCATATGAATATTATACACAACAAATTTTTTCTCATACAAAGACTATATATTGAATGCACAATGTAAAATAATATAAAATATAAAATAAGTAAAATGTGAGCATTTACCATATTTCGTAAATTCAAATGGAATAGAAAGCAGAGGTAGCATTCGTACAAAATAAAAATAATAAAAAGATGAAAAGATAAAAAATGCAGGCATAACAATGGATACATTTTGAATGAACCTGCAGGTACACCATATGTCCAGCAGTTACTTGAAGCCACTTTAATGTGCACCCATTACTGTTGGATTCAGTTGTACACAGTTCATATAATCTGCAAAGAAAAGCATTGCAAATACAATTGGATGCTTTGAAGTAGCTGCTCATAAGCCTAAGATTACCAAGAGATTGAGGCATGTAAAGCATTTATGATCCAAAACTAATCATAAGTTCACTAATGTTCTTGTTGCCTGAATGCAATCATCCCAATTTCTAACACTGAAGAGTAGCGACTGTTGCTGCAGGGAGTCAAACTTCCTATTTATACCCTTGATTTTGGACAACACATTTTATGAGCAGGCATCTAAAAATCTCTGACATACCGTGTGTTTCTAAGTACTGTTTATTACTGCGGGTACCATGTATCTTTGCAAGGGTTACAACCATCTTCCACACTCCCCACAGGTTCAACACCATTCCTATCGTGAAGTTCATGAGTCATCTGGTGTCCCACGTCTTCCTCCTGGCCCTCTTCATCCTCACTGTCGCCTACCCACCCATGAATCCTCTGTCTGAGGGCCGTGTGTTCCCGGGCTGGTGCGAGTGGCTCTTGCTGACCTGGCTGTGTGGGATGCTGGTGTCTGAGCTGAGCCACCCTGGGGAGCGGGCAGGTCTGGCCTGGGTCAGGCTCCTCCTCCTGGGCTTCTCTGCCGCCGCTCTCCTGTGCCACCTGCTGGCAGTGGTTCTCCAGAGGTGGCCCCCGGCTCCTGTGCACTGCCTGTTCGCTCGCAACGTCTTGTTGGCGGTTGCCATGACACTGGGCTTCATCCAGCTCCTAGAGTTCCTGACATTCCACCACCTGTTTGGCCCATGGGCCATCATCATCAGAGACCTGATGAGGGACCTGTGCCGCTTTGCCGTCATCCTGCTACTTTTCCACACCGCCTTCTCCCTCAGCCTCACTGCCATCTGCCAGCCTGTGTACCCAGAGAATGGCCTGCAAAACAGCAGTGGAAATGCCAGCAATCTTGAGAAGACCAAGCATGACCCAGAGCTTAACCCCTTGGACGTCTCTGTGTTGCTCTTTTTCGCTCTGTTTGGCCTGACCGAGCAGGAGGACATCCCCCTGGAACGCTCCCCTGCCGCAGCAGGTGTTCTGGCTCGCCTGGCCTTCGGGATCTACCTGGTGGTGACGGTGATCGTGCTGGTCAACCTGCTCATCGCCATGATGAGCGACACCTACCAGCGCATCCAGGCTCAGTCAGACACCGAGTGGAAGTTCGGCCGCGCCGTCCTCATCAGAGACATGAGCCGCAAGTCTGGCACCCCCTCCCCTTTCAACCTGCTCACCAGCCTCTTCTTCTACATCAAGGTCCTCTGCAAACATGGAGGTAAGGATTTGTTGTTAAATAACTCTTAGCCTCCTGGTTGTCCTACTGCTGTGGTACTACCACATATACTACTTTGCTACTGATTGTGTGTGTGGCTTTACTAGTTGTGCAATGATTAGATGACGGTGTTGGCAATGAAGTTACAGCAGTTACATCAGTGTATGTTGAAGTTACATCAGTGTAGATGTCGAATTGCCATCAACAAAAACACTCTAATGCCTTATTATATTCATATATGTTTGTGGTACTAGTAAATTACTTAGCTGTAAATTATCTATAACATCTATAGTATTTATACCCCAGCATTTCATATCACATAGTTTATTTTGTAGTGTATGTGTTTTTGTCTCTGTGCATTTGCAACATAAGCAGTTTCCTCCAGGATCAATAAAGTTTTCTCGTTCTGATATAATAACAGTTCACAATGGAAAGCTTAGGGGGTGATATGGCTTCTAATGTTTCTGTTCTTCTGCTTCTGATGTTTTCTAATTAATTACATAATGCCCAGAAAGAAATTGTATGTTTGCATGAACAATAAGTAAGTACTAATAATAATAAGTATGCACAATGTGTGCACTATTTTGCGATCTTTGCAGGGAAGCTGTGTTCGGTAGAGGGTCGTGACCTAATGGGGACGGAAGAGGATGCTGAAGCATTGCCAGATACCCGCTCTCTAGACGCACTGGCACACACCTCCATCGGCTGGCTCAGAGGAAAGAGAACCCAGATCCTCCCTGAAGGTGCACGTTCACACAGTGTTTCAGGTTCATTAAATGTATTAAATACAAATGGTAAAGCACCATGTAATACACTGTTTGTCTATTCATTTTATCAGAATTGTACAAATTGACTGCTTACATCATTACACAGTTGCCTCAAACTGCAGTAAATTGTTAAGCAATCTCAAATGGGCTTGCTTATGGTGTTTCGGACGCTTTAAAATATTGTTATCTTCTGGAGCCCAAGAGAGCACAATTGGCTTTGCTCTCTCTGGGTGGGTCAGATTGCGTTCCTTCTCCACCTACCACTCAGAGAGATGCTAGCCAGCATGAGCATCTTATAGTTGATGTGATAGAACTGCCCGTTAGTGTCCTCCTCTAAGTGTGTTGAGCTGTCCAGTTTGAAAAGATGCAGTGGAGCGTCTCATAAATGGGAGGAAGGACATGCTAGAATTCACCTTGTTGGTATCGTGTGAGTGGGAGAGCCCTAGCTAGTGAGTGGAATTGGACAAAAAATTGAGAAAAAAAAAGTGCTGCTCTTTGTATATCAAATGTATATCAACTCTTTTTTAAAGGAATTAGAATCGCCATGCATTTGGTCTAACTTTCCTCTGTGTGTTTTGTGTAGGTAGCTCCATCGTGATGCCCACACTGGGAGGACAGGTGCAAGTAGAGAATGTGACTGACTGGTCGGTGGTGGTCCAGCGTTTTCAAGCCCTGCGAGGTCAAAAGGATGGAGCACCACCAGAGACAGAGAGCTATCAAAATCCCCTTTATCAGTAACAAAACTGCTGTGCGGCCTGATTATGGTTATATTTTAGATTTAGAGTCATGTCCAGATCCAAACCTTCCTGCTTACATCAAATCTCTATTTTCAGGGTAAGCAATAACTTTGCATTTTAAAGCATTTAATACATCTAATCTTGACAATCCAGTGGACGTGTTGAAGCCTGGAAGCTCTCTTCGCTCTATATCTAATCATATAAACATAGGTGCTTGGATACAGCTGAGTATCACTGCCTTTAAAGAAATGGCAATCATTGCAGTATTTTATTTGTTCCTATCATGAATGTCTTGACATTAACACTGTAATGTTGATGTATTGATGTCTCAGTAGCATATAACCATTGCATTCTTACTTAACAGAAAAACTGGGTTTGTCTTGACACATAACAATCGTGTTTGGAGCTCCTTGTGAAGTTTAAAGTGATATTTCTGTACTGTTTTTGTCATTTTTTTAAGGGTTCTTCATCTCCATTTTTGGGTTCTGATGTATGTTCTCTTTTTTGTTTTCTCTTGAGTTCATGTCCCTGAGTGTTGTCTTTGTCGTCACTAAATCTAAAATAATAGTTATGTAACTTTTTTATGTTCAAACATAGCCATTCGTTACTATAAGGACAGCATTTATCTTCCAAGTGATTTTTCTTTCTGGGAGCTCATTTAACATGTGAAACAGTAGATGAGAAAACACAGCACGGCCTTGATGTTTATGATACCTGTTTGACCCCGTGCCTGCCTGGGCCAGTCCCTCAACTTGAGGAACTCCACCACAGGACGTTTTATCACCCCCCAAGGTCTCCAGGTCCTGTTGTCCACACCCTGCCATGCTTTATCCCCAGATGTGTGAGACGTCTGAAGACGGCTTCGCGCTGGCTTCCCTCCGTCCCCTCCTGTGAGACTAAACAGGTGTCTGAGCGTCCGAAACCCTGTGGTCAGATATACGATGCTCTCATCCATCCTTTTGGACCCCTCAGCAGGAAGTGCTTTCCATCTAACCGTGATGAAAGCCGAACGAAAACAAAACGTCCTCGGCTCGCTCCCGAGATTAATGGCGCAGACCCTTAAAACATTTCATAAGTCAGAGGTTCAGACCCTCTGTGCAGTTTAACTTTGGACAGGGAGGTGAGCGCTGCAGTAAACACTGATGATGAGACTGTATTTTTCTCTTTTATGAGAACGGAGGACTTTTTCTTCCGTGTTTATGCAGACAAAATCAATAACCCCACTTCCTGTTTTAATTACAATTTAAGTGCATATTTTGGTGGGTCGGTAGAGTCATTAAATTGTGCATGTTTAAATGGAGCCGCTACCTTTGCAGTTTATTCCTCTTTCCAAAATATATTTTTGTTTTTACAGCTCTTGCTTCAGATGTTCATGTATCCGGTTTCTGCCTTAAATCCCTTGGCATCCTCTGTACAATTCCAGTTGCAGAGTCTCTGTCTGAGGACAGTCCACTACCTTCGTCTGTTTTGGGCGTGTTATTTGGTACAAAACTGAAGCCTGTGCGCTGGAATAACAAAGCATTAAATTTTATTCGGAGTAACTCAGTTTATTCCTACAAATGTGCTGTAGTGATGTACTGATCTGTGTATTTCTTTACTTTGGCTGACTAGGCCTTATGTAACTGGGTCATCATGGTCCCTAAACATTATATTTCGGATGCATTTGTGTGCAGATGCAGTCACAGCCATGGGAATGTAACAGCTGTGGCAATAAGACAGTCCTCTCATCATTTTTGGACCACATCTGAATCTCTAGTAAAAAAAGTAAACACCCACACCACTGTTGTCCCAGAGTGGAGTTTCACGCTAGAGAAATGAATGAACATGAACACATATAGTGTTGAATGAACAACTCCCACCAACTGTTTACACCTGTACAGTTAATTTAGGTCCACTAAATGAGGATTTTTCCATGTTTGAACACCTGAACTGAAAATCGGTTCCAAAACTTTGACATTAGACACGTAGTCAAAATAAAAGTCCCGGTACTTGATGTATCTTTGCTTAATTTAATGTAAACTAAGAGCACTGTTGGGTCTAAGAGCACCTATTTTTACAGATATCACTCTACAGGTCACTAAAAATACAATTGATTTTAATTGTTTTTTAAAAAAAAGCCATATATGACCTACGGTGTTAAAGAATGAGTCTCAGGAATTTGAAAAATCAAATTAACACAATTTCCACTTACCCTAGACATGGATGATCAACCAAGGCATATTTGGTGTCCAGTGTTTTGCTTCTTTAATTCATAACACTCAAAGTCAATATGTAAATGCATCCCCAAAACCTTTCTCAACCCACTTAAACTACATCTACATCTTTATTAGGATGACTTACTATAAGTTATAAAAATGATACAAATATAAAAGTGTAGCTGAACACTGTCTGACTTTTAAGGCATCAAGGTCTGTTTTCACAGATCACCTCAGGAGCAGGAGAGCTGATATAGCATCAGTTTTTTGTACCAACTGGAGGAATCAGATCCACAGTCAGTTCTCTAAAATGCCTGTCTGTAGCAGTGAAGTTTTGATCATTTTTATGTAAGTCATATTGTGTCCTAAACCACATCCACAAGTCCGTGCCACCTTGAAGAAGACTTGGATGTGGTTTGCGCAGAGATTTAGTTACAGAAAAGATTTGGGTGACTACTGGGTGACTGTTGTTGGCTCCATTTGCCTCACAGAAGCAGAGAAGCAAAATTTGACACCAAATATCTCTTGGCTAATCGACTACATTTGGGGCAAGTTGAAAATTATGTGCATTTGATTTTTCATCAAACTGTTCCTTTAATTTAATGTGAAAGTGGAGATGATGAGCTGTTTGCTTTTGTTTTATTAGACACATTTTTTACACATATTATTCTATTACTTTGTCATCGTGTATCTTAAGCCTTTCGATATCCTCCTGTGTTAAGGCCTTGAACACTAGGATTATTGTTCAGTATTCATTTAAAGACATTTAAGTATGTAATTACTTTAAAATAAATGTTATGTAGTTATGTAGCAGAAGTGTGGACCTACGTATGTACCCTTGAAGTTTAAGGTGTCAGTTGAAATTTTTAGACAAGGCTTCACTTCCCTGGGGTCAAGTAAAGCACCACTCACTCTCCAGTGACTTTAGATTGAAGAGGAGAGATCTTCAGCACGGTCACCATGCAAACACACCTGCGCTCTCCTGCTGTTAGTCCCTGTGTGTACTAAGGAGAGTGGATGTTATGATACAGCTATTTTATAGGGGGTTTAAAAGGCCAGAGCTGAATTACAGCGGCCCTCTGGGCTCCGTCACGGTGACACATGTTTAAAACATGAAGCCTGAGGGGTCCAGTCCTGCGCCAACCGACGTTACAGGCTCAGCAACAATGCTGGAAGTGAAAGAATTACTGCATGTTTGACAAACCCTGTCAGCATTCTAATAGCCTTCTGTTTATTTCCAATGGTGTGAACACGGTTGGAGAACGTACCACCACTCCATGTGCTCAGCGGATCTGAAGCGAATGACCATGACAACCACCACTGTACTCTTACTCTAGCATAAGGCTTCTGTACTCACTAACACTGGTCAGTTACTCTCCTAGACTCTTTAGAAAGGAGCTACCACAGAGGGTTCTTTGAGGGATGCTATAGAAAAACCAAAGTAGTTCCCTAAAGGACCATGAGACATGTGAGTGTGAAGAACCTTTCCAAGGAATACAGACTCATCACATAATGAAATTTTCTGAGGGTTCAACCAAGAATCTTTATGTTATGTGGAGGTTCTTTAAACGTCTCTTACCCTTCTCTTTTGCAATGCTGGTTCTCTTAAGAATCATCCACTGAAAGCTTCTTTAGGGAACCCAAAATGGTTCTTCCATGGCTTCATGCCAAGAACCCATTCTGGCACCCTTATTTTTAGGAGTGTAATCTAGCACCCCCTTCTGGGTTGAGGAAGCCTTTAAGAAAACTTGAATGGGGAAATCAGCAGGAGCTAAACTCCTTAACATATTGCAGATACTGTTGGTGCACATATTTAGACCAACCTTTTTTCCTATGTTAATAAACACTTTACTTTCTGTTATCTCTTGAAAAAAGTAACATTGTCCTTTGGAGTTCTGATATCACAGAGGGGAGCCATGTGCAAATGAACTCTTCAGTTGATTATTTTCATTCGGTTGTGAACATCCAGAACTACATCAGACGTGTACACTGAGTTATGGTGGGTTTTCACATCCATCCATCCATGATCTGAGCCCCTTATCCCCACCAATATCAAGGGGGTCCTGGAGCTTATCCCACAGACACACCCTGGGCAAGCTGCCAGTTCATAGCAAGGCAAACAAACACACACACACCTAGGGCGCAATATATGTGCAAGTCATTGGTCTGTTGGAGAAAACTGCAGCGCCCGACAGAAACCAATGAAGACATGAGGAGAACGTGCAAACTTCACACAGAAAGGACCCTCAGACCCCCAGCTGGGAATCAAACCCAGGACCTTCTTGCTGTGAGGCCACTAACTATGCTGCCACCCTGAGTATTCACATGTTGCATCAAACGATTTTGATTACATCGGCATGTTTGTAATACATTGAAAAGCACATTGCAAATATAATACAGCCATGTGCAAAAGTTTGGGGTCCCAGTTAGGTTACATATCTTGATTTTGATTTTCTAACCGGGGACCCAAACTTCATTACATTTGCATTCAGTATTACATAGGATACAATATGACACACTGTAAGCTATGTAAATGAACCAAATATAAATGTGCAGCAGAATGTTGTTGTTCTTTTTAGACATCAAGGTCTGTTTTCACAAACTTTTACACATTTTTAATTTCAATTTGACCCATCAGTGTGTGGGTGTGGGGGGGGGTGGG
>JBBPCZ010000148.1:4364566-4381876 GCA_037974445.1 Brycinus macrolepidotus | reverse complement strand
CACACACACACACACACACACACACACACACACACACACACACACACACACACACACACACACATTCACTCACACACACACACATTCACTCACTCAAGCACGCATGCACTCAAACACACAAACACTCCAACGCACATACACACATACACCAACAGACAACATTTGCACACACCAAAGGGAGTGACCTCACGACAAAGCCATATCTCCCTCATCATGGTTGCAAACCAAAAAGAAAAACCGACAAGGCTCTGCTGAGAGCTCCACTACGCGTCCTTCAGAAACCTACACGGAATGTATCTAACACATTGAGTTGGTTGAGTTGCATTTTTTCTTTTGTTGTTTTTTTTTTTTTTTCGTTTAGTCGTCCTCTGAGCTCCTCCAGACGACGTGATTTCATCCACCAAACGGAGCAGCTTGGATTTTAAAGTGCTCTGTGTTGCAGTGTTTTGTTGCTTTAATTTCCACACTGGTTTCGCTTTACTTTGGCACGGTGTGTTGAACATCTGCGGAGCCAGACGTGTGCTTTGCTTGTTGGTTGCATGCCGACGACGATGGCCCCCCAGAACACTGATGCGGATACTATGCAAGTGCAAGAGGTTGTGGTGGTCCCTGCTAAGGCAGCCACCGGAGGCTCAGGAGGAGGTGGAAGTGGTGGAGGCAGGGCAAACGGAGTGGGCGGAGCCAGTGGACGGGACCTGGAGAGTCAGGACGAGTCAGCAAGCGAGGGTTCTATAGACCGCATTCCCTTGCGCCAGTGGGTTATGCATGGAGCCGTCATGTTTGGACGGGAGTTCTGCTACGCGATGGAGACAGCCCTGGTGACGCCTGTGCTGCTGCAAATTGGTAAGAAATTCAGCTGAGAGGAAAATCTGATGATCCCTTATTAGTTTCATAGTAGCTACTGAGTTAGCAAATGAAAAATCCTCAGGAGCTTGTAGGCCTTCAGAGAAGGTCCTGGTAATTCTTATTGAATAGAGTTATGCTGTATTTAAAATTCTGAAAAAAGAAATGTCTTTTACAAGCTTGAACATGATCTAGAAATGTTCACGTGCAATGGCATTAGTTTAACACTAAAATACCAGTGAAATCATTGGTAGTAAAATCCCTAGTTCTAATATTCACAGTTTACCACTGATTTACAGTAGTAACTGGAAAATAAGATTAACGATAGGAAGAAAGCTTCAAGAAAGGAAAACCCATCTGCAGCATCTGTAGCATGCCATCAGTTGCCACAAGCATTTTGACACACAGCTTGCTATAAGAAAAGAAAGCTCATTGACTCAAAATGCACTTAGAGTAGAAGCCAATAGGCAATTACATCCGCACCTTTTAAATGATTTTTTCTGTGAGACTGAAAACCTGTTGAACCAGCACCTGCCTGTTGATTTCAATTATAAATATGTTTTGGGTCAGTGGGCTCTTTGTTCTTTTCCTAAGAACAAGGAAACTGTTCATTACAAATTCAGCGGACAGAGATGAGATTGACAAAAGCTGAAGCATTCATAATACTGAATAACAGTCCCGAAGACTGTAGTATTAAGCCTGAAGAAGTAAGAGCCTAGTGTGCACAAAATAAACTTGAAAACATTTAGACTACGCTTCAGATGTCTAACTTTTCAGTCTAGTTTCTAGTGCAACCCAGCCAACTTATTTTCTCCAGGTTGCGAAGGGGTGTATAACGCAACTTTGCATTCGGAGGTCAAATAAAACATAAATATGTGCTAGCTGGAGACCCCAGAAAGTCTGCTTTGAGAACCTATGGCCTAGTAGTAAACATATCTGCTCGAGTGTGTGTCTGTGCATCCTCTAGTAATTAGTTCTCTATCACTGGTATAGGATAATTTTCCATCCGTCCATCCATTATCTGAGCTGCTTATCCTTCACCAGGGTCTCTGCCTTTCGCCGTATGACCACTGGGACAGGGTCCAGCACCCCTGCCACCCAGGAGAATATTTCCATTGACATAAATAGGATAGGAGTTCTGGGCAAGTTATCTTAACTTAACATTTAGACTGTGTGCCATTAAAGTTGACGTGGATTATATGTTATCGGAGTTAACATATAATCTCTATATGCTATAGGAGTTAACATATACACTCTATATGCTGTTCAGATAATAGCTTGTGACATTTTCTTACACACACACACACACACACACACACACACACACGAATGATTACATATCAATAACTAATTACATATTGACAGAAATTTGTTGATTGGTAGCTACAGTAATGGTTCTTCTCTGCACCAATCCTTTGTCTCGGATTAAACGCTTCCCCTGCAATCTCTCTAAAGCTCCCTAAATAGCTGTGTGTATGCGTGTGTGGATTCATCCTTGCACTGTGACAAAGCAGAAGATTAAAATAACCACATGGGACTTAGAGTCTGCGTCAAACTTGCCGGCTAATGACAGATTAGGTGCCTAGAAAATAGGAAACAAACTGAGATATTTTAATATTTTAAGATTTTAAATGTGGTTCAGTAGAAAACAAATCAGTCTAGAGGTACAGGTACATAAACCATCCAATATTAAATGCCATTATTACTATTTATTTTCTTCAGCATTACTGAAGCTCCTTTATGTATTTGGCTCCGCTCGCAGAGACACACTCTTTGTGACGTGAATTATTTGCGCTGTTTGTAAAGAGTGAGACAAAGGTGTTGGCACTGCTGGGACTGGAAGTGAAAATTGTCAATATACAGAGCTACAGAGCTGACTAAAAGAGATGGGGGAGGCAGGGCCAAACTGGCAGTTCTATGAGCTCTGCTTCTTTTTTGCTGTCCTTTTCTATGGGTCTCCACTTGAAGAATAAGAGACGGCGAGTGTTCATGAACTCCACCCATTGCTTCTGACTGGTTCATTGTTGGACAGAAGCAATATTCTCATGGGTACACCATCAATTATACATGAATATAAAACAGATTAACTACTTTTATTTACATACCTGCTTGAGTGTGTGAATTCCGTCTGTTACTGGTATAAGGCAGCGTATCAACTGATAAAAATAATATAGGCCATTATTCCCAAGCAAACTATTGAAGTTCACATATATATTCCATATTCTATGATCAACTGACTGTCTCTCTTAAAGGAATTGATGCGTTCTCTCTGACTCATGTCTTTCATCGACCCCCCCAGTGCCCAGCGTTATAGTCATCCTATCCTCTTAGTTCATTACATTGAGAAATTCAGCAGTTATTCCTCGTTGCCCACCGTGGATTTCCTACATGTGCAGGCATGTTATTGTGGACCCAGAAGATCAAGAGGCATAAACATGAACTCTTGCACGAGTCCACGTCAATCCATTCTGTGTTTACATTTTCGAGATTACTACGCAAGCAAGGTACAATGACATTGTTCAGGGTTTCATTTTATTCATTGTTTTGGAAGATTTTTTTTTTCCTGGTGAGGACAATATCAGTAGATGTACAGGTAAGAGAACATGACATAAGAGTCAAGTAAATAAAAATGATTTGCTATGAAATGATGTACTGAAGGAAATGTCCAGTGTTCTGTGGGTAATGTGAAAATTGCAAGCACATTTGTCTCCTTCCAAACAGTTTTTACAAGTAAAACGTGAGGCCCGCACAACAGGAGATCATGAGGATTACAGAACCAGATTTAAGTCTTTATACAAAACTGGAGTGAGGTTTTATGTAGCCTCTGTGCTAGCATCATGTTTGTGCTCTGACGCACTGTGTTCAGCTCATGACGGACTTTATAATTAACTAATGATATGATTTCAGTGTGTTAGAGTGGAGAACACGCATAATAGGTCACGTACCATGCAAGCATTCAAACGTACTGGTTTGAAATCACTAGCTTAGCATTAGCATTAGTATTCTGCGAGGACCCCACACGCCCATGCCATCCCCTCTTTGAATTGCTGCCATCAGGCAAACGTCACAGAGCTCTCCAGACACGCACAACCAGACTGAAAAACAGTTTTTTCCCCAGAGCAGTGGCTGGTCTAAACCTGGTCAAAAACTCTAAAAAAAAAAAAAAAAAACTCAGCAACTACAGAGCAATGAGAATGTCACAGTATCGTTCAATACTGTTTACTCTGTCTTCATTTTTTATTCTGATACTGACTCAGCTGCTATTTTTGATACCTATACTGTTAGTTCTAGTTATATGTCTATCACATCCATGCTTCTAGTTCTTAGTCATTTATTAATTTATTCTATCTCCTTATACACTAGTCTGTTCTGGTACAGTGGATACATTCTCCACTTGATATCACACTTTATTTGTTATTTGCTTTATATATTTTATACTTGTAGTCACAAGAGATAAGCTTCTACAGAGCTGCAAATCTTATCTCGTTGCGCTCTACAGAATGTATTCTCTACAAAGATATTCTATTCTATTCTATTCTGGTATTACATTATGCCATTTTTAAACAAATACACACACACACAGACATAGTCTAAAAGGCAACTTCTGTGCAACATGTAAGTAAAAGGCTTGTTCGGTTGCACAGAATGGTTGTTTCTAAAGGCCATTTTACAGGACTGTACTGGACTCTGCGGTTGAGTTCTTCAGATTAGCTGAGTAAACTGCAGTATATGGGATATCCAGGTCTGTTTTTGGTCATTTTTGCAAAGAACTGTTGTTTGACCGACAGCCAACACCAGCATATTTACCATGGCCTTTCTTCTTCCTGTTCTATACTTGCCTGCTAAACTCTCAGCATCTGCATCAAAGCCTTTGGAAAACTAATCATGACCACAGAGATAGAAAGCACAGTATGCATTTAACATTTTAACAGTACCTTCTGGGGTTTTCAGTGTACAAAGAACAGAACAAAAACATTTTGATCCAAAGATCCTTTAAATGTGTCACGGCATGGAGCCTGCTGATCTGAACTGGACATAGAAGACCATACACAAAGATGTGACCATTTAAAGCATAAACATTCTCATACCTCCCTAGTTATGTTAGATGGTGTTTATTTGTTTTTTGCAAAGCTAGGATCACTCTGTGGTCAGGCTTTTAAACTAGTCATGTGCATTCTTTATAGTCATGTTAAATTAATTCAAAAAGAAGGAGGTAATGATCCTGTAACACTTACTGCCAGAGGAATTTGGGGAGCAAATGGTTTATTTGCTCCAAAATCAAAGAACAAAAGACTATTTGGAATCAATTATAGTGTGTAAAATATGCATCAGTGCACTAAAACTGCAGAAATGTTGTTTTTCGCTTAAAGGATGGAGACCTAATGTTTTTGTGGCTAAACTGGACTTCTCATTGTCGTGTGTGTTTGTGTGGGTGCTAGCAGGCTGTGCAGATCTGCTGGGTCGCACACACCTGCACGGCTGCCATCTCACACAGAGCAATTTGCAAATAATGCTCAGAGCCTGGAGAGAGGCCAGCAAGCACAACATTATGAGTAATTTTCTTGCTGACAACTATTTTAGGTGAATACGAACATGTGACCGAGACTAAAGAATGTCATCGGCACACTTTACCATACTTTTGAACCAATCGACCTTTAGCTAATAGCCCAGTTTATATGTTTTGCACTGTGCCATTATTTCACGTTTTCATATTTCACATTGCTGTATGTGTGACCAGTAAAGAAGGCAGATGGTAAGATAAGCCCCTGTAAGTGCAGCAAACGCAGGCTGACTCCCACTGCCGCTGCGTACAACAGTATTGTCACAGTGACGCAAAATAAGGCCTTTGAAAGGTACTTTCTCACTCACAGTTTCTTCCCATGGGCTCCAACCAGTGGCAGTGTTTACAGGATTGTCAGGGCATTAAAATGAATATGTGAAGCTTAGCTCCTTATTGTTTGTTTAAAGAACAAGCTGTACAATTACAAGAGAAATGATTCGTTTTTTCCTAATAGTATTTTCTGTCCCTTGAGAACTTCTCATTGACACATTAACAGAGTGGAGCCCTTTCTTCCACACCCCTCCTCCTCCCCACAAGTGAGCAGGAATTGTGTCCGAGTCATGAACGTGGGAACTGCTTCAGGAGGCCACTGCCTGATGCCCTCTTTCCCTACTCTGTTTGTCTTGTTTGACTTTTTTAGCCAAGGCAACTGCCAAATACTACGCTTCAGACAAGACAAATGACCGGTGGCATTGTCTGAGGGCATAATGGAGGGAATAGGTACTAATCTTTTGACTCAGAGGTTCTATTTTAAGGCATTTTTGTGGAAAGCGCGTTGTGGCAGAACTGTACATTCTTCTGAGCCACTTTTTCATGTAGTTCGCTGTGAGCTTGAATGCTCTCACTGTCTTTTGCTCTCAGTTCTTGCGTGGTCTCTACCACTTAGATGACTAGCCAGTGGCACTGTCTGAAAGTATTATAAAAGGGGTGTGTAGCTACTAATTCTTTGAGTGCTTCTTTTTTATGTGAGGAACATTTGTAGTAGAACCGAATGTTTTTCTGAGGCACTCTTTCATGTACTTTGTTGTGCTAGCTTACATGACAGAAGCTGCTGGTGTCTTTTTCTCATTAATCCTCATCTGTTCCCTTGAGTTCCGGTGCCTGTTATATAAACTAATGGTGAAGGTGTGGGATTTTGTATCCTCTAATCTGGCTAAAACCCGACTTGAGGGATTCTATCTGTTTTCGTACCGAATGGGCACTGATTTCCGAGAAACTCTTTTCTGAGAGAGAAACCGTTTTTATATTTCCCTTAAAATATGGTATTGCTATGATAAAAACACTTTCATCTAGAAGCTCTCAGACATTTACTTTCCATTTGCAAAGTGCAGTGTTTATAAGGGGTCCTGGGAGAGTTGGCCTAGGTGATATTGCCAAGATTCACTTTCAGATGTTTTCCCCAGTATATTACAGTATGATATTTACATTCCACATATTTTCGAAATTTGTGCCTAATTAAAAGGTTAACATGTAAACCAAGCATTATTCACAATGGTTGTGAAAGGGGATGGTGTCACTCACATGCTACATCGCAGAAAACTATTGCATGAAATGGTTCCCAGACATTGTGTGCAAGTATAGACCGTGTGTGCACGAGGAAACACTACTCTGGTCTGTTGTTCTGGTAAGAATGTCAAACAGAAGGCACTTTGGAGTGATCAGGGTGGCGTGTAGCAGGGCTAATCGGCTGGCACAGAGCTTTAGAGAATTGCATAATGGCTGTGACCGGATTAGCACTGATGACTAGATGTCAACATCTGATATCTATCACAGGATTAGTTTGTATGTGATAAGCAGAAAATGCATGCAGCCAATCTGACTAACTGATGCAGGCAGCTTGCTGACCTTGTTAACCCTCTGTGTCAATTCACAAAGTGCACAATGCAGATTTGAACCTTTTTTTCAATAAAATAACTTTTCAGCATCTTGTTACTGTGCTGACCTTCATTCAAAAGTTCAGTGGAAGACTTTTATTAAAGTCGGCTCTCTGTCTGCGTTTTCTTAAGCCTGCCGGTGATTCTGAGTTTAAGAGGTGAGCAATAGCTAAAATAATTGACTGCAGCACCATTTTACCACTTTGCAATTAACAAGCCAGTTTAACGATCATTTTTATTTTGCTAGATGAGCTGTGTGTAAGTATATTTTAAGCTAATTAATATATATTTAAGCTAATAAATAACATATATTTAAGCTCAATATATATTATATATTAGCTAATTAATTAATATATATTTAAGCTAATTTAAGCTAATTAATATATATATATATATATATATATATATGATTGAAATGATTGAAATCCAGTCATTATGTGATTATATATATTCCAGTTACCAGCACTGGTAATGTATCTTTATGAGCTTTGGTGACTTCAGTAACGGTAATGTTAGCTCATTCTGGCAGATCACTTACAGTGAGAACTGCACGACCTCAGAGAGTAGCTGTAGTTTGATTTGTCAGAACACCGACCTAAAGGGAAAGCTACTGACCAGGACACTTGACACCAGAAGGTAATGTGCTCCAGTGGAAAGCAAACTCAGACTTGTTAATGTTGAATATGACTGTTATTCATTTTAAGAAAGTGCTTCCAGACCTTACTCTAGTTGCTTTGATAATGTAAAGGAAAACTCAACAGTGTAAATATTCATAGACAGTATGGTTATAGGCAGGATGGTCATTTAATGCCTAATCAAAAGAGTGAAATAAGCTGTTCAATAAGCTTCTCATTCTCATGTGCACCATTGCATTGCTGTAGGCCAGCATACGCTGCAGTAACATTTGAAACAGTAAGCTGTTTAGGTCTTGGCCATTTTTCTTTGCAAAAACTGCAGGAACAGCTGACAAAACCCTGACCTTTATTGTGAAAGTAACAAGTCTTTCAGATGGCCAAAAGTGTTTCAGTAAATGGAGAGAAAATAAAACTGTCAAATCATTATTTAATAGAACTAAATGGTGGTAAACTAGATTTAATCACTTTTTTTCTAATAAGAGTTTAATAAGGGATGCAAATTGAAAAGAAAGGTTTCCAGTTCCAGTCCATGCAGCTTATGTGTGAAAATTTAGTAATAAAAATGGTTCATTTTGAATTCACTGTTTTTTGTGATGTCACAAAACGAATCACATTTTCGTGTATTCGTCTGTTCAGCCTAGAATAATTTGGGTCCACACATGTATTCAAGAGCTACTTTTTTGAATACAGGTCCTGTGATCAGAGGTTATTTATATATCAGTCTTAAATGCACCGTATTAAAAACAGCGTGTTTAATTCTAACTGACAAAGAGAAATGAGAAATTATATTATAGTTTGATATATATTCAATCACAATTATAAAAAAAAGTGTAAATGAATCATTGCTGTTTTTGGTGCATACAACCACTTATACACCAGAAGTGGACAGTGGGGGCGGGGAATTATTTAATAATGTAGGATTTGGGCCCTTTAAAATCTACTCTCCATATAAAGGAAAACACTTTTGATGAACATTTTGAAATGTGAACCCAGGCAGTGGAGCACAACTGATGCTCCACTTTCCCATGTGAACTCCTGGCCTGCAGTGACGGCTCTTTGCAGCTGTGGAGAGGAGGCTTCCATGACCCTGAGGTGTTTATCAGTGGTAGAATGGGAGGAATCGCACAAAGCCACAGATACCTCTGCTCCGTGAGCAATAGTGGGAATGTGGGGGTCAGCGAATTCTTCTTCTGTCTTTACTGTGGGAGGTAATACGGTCTCCCATCCCTCAGCTCTGCTGACGAGGACACGAGCGAGTGCTGTGTGCGTTTTGGATGGGTTGCGTTTCTACTGTGTAAGGAATGTGTGGCATTCAGTTCTTTTTGTAGTCTCATGCATACCACAGGAGAGAGAAAAAACATCATCATCAAAACACAGCCATATTAAGCCATGTTCAGCCCTTGACAATAACAGTTATTAAGGAATTTCTGGCCTGTGGTCAAACCAGTTTATCACATGATCTTACCTGTAGACTATACAGGTTCCACCAGCTGCTGAGCTGCGCCTGCTGGTGACCTTCTGGTGACCTTCTGGACTTCATCTCCTGCAGTGTGTTGCAGAACATCTTCTGAGTTCGTGCAGAGATCCACTGTTAAAACAGTCCTTATGTGAAAAATCAAATTCCCCTCGAGCACAAATGTGCTTCTTTAGCTACAAGGCTAATTGGCCTGTCACTGTTGTAAAATTTTAGTCATGTAAACAAGTGTGATTTAATAATTTAAATGTTTTTTTGAGGTTCATTATATTCAGCTATAAAAGTAAAAGCCCAAAGTTGCCAAATTCGCCATCTTGCCTCATAGTAGCTGCCATTTCTTGCACTAACATGAAATAATACACTATATCATTGTGTTACGGAGTAATATGATTGTCAGATCTAATGACTTTGAAAAATGATTGTAGTCTTGAATGGCTGTGATTGTCCAAATTAATTGTAATCATCACAAGTAATTGCAAATAAGTGATCAAAATAGAGGTGGATGATTTTGCAAAAAATATGATCATATATGACAATATATGATCATTATATGGTTTGTAATACAGACAAATAAACCAGTGGAGCCACACAGTGGTATATTTAGCCACCATCAAAAACTATCACTACAATATTTTATTTAGTGTTTTACATATTATACTACTTGCAATGCACTAAATCCAAATAAATAGGAGTAGTTATGTAATGTGTAGCTGTTCAGCGTTCTTTAAGTACTGCTGATATCTACAATATACATTGAAAAACATTGTGACATAACATGATTTATCATAATAATGATTATGTTATTGCCTAGCCCTAATTAGAGGTTATTTAACAATGCTGTTTACGTGATGGTAATTGTTAGGTTGTAAGCTTCCATTGCTTGTTAACTAAGCCTCAAAACTCAGATGCTAAAAAAAGAAAACACCAAACATGAGTTGGCTTTTCGTTCATTTCAGAATCAGAATCAGAAAACTTTATTGATCTTTATGCTTATGTTATGACTGCAAAGATACACAGAGACAAGAACAATAAAAATATATACACAAATACTGGGGTATAAATACTATAGATTTTTTTATTTATTTATTTTTGCTAAAATAACAATTTAGGTTGGGGAGAAACATGTTGCAAGGTGTGTAAATGCTGCCTGAATCTTTAGACCATAACTGCTGCCCATCCTTGAGTTGACTGTATACTGAATGCTGCCATGTATGGAAAAGCTCCATATGCTGCATTCAGTTTCTGTTTTGTGTGTGTACTTGTTTCAGAGACAGAAATATTGTTTAGACTGTTTCACTGGTGGCAGATGGTGAATCTGAATCAGTTCGTCAGTGTAATTGAGGTTAATATGGTCGAGTAAACCTAATATACAATACAATCTGATATACAATTTTTGCATATCACAGATGTAGGAGTATATTTTGTTAAGAGTCTTGCCCAGGGACTCTCCTTGGTGTAGTGTGGTGTGTCGCTCAGGGTAGGAATTGAACCCCATGCTGCTGCTTGGATTACAGTGATGTTACACACACAGCCATGCACTCCTCTGGCTCCTCTGGACAGATCTACCCCAGATCTTTCTCCCCATATTTTTCTTGGCCTTTTTTTCTCATCTGTGTCTTTCCTCAAAGAAGTCTCAAAAGAGACAGATGCAAATACAAAAATGTGATGTACGCTGTTGTTTTTAAATTTTAAAAAAGGTTTAATGGAGATAATTAAACCTTAAATTCTATGACAATAATACGAATTATATGGCAGATAATTATGCAAAGATGGATTCCCTCTGCTCACTCCCGCAAATGAGCCACGGCCTGCTACCGGTCGGTCCTAGGCCCTGTGTTATTTAATCCTCTGGTGTAGACGTCTTGGTTAAACAGTTAGGAGTTTGCTTCAGTGCTTGATACACTGGGTGTTTCATCACTTACGTACACATACGTGCTCACATCAGCTTGATGTCTGATCCAGTCGTGCCAGTTCAAATATTTGGGTGTCTGCGAGAGGAGGTTAGGACATGTCCCACAGACACGGCTCACAGCCCTGTGCGAGACCCTGACTGTCACTCAGTGCTGCCATGCCTCATGGGTATGTCACATCTCGCATACAGATTGCAAGAATGCAGCAGTGGCTTTGACCTGGCAGTCGTGATTTGTAGACTCCAGTTGAATGATAGATGCAGAAATAACATATACCCAGTTATGCCTGCTTGATAAACAAGCAACAGTTCAGTGAAAACAATCATGTCATACTGTTGTTACCTATACCTACGGGTAAAAATGCATCATATACCTAAGCTCCATGCTAACTGATATATACCAGCTTCCATTACACTGTTAGCCTTGTAGCTCTAATAAAAAAACCAAAGAAGCAAAACCAGATATGTCATGGCCAGTTGGCGACATTTATGAAATGATATAAGTCTGATTTTTTTCGTTCGCTTCAGAGCAATGAAGTGTGTATGTGTGTGTGTGTATGTGTGTGTGTATGTGTGTGTGTGTATGTGTGTGTGTGTATGTGTGTGTGTATGTGTGTGTGTGTATGTGTGTGTGTGTGTGTGTGTGTGTTACAGAGATTTTTAGAAAAGACTATTGTTTCACAAAAGTGACACCACAGTGACCGTTCTCACCCTGTTTTCTTCGTGTACTCTCTCGTGTATTGTCATGCTATTCACATGACCGCCTAATGGTGGGATTTTCATCGGTTTTTGCCTGAACAATGGTTCCACACAGCCCTCAACGCGTTCATTTACCTTATTTGATTTCAAATACAGTGGGTGCCCCCTGTCACCTTCAGCCATCTGGAACCACAAAGGCAGGAAGTAGAGTTGTGTGAGAATCTGCAAGGTTTTATTCCTGCACAGAAAGACTGCACAATATGAACAAAATCCTTCATTGTAATTATATTGCTGCAAACTGCAAGATATACCAGTGTACAGCATATACGTTTATAGGACACAATTCACACTCTATGGACAAAAGTGTTGGGACACATCTCTTAATTATTGAATTCAGGTGGCCCCTTACTTCCAGTGAAGGGCAATCTTAATGCTTCAGCATAGCAAGACATTTTGGGCAGCGCCGCGCTTCCAACTTTGTGGACAGTTTGGGGAAAAACCTTTTCTATTCCAGCATGACTGAGCCCCAGGGCACAAAGCAAGCTCCATAAAGACATGGTTGGATGAGTTCGTTGTGGAAGAACTTGACTGGCCCTCACAGAAAATTTTCAGTGATTCAGATTTCTTCACTGCTTTTTATTATTATTATTGTTGTTGTTGTTGTTGTTGTTGTTGTTGTTGTTGCTGTTGTTATATTTTATTAGCTTTTTTGAACCAAAGCTCACAATGTGAACAAGAAAACATGAAGCACACTAGCACATTCAGTTTTTTCCTGTTTCCGATTGCTCTCTAACAAGCATTTTAAATCTGTAAATGAAAAATCAGTTGTCTATTTAAATAACACAAACTCAAATAAAGTCCTGCATTCATCACCATTTAATTTATTAACCCTTATAGTCACGCACAAACACACAATGTGAAATTCTTTCTCTGCATTTAACCCATTCACCTAGTGAAGCAGGGGCGCCCAGGGAGCAGTGTGTGTGGTCGGTACCTTGCTCAAGGGTACCTCAGTGGTGACACTAGCAGTTGGGATTCGAACCCCCAACCTTCTGATTGCAGGGCCAACGCCCTAACCACTAGGCCACCAGCTGTACAGGTGTAGCAGTGCACTTACTTGCCTCATGTTATGGCCAGAAGGAGAATATTAAGCGGGCCGGCTGGCAGTTCCCTGTTTGAAACAAAAATCACCCCCTATCTCATTCTGGTCACTCAACACTGTTTAAAGTGTCGTCTTATAACTAAGGTAAATATCGGCCTGTGTTACCCGAGTTATGCTCTCTTGGACTCCCAGCCAGGGATAGCTGCTGCATCGCAGGGAATGAAAGATTTCTTATTTTTATCTACATCAATTGACTTCGTTCGTTCCACTTTGTTCACTCTTTATTCACTCTTTATTCCACTCTGTATTCAGATTTGCAGTCAATACTTTATTGAACGTTCTCGGGGGGGGGGATATCCAAAAATGGTGACTTTATTTTTCTAAATGGCAACTGATATTTTCTAACGGTGTATAAAAAAAAAAGACAAACAAGGAAAAATGGACGTTTTGTTTCGAAAGCAGGGATATTCTAAATTCTCATATTCAGTATATATTTACCTGTTCTGTGGCTAAGCTTTGTGTAGGGCAAGATGAAAGTGCTCCAACGCAGGAGGATTACAGCTGCATCTGCAGTGACCCAGCTGCTGTGAATGGAGCCTCTGCACTGCGCTATATGTTTCATAATGAGTAATCCCATTGCTCTGCGGCAGTGCGTGTGTATGTGTGTGTGTGTGTGTGTGTATGTGTGTGGTTGTGAGAGAGAGAGAGAGAGAGAAAGAAGAGGGATTCTCTGGTTGTCCTGTGCAGAACAGCAAGAGGTGCCTGATGTAGTGGTGCAGTGTTACATAATGGAGCTGACTCAGAGTGACGAAAGTGTGTGTGTATGTGTGTGTGTGCGCGCATGTGTCCGACCCATGCAGTTTAACCATCCTAAGGGAGGTGGAAGAGGAGGCAGTCTGCTGCATTCCGAATGGAAAATATGCTAAACATGACAGAGAAAAAAATCACTATATCTACGCTTCTTGGAATAACTATACCTGCAGTGTGTGCATATATATGTGCATGTTTATATGCATGTGTGTGTGTGTATGTAAGTGCTGACTATGGTGTGACAATGCTGAGAGAGCATCTGCTTTACGGCATTGCACATTGCTTTGCACTAGGACTGTAAACCTCTGATCTTTGGGTCATTTTATTTATGACTCTAACCCTAATTTTACAATAATTTGTGCCGTGTGTCATGAAATTTAAGTTTGATTCGCTTTTCAATTTGATTATTTTGAAACAAATTAGAAATATTGTCAAAAGTACTCTGAATACTAGAGCTGTCGTATTTTTTTCTTTTTCAAATGTTCTGTTAAATATTAGATTGAATGTTCAAATCTCATTTTAATGACTGAATTGAAAAAAAAGTTTATAAATGTGATACATTTAATTTGTATTGCTATTTCTTAAGTAACATTACTATTATTATTTAAAAATAATAACAACAACAACAACAACAACAATATTTTTTTGCGTTTTTCTACAGCAATAATTCTGTTCATTTATTTTACCTTGTAATGAAAAAACATCACTTGTAAGGAATAAAATCCTTCTGCAAGAGTCTGGTGTGCAGAGCTGGCAGCTCTTCTAACAAACTAGTATTGATCCTGATAAACAAATGTTTGTTTTCCCACATAACTGTGTGTGGTTTCATAAATGGTAGAAGTGTCAGTCATTCAAATGAATGTACTATTCATACATTTTAATTATCAAAGTAATTGAAATATTTATTGCAGAATACATATATAGGAGGAAGTATTTACAGTAGTGGAACATGCACAAGTATTAATTTTATTATCTTTATTAATATAGAGTTACTTATATATTACATTGTATGTATTACAGTGTGGCTGTTGGAACAAAGTCTCCTATCTCAGAAACGATAACTTTAAAAGAGAAGGAAAAATGTTCTTGAGTGGTAGTGTGAGTTAATGTAAAGGACGTTGAGTCCATGAAATTTTAAGCCGTTAGTATTGGTCCATTTGTTATGAAATTTTCGCATAGGTGAGTAGCTGGTGTTTGCAAATTTTGCCAAAAAAGCATTTGAAAAATGATATGAGCATGTAACTTTTTACATATTTTTTTCAGTTACTATTATAACAAAATATAATGAATTATAACATTCCGGTTCCATAGTTGCAGTTTGAATTGCCACTCTCAAATTGTTGCATCGTGAAGCCTTTTAAACCCCTGCGTTCTGTGCTTAATGACACATAAACACAAACACACACACGCTTACACACTTACACACACTGAAAGAGTAAGGCAGTGTAGCCCACCCCCTCCGCTACCGTCCTCTCCCACTCAGGTGTGTACACAGTGTTATGTAACAATTCTTTTTCTGTTGCCTTTGTTTTTCAGAAACTTGTCATTTCTGCTTTGCTGAGATCTCTCCCTCTCCTTTCACCCCCCCAACTTTTCTCCTGCATTCCATTTATAACTGTCGTGTTTTCAGATTCAGCTTTTCTGAATTATTCATAGCTGTCAACACTAGGGACAGCAAGCTCTAGCTCTTGGGACTGAGAGGTACCACAAACATGGACTGAGCGAACCCTGACGCAAGGTCTGGGTGTTAATATTTTATTCCTCCATCTGCTTTATCAGAGCTCCATTCCCGTGTTCCTGGAGACTGCGGATCGTAGCCGCTGGACATCTTGACCCCCTGTAGCGCTGCCTCATGTGTCCTGTTCATGCCAGCTTAACCCTCTACCCTGCTCCCATTATTTGGCTTGAGGGGTTCTTCTCAGGCCCACTTGTGTGAGCAGGTTAAAAAGTTCAGCAGCTCAAAAATGAAGAGTAGTAGATAGTAGTAGAGTAGTAGAGAAGCTTCTCACAAGGTTAGTACACGTGCAAGTGCATTGATATTTATCTTCACATAGAACTTTTTTTTATCCCAAATGCAGAGGGTGTTACTTTCATAAGACTGGTAATAAAACTTTAAATCTGAAGTCTTTCTGGCTTTTTTGAAACCAGCAGTTTTGGTAGGTCTAGACATGAAATGTTAAAGGACTGAACTTCATAGATGCACATGTTAAGCCACACTAGTATACATTATTCCATACTAGGCCATGCTAGTCCAGTCTAAGTCAAACTCACACTGGTCCACACTAGGCCGAATTCCACATTAAGCCATTGCTGAGCCACACTAGTACACATTAGTCCATGCTAGACCATGCTAACTAGCCATGGATGAAGAAACCATTTCCCATCCTAGCACTAAGGGCCTGTATGCTACAGAGCCCTTTGCCAGATGGCAGTTAGTCCACACTAAGCCACACAATGCCTTACCAAACGAATACACACTAGACCATATTAGTCCATGTTAGGCCCTGCTAAACCACACTAGTCCATATTAGTCCATGTTAGGCCCTGCTAAACCACACTAGTCCATGCTAGGCCATGCTAAGCCATGCTAGTCCACTCTAGGTCATGCTTGAGAATGAAAAGTTGTTTTTTTTTGTCAGAATATTCAGGAAAGTACAAATCTATCAAAATATTATTGTGCACAAATGTACCTAGTTGCCACCCACTTCTGCTAGTATAAATGGTTTCTTACAATGTAGTTTGCATCAAACCCTTCAGGTTTGAAAAAGCATACAACACAGCATGCATGCAGAGAGAAGGAAAAGAGAAAGCACCTGTTTCCTGCCTCTGCTGAGAGTTATACTCTCGTCACTCTCAATTTCTTTCCTCTCTCTCTCTCCCAGTTTCTCTCTCTCTCTCTCTCTCTCTCTCTCTCTCTCTCGTATTTCTTGGCTGACTTTGAGTTTCTCATGAACTGTGTGTACACAGGCATGACTCTGGAGGACAGCCCATGTCATTGTGTTTAAGGTGACTGATTGTGGCAGACACGAGTGAGTCACAGTCTGGGTCATGTGTCAGCCGTGGTGTTCAGGTGGTCCGAGGCATGTGTGTGCATGCATGTGTGTATGAGAATCATTGAGCCGTGCTTAGACTGGATAGTCCTCAGTTGCATAACGCAGGTGTTGGGAGTGTACTGGGTGGATATAGTATATGTTTCGAGTGGGGTATCACATGATATATCATGGTTATAGCATAGCAGCACACCAACTGCATCGGAAGAGACACGTGGCCAGACAGACTTACAGACTCCTCAGAGAGTTTGAGACTTTGAAAATCACGCCTCATTTTCTCTCTCTCTCTCTCTCTCTCTCTCTCTCTCTCTCTCTCTCTCTCTCTCTCTCTCTCTCTCTCTCTGTCTGTCTGT
>JBBPCZ010000148.1:4322326-4344411 GCA_037974445.1 Brycinus macrolepidotus | reverse complement strand
GTCGAGACCAAGACAAGACCGAGACCACAAAAAATTGGTCTCGAGACCAAGACCGGTCTCGAGAACTACAGCACTACATGAAATATAATGAGAACGCTTATTCTTCACTGCATTGTCACATGTTCATAATATGTACTGCGATATCAATATTTCAGTGCATTGTTACACCATTGCTCCCTCATAGTACAGTGTTATATAGGCAAGAGCAATTTAGTTTGCTAAATAAGGTTTTAAAAAAGCATGAATCCATATATGAACTCATACACTTTATCCTCATTTCGCAGTCACAAAAGCAAACATGCACTAACATTAATAACTTGCATGGCTGAACTTCTTATTTGAAGCTGTAGAAATGTTATAACATTTTGAAGTGCAGAAAAAAAAAACTTGCTCCATGACTAGTTAGTTAGTAGTTAGTATTCTTGCTATATAAGCAGTATATAATATACAAGCAATATATTACATAGCTCCATTTCTCAATAACGGCCTCACATAGCAGGTTGGTGTACATCCAGCTAATGCCGCGATATTTACTAGAAATCATAGGTGGATTATGGGAGATCTTAGTGCCCAAAAAAATGCCTCTGAAATTCAGTTTCACAGTTTGGACAAATGACCAGCTTATTCAGTAGTGTCCTAAAACTCAAAGAGGGATCCTTTTTGATCATTACCATAACTCACAGTATTGTTAAAAAATAGTGTTCTTTTGGTTTGAAAAATGATCTGTTATAAACATACTGCTATATTTGGAATCACGTTGTCTAGTGGTATAGCTAGTATGGCAATTATTAGCACTGAGCTCAATTCAACCATAAAACTCAACACAAATGTCTCACCATTGACAGTGCCTGAACACCAGATGTGCAAATGCATTATTGAATGAATGCTTTAATCCATGTGTGCTTTCCGCCTGAAATTATCATGTAGCGCTAATTGAATTCACACTACCACAAGTTGTTTTCACCTTGCGGTTGTGCTCCTTTGAGGCCGCTGTTCCAGGACATACCTTTGTGTGTCGTCTCTGTCGAAGAGGGAGGAAATGTGGCCTGCTGTACCTCACACCCGTCACCCAACTTGTTGTTTTCCCCTTGCCATGTTTGTGAACGTGCGTGATGTATTTTTATGCAACAGGACTCTTCATGTCTGTGTCCTTGTGCTGGCAACATGGCTTCTGCCTGTCTCTGGCAGTTTTGTCTCTGTCATACCCGGGCTGATGCAATAACACCGGTACAGTGAGCTGTGAACATAATATGTCATTTGGATGATGGATGTCAAAAATTTCACTCAGTCAAGATAATAGATGTTTGTTTGGTCAAGACACCTGTACATCAGCCTTTGACACAGACATATTTTTCATAACCAGTCTTTTAGTCATTAAACAATGTCATATTTTTTCTTCTGATCTTTGAATAGTTGGAACAGGCAGAATGCGCCAGCAGTGTCATCTTTAAAGGATACAGTCAAAAACTATGAGTACAGTGTTTTCCATTTAATGTTTCCAATTAAAATGGACCTAATTAGGTTTTTATTCCAATGAAACATCCAACTGTTTAGTATTCTTTTGATACTATCCATTATGTGGTTAGATATTACACACCTGTAGTACCCCCCGCCCGGCAGATTTGAGTGGTTTTCTGCTCAAACAGATTTACTCAAGCTTGTGAAAAGATTGCTAATTGGCTGGTCAGTGGAACAAGGGTCCACTGGATTAGAAAATGTTTGTAAAGGCAGTGGCAGCAACCTCTTAGCACACTGCCTTCTCCACTCTCCCTCAAGGCTTTCTGGGTTAATGTCTGCCGTTGTAACATTGTCATGGCCAGGTCAGCCTTGTAAAGACACTGAACATCTGCCACATTAGCTAGGCTGACACTTACATTACCAGTATCACGAGTGCATAGAAATAATACCTAACTAACTACAGCCATTATAAGAACAAAACTGGTGCCTAACTTAGCTAATGTTGTCTATTGAAAATATATGTTTGTGGTTTTACGTTGCGGTTCTGGTTTATTTTACCAAGCATCTGATGATTCCAAACAGTTATAGGTGGTTTTGTTACCCCTTGTCATTTTTATTGGTGTTTTGTTTTTTTAAACTGCTGGTCGTTTTCTCTTTTATCTGTTTTGATGCCTTCATATCCCTTCAGACTAAACTAGAAGGTACATTGTTACTGTATCTGTTGTGATTTCTGTAAGTGAGTTTAACTCTCTTTCACACACACAGGCCTGAGTGGAGGATGAGAGCAATGTTCGCCTTTTCCCCAGAGGAACCGAGGCTCGCAGTGACCGCTGGGTCCTCTTTAGGGCCTGCGTGAGCGGTCCCTCGTCTGGCTTTGGCGGGACTATGCTGACGACTGGCCGGCATGACTCCGCTGGACCTGTGGCTCTCTCGTTCCATCCCCATGTGCCTCCTGCTGCACAGTCTGGTGCTCATGGCCATCTGCTTCCCCTCGGCCAGCATGTGCCCCAAGGGCTGCGCCTGCCAGCGGGCGGACCACTCCCTGCACGGCCTCAATGTCACCTGCAGCCTGTCCCGCTTAAGGGAAATCCCGCCAGACCTTCCGCCGGACACGGTGCTGCTGCAGCTGGACCACAACCACATCCAGGCGATACCAGACCGCGCCTTCCAGGGCCTGAGGATGCTGCGGAGGCTCAACCTGTCCCATAATGCAGTGGAGACCCTTGGAGAGGGTGCCTTCGTTGGCCTGGAGGGCTCACTAGAGGAGCTGGATCTGTCACACAATCGCATCACCAGCGTACACAAGGACGCTTTTTCACGGCTGAAGGCCCGTGTGCTGGTGGACGACAACCCATGGCACTGCGACTGCGCCCTGCAGCAGGCGCTGAGTGGAATGGCACATAACCACGAGGCAGCAGCACGCGTCCACTGCCGCAGCTCTGAGCTGAGGGACCAGGAGGGCCGACCGTTTTTGGCCGTGGACGCTGACCTGTGCAATTTGGCCAGGCGTACCACCGACTACGCCATGCTGGTGACCATGTTCGGCTGGTTCGCCATGGTCATCTCGTACGTGGTGTACTATGTGAGGCAGAACCAAGAGGATGCGCGGCGCCATCTGGAGTACCTCAAGTCACTGCCCAGCAAGCCCAAGAAGCCTGATGAGCCTGAGGACATCAGCACTGTGGTGTGACCGTGTCAGAAGGAAACACACAAGAGGGGCACTAGATGTTTACGCCATAAAGGCCTTTGGTCATCAATGGGAACAAAAATTGTAAATGAAAAAAAAATGATGGATTATAGAGAGCAGTTCAGTCTTAAGCACTATTTGAGCTGGATTTGTTTTATCATAGGAGTTTCTCAAGGGGTTTGATTGGCCATTTTGTGCAAGAAGGTTCCACAGAGAGGTTGGAGGTCAACTTTACACTACAGACGTCACACGAAGTAACCATGTCAATAAATATGCTGCATGACTGGATCTGTTGACAGCTTTTGTCACAGCAGTTAAGAAGGTAAACTTCCCAGAATTATAATGGAGTAAAATTACGGATCAGGTCTGTAGTTACTTAAATTATCATACCTACCCAGGTAAAACTAATCCAGCTTGAATAGGGCTCTGTTCAAGCTAAGACACTGACAATAGATGTAGTCTGCTACTCAACATGTGTCTTCTCTCTTCACAGTCGTGCATTACTGTTGCATAGTATTTAGGTCAATTTGTAATGCTGTTCCTGACTATGTGTCCACAAGAGATTCTTGTGACTTCAAAAGTGGCATTAGTACAATAACCACTAGATCTTAAAAAGGAAGACAGTGTAGATGTTCTGCTTCAGACTACAGTGGAACGTGTGATTTTCTGTTCCAGCTGTTAAAATTCAATCAATAGTACCTAACACAAACTACCCATGTCTATAAAGAGTCGCTTATGACCAGTACAGGTATTTTTGGGAATTCAAAACTCAGGTGTAAATGTTGATATGGATTTCACTGACTTGTAAAACCCCATGTTTTTTCTTTCTCCAAGGTTTTCTAAGATACCTATCGAGTGGCCTCTTCGTATAGTCAGCTACATAAAATAAGGTTCAGGATGTGGTGTCTAAAATACATGTCTAAAAAAAAAGCATTCAGATACCTTTAAACTCCACAGACTTTATTAGCTATTTGATAATCACAAAAGAAAGGGCATACACATAGTGCTTACAAACCAACAAGGGACATTTCTTCCAACATCCTTGGATTTTTGTTTTCCTAATCTCTGTTACCTCATCGTTGTTAATATGTGGTTGTTGAATAGCGTAGCCCTAAAGTGTCAGTGTGTCGATTTCTGTGTGATCCAGAGTGCAGTAGCAGCAGGATGCAGTCAATATTTTCGGCTGAGTTCTTTTGCGGTCGGTAACGCCAAGCAGTCGAGCTCCTTGTTATTTTCCATAACTCACTGTTGGCTGTAATATCCCACAGTGTGCAACAGCCATCATCAACCCCATACTTGCCATCAATATCACTAACAAAGCAGTTGAAATGACTAATGTGTTTCTGCGAAAAGGCAACTCATGGTGAAGTCTTATTCCCGTGCCACACCACGGTTCGGTCACTGATTTTTCTAAATTGCTCCTTCCATTCCGGAGGCGAGAGGCATATGGTAATTATTTAGGCAGAAGGAAATCAACGCAAATGGCTTTGCTAGACCCTTGCGAGCAGAATTCAGATAGCAGAGTGGCCAGTCACCTCCGTGACATTTCTTACTGAGCATACAGTAATGTGACAGGCCAAGTGAGAGCAACAGATTGCAGCAGACACTCTCCCTGCCATCACTGCGGGCTCTGTGATACGGCAAAGTGGGCAGCAACAAGTGAAGAAGAGCAGGGGGGGTCAAAAGAGAGAGACGCAATAGTTTTGCTCTGTAGCTATGAGATTAAGGTCGCTAACAAGTAGGGCTGGGGTGACAAGCAGTTTTGATAAATCATTGGGATAAAGATAATCAGTATATATGGACATATTGATTATTTAAAAACATTGGGTATTTTACAGAAACCTTCTTTATATTTAGGACAGTTTCCATTTGCACCAGAGGGGGGTATTAAAGTCCACTTTGTCACCGTTACTACTGAATGAAAGCATTTTTCCTTCCGCTTCACCTTCCTCCTACGAGTGTTTAATATAAAAGCACAAATTTTTGTGTGCTCTACTTATCAATTTCATAGCCATTGATAACAATAATTGATAAATTGGGATCCCAGCCCTATTAAGTAGTAAGTTTATACCGTGCAATTTGTTATCGTGTTCACTGCATAAATAAATCCTCACACACTTGCTTCGATTTGTGTTAAATAAAGACATGCTTATGTGGTTTCTGACATATTGTTACCTATAAAAATGGACAAAGGTACACTAGATATCCAAAACTATCCAGACACTTCTACCGAGCGAACTAAGTTACTTTAAGGTGGCCCCATTGCTGACACAGGTGATAAACTGCACACCCACAGCTTGTATAATTTCCACAGAAAAGCACTGCCAGTAGAAAGGATGCTCTTTGAGCAGCCACACGTGAGCCTAAACTCACCCTGCACAATGTCAAGTGTTGCATAGAGAGGTATTAGTCCCCCCATCTGTGGAGCAGTGGAGAATCTTTTTTATAGATTCTCTGGAGTGATGGAGCTCCATCCGACGTTTCTGGGATGAGTTGGAGAGGCATTTGTGATCCAGATCTGATAATCCAACATCCTGACCTCACTAGCGTTCCAATATCTAGTGTAAAGCCTTCCCAGGTTGTCCCAGAAGCCTGAATGTTTGTACATTGTACGTTTGTACATGTCCATACGTCTATTTGAGATGACTTAATTCCACCAATCTTTTTGGAATCTTTCTGCATAATTCAGACATTGAGAACAAAGTCATTCAGAGTGGTGTGATTTGAAATGATTCACTGTAGAGCACTTTCTTTACAGTGGTGGTGGAAGGAACCAAGGTTCCCGATGTTTACAGTGCATAAACAGCAATTTTATTTACTATCTGAAATGACCAATGAACCTACACGCCTTCTGGGTTTTATATGTAAATATGATGTAAATGATGTATGATAAATAGTGTTTGGGGGGATTTTCTCTTACAGTGCCCAACATGAACTACTGTGTCATAAATGGCTTTTAAAAAAGACTTTTTAAGATGAAAAAATGAGCCGTTTGGGACACAGCCAGTGTCTCAGTAATCAGGCAGTGTATTTGTAACCATTTCGTGTTTCTGCGAGGCATTAAGCTCTCGAGACATCTGGTTCCCATCAACACCACTGTGAACAGTTCTGATTTCACATCAAACGACTCTGAATTAACTTAATCTTAAATCTTAATCATTTAAAGATGCAAACAAATTGAATACATTTGTGGAATTTCCCAGTTTTACCAACCTGACACAGTTTGAGGGGAGTGTGTGTGATGATTTAGGCCGAGACATGCAGTTTTCCGTTCATGGTGCGCCTATAGCTTCCACATTAACTCCCATAGCCGTGTGAAATGAGAATAAATGAGAAGAAACTTGGAAGTTTGGACATCAAGCGTGTTTTGGCTGATCAGCTACATTTTTTGTAAAGTGCAATTTGTGTCTTTTTTTTTTTTGTGCACTTTTTATTTTATTTTTATTTGCTATTTTCATTTTTTGCCATTTTAATTTTTATTTGTGTTTGCTGTTTTTATTTTCTACTGTTACTATTTTTATTGGCTGTTTTTATTTTTGCTATTTTTATTTCATGCCGTTACTTTTATTTGCTATTTTTTATTTTTCGCTATTTATGTTTTTGTTTGCTGTTTCAGTTTTTTGCTGTTACAATTTTTATTTTTGTTTGCTATTTTTCGTTTGTGTTATTACTATTTTTGTTTTTGCTATCACTATATTTATTTTTGCTATTACCATTTTTTTTTTTTTTTGCTATTACTATTTTCATTTTTATTTGCCAGCTTCTGTTCCTTTAAGGGTTGTGATTGTGGGAGAAATTGGGGGAACAGGGGCAGCACTTTCTTTTAATGATCTCCAGACCCAGAGTGACTCGAAAGGGGGCGCATTTTGGGTCGTGCGCGGTTTTTGAACTGAAAGCAGGTGAATGTTAGAAGATTTGGCCGATGGAAATCCCTTTAACGCGTCGTCCTGAATGTACATTATTTGTCCAGTCTGTCTCGCAGAAGCAGTATCACACTCACACACACACACACACACACACACACCTTGCAGTGCTCGGAGAGGGAGAGCAGCCGTCGTTCTCTACACGAAACACAGTGAAACACGGTGTAGCCAAGGACTTGGGAGACTTTTTATAAGTGCCTGAAATAACTCGTCTTTCAGTTTCCCATCCCTTTCCCGTCATTCTGCCTTCAACTTCTTTATTTTTGGCTGATTTGCGTGCGTCCTGCCTTCGGGACGCTCTCCCTCTCCTTTCCAGACATGTTTCTTTCTTTTATTTAACACAAAGACCAAGAGATGAAGAAAAAAAGGCCGAAGAAAGCTCCAGAACTGCTTTTGTCTTGCCTTCGCTCCAGTTGTGTAATGGCGAAACAAATTGCAGCGTGATTATTTTCTTCCATTCCTGTTTACACTTTTTTGATCTTAGTGTATGTCGTTGTTTTCTTTTTCTACCCAACCGACATCAAGGTGTCTTCTGTTTCAAAAAAATAAGTGAGTGATTTTGAAGACCTACCACTGAATACCGCTGATGGTACATCACACTCTGAAGCGCATGTAGTGGAGAAAGTGGAAATAAAATAAAGAGGCACTGACTCTGCTCATGGTGCAAAGGCTCTCGAGTTATTGTCCTGTGTTTCTGCAGTATTCACAAAGTCATAAAGCAACTATGGTTAAGCATGGTTATTATGTCTTCCACCAAATGCAAGTTCTCACTTGATTATTTATTTCATTTTTCTTAAAGCAACCCTTAATGTAAATTACACCAAGACGGTAGCCGAAATACATTACATGGACAAAGGTATTGGGACACACCTCTTAATTGTTGAATTCAGGTATTTCAATCATACCCATTGCCACAGGTGGATAAAATCAAGCACCTAGCCATGCGGTCTCCATCTACAAATATTTGAGAAACAAAATGGGTCATTCTGATGAGCTCAGTGACATCAAGTGTTTGTGAGATTTCATCCCAGCTGTATATTCCCCTGTCATCTGTAAATGGTAGCGTTTAGCAACAGCAACTCGGCCACGAAGCAGAAGACCACCAGAGTGGGTTTGACGACTGCAGATTCTATAGCCAAACCTTCACTGGCATTAATGTAAGCACAAAAACTGTGCTATGTATTTGAATGCAATGTCATTAAAGTCCCTGTTGGTGTAATGGTCAGACATCCCAATACATTTGTCCAAATAGTGTACTTCTTTTCTATCTATCAGTCAAATTTTGAACGAATCTGCTGATTTTATTGCACTTGTCTGCACTGGAGAAAGTTGGACATTTAGCTAAGCTAACAGGCGTTAGCTTAACAGGCCTTAAGTTTAGGCCTTTGCTGTTTAGTTTAGGCCTTTGGGTGAAAATAAAATGTCAGAATTCACCACCATTACTTAATGCTAACAGCAAGAAAATCCCTGAATGTATCCCAATAGAGCACTTGGTACTAAAACTAACTGGTGTTTGAGTATGTTGTGTGCATTTTTGTTATAAGTGTCAAAGTTCAGGTTATTCAACGTAAAAGTGGTTTATTTTTGAGTGAGGTGTTAATGGACACTTTTGCCCCAAACAGAAAGGGGAGGAACTACACCCAAAATTGAAATTTTTTAAAAGAAATAGGCGAACAGCAACGCAAGAGCAAGCATGTCCTAAAGCAGTGCGGTGAGCGTTAAAAACAATTTTAGTGAATTTTGTGCCAAAAAGGGTCCTCTAGGGGCCCCACGGTGGTGCAGTGGGTAGTGCTGTTGCCTCACCTCCAGGGTTGGGGATTTGAATCCAGGTCCTGGTCTTGTGTGTATGGAGTTTGCATGTTCTCCTCGTGGTGGCGTGGGTTTCCTCCGGGGTCTCCAGTTTCTCCCACAGTCCGAAGACATGCATGTTAGGTAAATTGGGATTCTAAATTGACCGTAGGTGTGAGTGTGTGAGCAAATGCTGTGTGGGTGCATGTGTGTGTGTGTGTGTGTGCCCTGTGGTGGGCTGGCGCCCCGCCCAACGTGCCTTGTACCTGTGACCCTAGAAAGGATTAAGCAGTTAAAGAAAATGAATGAATGAAAGTCTCTTCTAAAGTAGCCTTCAGAGCTCTACTTTGGCATGGAGCCACTCCATCACTTCTCATTACCATGAAACGGTGTAGTTATGTGAATATGTTATTGTACTAACTTGCCAAACTCACACTATTAAAATTAGCATATAAAACGTACTTTGTGGTCAGAGCCGGCCCAACTAATTTGGTGCCCTAGGCAGGATTTTAGCTGGTGCCAGTTCCACCGATAAACATTGGGTTCATAAAGAGACTCAGACAGAAGCAACATAGCCTTATGGATGCAACTATTTATTACAAAAAGGGGGGGGGGGAGCATTTTAATTGACTGATACAAACAACAAACATTGGCTAAGAAGGTGCCAGTAAACAGAGGCTACTGGGACTGTGCATGGTTCGTACAGCTAATTTAAAAGAAAAAATCATTTCTCAAAATATGAATGTTATTCCCCAAACACCTGAATAGACTTTTAAACTTTACCTGAAGAATTTAAGATGGAAGTAACTGATGCGAAGTAGCTATTCTTTAAATTAGCAAACCATACCCAACCTAAGTTAGTAACACTGTACTGTGGTAACTAGTATTATGCCATGGATAAACTATTCATTTATCACACTAGCTCTGTCTTTTTCCCATTTTTCCTCCTCTTCTCTCCTTGTTTTTTCTTTCCTGAACGGCAAACAGATTTGGTCTTTTTGACTTGATTGTATTTTTAAATTTAGCAGTTACTGATGTTTGTAATGTTGTGTGTATGACGTTTCACAGTCAGTGAATCACTGCAAGTCTAACTAAACGAGGGAGAGGAGGACTATTTAATAGGCTGTTTAGTTATGTTATTGTGGGGTTTTTTTTGTGAGATTGCTGAACAGTAGTTTAAAAAAAACATGCGCTTTCTCTGTAGTATTGGGGTAATATGCATAATTGAGACCCACCCCTGTTACCAGGCTAAAATGATCACCATATAACAGACATTGCCTCTAAAGAGAACTACAAGATATTTGCAAAAATGTTGCTGGGTAAAGACATGATTGGCTGGTGCATGAGCAGGAATATTTGACCATATGTAGTCATTTAGCATAAACAAACTTACTCCTCCCTTTCTACTGAGACAGCCAATGAGAGCAGTGGTCATTAATATGCATAATCAACAACCAAAAAACAACCTGTTCTTCACAGAGGAGTGAATGGCGGTGAAACACACCAAGCAAGCATTAAATTAAGGTGGTATTTGTTTCATAATCTGCCCAGCTGTCTTCCCAAGACCACAGGTAACTCGGACATTGGGAATAAGATGAAAGTACTTCTCCTTCATCCCCTTGTTTTAGATCCTGCAGGATTGTTCTCTTTTGCTTGACACTGGAGGTGTGAATCTTCACTGGTCTCATGATACGATTCGATTACGATTCAAAGGGTAGCAGTTCGATAACAAAACAATTCTTGAGCATCACGATTTTTTTATTCCTCGTATTTGTTGGATTACTGAAATATTTAACTTTTACTCGGCAGGTTTTACACAGCTTATGTTTCGTCAAGCTCGTTGTTGTCTATATTTTCATAAACTGTTCCCAAACAACTGCTTTTAAAATGTAAGGTGTTTTTGTAAGTTCTGGTGGCCGTATGTGTTGCTCACATCAGGCACAGGTCATGTCCGTTACTTCATTTAGAATAAAAACAGAAACCTGCCATGTATGGCATTTAATTACAAATTTAATTTAAACAAAATAATTAAAATAATTTAAAAAGAGATTTTCTTTTTCTGATGCAGAATCGATTCTTTTCCATAGCTCTGCTTTAAACACTCCTCACATTCTCTCAAGCAGCTTCATGGGAAGCCACCTGAAATGCCGTTTCCAGCAGGCCTGAAGAAAATAGTCTGATGCTGAGACCTTGCTAGCTGCTGGAAACTGCTGGTCACGCTGCTAGGAGGGACGGCGTTTCCAAAAAATGGAAAGGGCACTCATTCATAAGCACTAACTTCATTGTTTCGATTTAAGATGCTTGAAACACATTTCAAGGGGTGACAGACTACGGTCCATGATGGCTTGAGTTCATCACAGTCTGGTGATGTCCCTGCTCTTGACCCACCCAGACCTGACGGTTAGCTGCTGAGTTGGGTTTAGCGGGTGGGTGCATTTTTGAGGAGTAAAAGAACCTGAGAGTGCTGGACAGAGGTTGGATGTTTGAGACCCCTGATGCCTGACATGTTCAAGCAGGTGTGTCCAAACCTTTGACTGATGCCACATGTGTTCATGAAGTCACACATGCCCAACACTGTGCCATTCTCACAAAATACTCACTTTTATGAGCCGATTACCCCATACATGTGCTGAAATCTGTCGATGACTGTGGTCCTCAAATGCAAAGTGCAGGAACATGAATAACGCATGGTCTGAATGCTGATGAGGGGCCAGTTGGAACTGAATCGCAATGAAGACAAATGCGTTTGAAGTGAGACAAGAGCCAGCTTGCCAGCGGTTCACTAAAAGCTCCAATATGGCCATACATGAATGCGGCTGGCTTGCTGATAGCTAATGCGCACGCTCGTTTTTTTTTTTTCTCCCTCTCTTTTTCAAGCCTGGATGCACATTAATGAGTTTTTGGCTGAATTATAGAGTACTGCGTCTCCAAAATTAGTCCTTGGACCAGATCTATTTTTAAGCCTGATCCGGCAGCTCTATATAATACCTCATGGTCACTGTCTAAAAAGTCGACGAAGCCTCCAAATATACAGTACATATTTCTGACCTACCATTAGGCTGAGGATGTACAGTGACATTTACAGCAGCAGCCATTAACAAAGGACAAGCTAAATTGTTCAGAGTGTTTTAGGGATGGTGTTTCAGTATGTTCCAGCGTTATTTGCAGGCTTATGCTTATTCACTCAGACTTGTTCCTGAGGAGAGCACCACATAGTTTGGTGAAGGCCGGTGTTCCAGCACCTCGAGTGTTATCTCCGCTTCCATGCCTGTTCGTATTTCAGGTTTGTGACAGTAATTAAGGCAGGTTCTCGTGGTCATACTGTGCTCGCAGGTTCTGTCCGTTTCTGCGAGAGGAATGAATCATCAAGCAGCACCTCTTCTGGAAGACTTTTTTAAAACTGGAATAACTGCCAAAGACAAATTACATTGACTGTCGAAGAACTGTCTTAAAGTTATTTCAAAAAGGTCAATTTTGTAAAGCTGCATGAGAGTGCCATTTAAAATTACCTGCTAATGCCTTGTGGCAATGGAACAAGTTGTTTTGGTGTGCTGTACAAGCACTAAGCTGCACAGCACAGGCCTGCAAGATAATTGCTGATGGATAGCTCAACCTTGTGCTCAAATCGTTTTATGAAGATCTTGAAAGAGCAGTTTGGCGGAAAGAAAATCACTCAGCCGAGGCACTTTGTCCAAATGCTTTGCTTCTATGGCTGTGACAATGATCTTTCTAACACTAGAAGTCAATAATCATCCAAATCTTTTCTGTAAATGCTTCACGAAAACGTCTATCAGTCCGCTCAGACCCCATCCAGGTCTTCATGAAGGTGGGGCAAACTTGGCGATGTGGTTTAGGACACAGTATGACTTACTGTGATGAACAAATTGTCGCTAGGTGTGGTAATCTAGCGTCCATATACCTGCAGGTGTGTGCACGTGAAAAGGAGCTGGAATTCATCTACACCTGTTATCTAAATTACTAAATTACAGCAGTGAAGTTTGTCAATTGTTATAGCTCACAGTAAGTCATGCTGTGTCCTAAACCACACTGACAACTCTGCTCCACCTTTAAGAAGAGACATGCAAATTAAGCAGGTTGAGAGAATGTCTAGAAATGTATTTACATAAAGATTTGGGTGACTATTGACTTCTAGTGTTTGTTAGCAACATAAGCCTCATAGCTCCAGTGCTCAACCGAAAAAGCTAAATTTGAACTTCAAACACGTCTTGGCTGAGGTAAGTGGAAAACTGTAAATTTGATTTTTCATTGAACTATTCCTTTAACTGGTGAGGCACATTTGAATGATTTCATCTTTAGATCAGCAATGAGCAAGGACTGTCAGGAACCTGACTTGGAAAGATCTATTCACACTAATCCCCACATTGCTCCATAGAAAGCTTAATTGCTCACAGAGTGGTAGAAGTTTGTGGCTCTCAATCCACCACCACCACCACCCCGGCATCTTTCTTGCTCTAACATACCCACTTTCACTCAGGAGAAGCTTATTAATTAGCTAATTAGTTGGATCAGATATGTTGGAGCGAAGCAGGTGGGGTTGAAGACCAGGACTGGGAACCACTGGTCCATGCAGATAGAAGGTCAAACACACATGCAATGGTGGGGCAAGTCTGAGACCATCAGAATTTTTTTCTAATTTAATACAAAGTTTTTCATTGCAATCAATAGTATAAAATTATCCAGCAATTTGAATGAAATTCAGAACATGAGAATTTCTTTTTCTTCAATAAAAGCACACACTCAAACTCAAAGTTTGTGCCTAAGCATATCTGATCCAACTGAAGGTCATCTGAGTACAGACTTTAGTGAAAAAATTGAGAAAAAGTGACCTTCTTATACAAAGACCTAAACATGGTCAGTGTCATAAATTTGCACAAATTTAAATAGTGACCAAGAAATAGAATCTTTATTATCTCTGGAATCTTTAATATTTCTTCTTCATTTTACATACAATATTTTTTCTTTGTCATTTGTACATTTTTTAATAAATTCTAAACCTGTCTGCTGTTTATTTCCAGGTTTACATAAAAATCTCAGATTTTCAGTGCTGTGTCAGATATCTGGCCACTGTTTATATGTGTTATACATTTTCACTTCTCACTAAAAAAAACTGACCAATGATGAATGGGTCAGATAGAAACTGAACAAATATGCAACAGATGGGCTACAGTCTGGACTTGTACTTGCAACTCAGTGTATATAGCAGTTTCAGTATACTTGCAAATGGCCAGGAAGCATACAGCATCTTTTATTTTCGTCTGTATGAGGAAAATGAATTCTCATCTTTTCAGGTTGCATCCCATATGTGTATCACATTTCCAGCAGAGCTGGGAAGACCAGGATCAACCTTCCCTCAAGACTGTTCTATATGGAAACATAATTTCAGGCGTACGTTTGAACACTCGGAAGATGATGTTTCTTTTAAGTGCCAGAACAGTGTTTGTACCTTCAGTGCATCATGAATATGAATAAGGGAAATGTAATATTCTGCATGTGGCAGAATATTTTTCAGTATACTCATAAAGCTGTGCGCCACTCAAATACTGTTTAATATGTTTACATACTGGGTATACATATCACTGGAATAAAAAGGGAGAAGGGTGATTAAAAACCTGCAGTATATGGTTAAAAGTGCAATACTGATATTGCAGAAGGCTGCAATACACAAATGAGCCCCTAACCAATCACAGTGTTTTGATGTCTTGAGGCATTCATGTAATACAACAAAAGTCAAATTAATTTGGCCAATCTTTAACCCTTGACGACACTGATTTGCCATGATGTTTTTAAAGAGCCAGTACGGTTCTACATTTTGCTCCTGTTTCATTTTTTTCCCTGATGTTTATGTACCAAAAATATAATAACCTGATTGGCTCCCACGTACTGCAGCTTATTCAAATGGCAGCATGGGGCTGAAACACAACTTAGTGTTAGCGAAACTGCCGTAGGCTGAATAAGGAGATACATGTAACTGTGTTTTTGTGACATAAATTTATGATTTGAAAACAGAGATGGATTTTGCTTAGAATCTATTTTGTCACTAGGCTAACCTGATAGGCCCTACTGGCCAATACAACTAGGAGGTGGAGTCTAAATAAGCAGCAGACCCCAGTATTGGCCATTACTGTGATGATGCTGCACATCGCAAACATCTGTGAATCTTTCTTTGCTTTTAAGAGGTTGATAACTGTACCAAAGGCAAATAATGCAATTATCATTGCATTAAATGAAGATTAAATTGATCTATATTAAATTAATATTAACATTAAATTATGAGGCTTCACAGGTATGGGAATGGTATTTGGCCATTGATGCAGCATAATTGTCTAGAAGTGACGTGATCCGCCAAATCACAGTCACTTCTATAGGTCCATATCATGATGAATATTTCTCTCTTTTTAATAAGGGTTTGATGGCAGTATGCCAACAGTATTTCAGCCTTTTTGTTTTTGTGATGTCATGAAAACCCATGCATTCATATATATCTGTGTATTCAGTTTACAACAGTTTAGCTCTGCCCATTAATGCTGAAGTTATAAAATGTGTTTCAGTCTGGATTGCTTTTGGAAAGATGGCCAATCATTCATTTACATAAATCAGTCCTAAAGGCACAGCAACAAAAACAACTTGTTTAATTCTAAGGGACACAAAGAGGTTTGAATATGGGCATGCAATGAAGAATTATGTTTGTTTTTGGTACAGAAAACCACACAAACATCAGTAAAAAAGTAATAAAAAAAAAAGGTAGCATACGGGTCCTTTAACACGGGCCTCTGTTTGATTAATTAGGCTGTGGCTGCAACTCATTACTGAGCTGAGTTTAAATAAAGTAAAGTGACTAATATTTTATGAAGAGATTGGGGGGGGCTTTCCAAATGGCGGGAGTGCATGAACGATTGAATCCCATTTAAAGTGCCTCCGTCTTTCACACGGAGCTGATGATGTTATTCTATATTTAGGCAATTCATCTGAACTCATCAAAACACACTGGCTTGGTTTGAGAGTGATGGCGGGACGTCTGTACTGATGACACATTGCTAAATAACCGGGAATTACGGCATGATTGGAAATGGTTGATGTTTTCTGAAATTATTCTTGGTTGCCATATGAATCAAAATCTATTCAAATCCATAAAAATGTGAGAACTAAATAGAAGAAACTTCTGTTTAAATTCAAAGCATCCGAGTGGTTCCCCACTTTAATCATGGAGACCCTCATGCTTGGGGACATTTTTGTGACTTTGTGTCTCTTTGGCATGCATGGTTAAAAATGACATCTAATAACCAAGCGGAGCTGGTGTTTTATAGCATGGAAAGCTCAAGACATCTGCCTCAGGACTGAGAATGAGAACCACCAGACTGCATTAGTAATGACAGTAATTCCCGGTGTAATGCTCTCCTCTAAATTCCATTTTTCTGGGTTGCTAATGTCTGAGTGAGGGCCTCTAGACATTAGCAACCCAGCAGAGGTTTTTGTGGTGTGAATTAACATTCTGAGGCTGAACATGGCAGTGGGAGGGTCGGAAAAAACCATGCTTGGTCAGTCCAGCACTTTAAACACTCAGCCACTGACAGGTCGCCAGGAACAGCATTAAGAAACACTGATTAAGTTAACATTTTGTACCAATTCAAGATTTTTCTTAGAACCGTACAGTTCTGTGCAAAAGTAATATGCGATTTCCCAGCAGAACATTGTCCAGAGCACTTCCCCAGGTAAGTGATGCACACACACCAAGCTGTACAAGAAAATGTTATTAATCAGGACCAGGCCTCCTTTCATTGCTCTGTGGTCCATTTCTGACGCTCATTTACCATTTTAGGTGCTTTTATTTGAGGATAGGGGTCAGCATGGGAACTCTGACTGGTCTGTGGCTACACAGCCTCATACACAGCAAACTGCAATGCACTGTGTGTTACGATACCTTTCTATCATATCCATCATTAACTTTTTTCAGCAGTTTGTTCTACAGTAGCATTTCTGTGGGATCAAACCAGACGATACCTTTCTATCATATCCATCATTAACTTTTTTCAGCAGTTTGTTCTACAGTAGCATTTCTGTGGGATCAAACCAGACTGGATAGTTTTCGCTCTCCATGCGCATCAGTGAGCTTTGGGCTGCTGTGACCCTGCCACTGGTTCACTGGTTGCCCTTCATTGAATAATTCCTTAGAGTAATATGCTCTTTTTTGTCTTGGTGAACATCCAAGCTGCTGCATCTTGAATAAATTGCTGCTGCCTATTGGTCTTTTTGCAAAGAAAAACATTCAGACTATAGCAGTAGTCCAGTCTGCTAGAGATAAAGGCTGAAATTAACATTTCCAAGTCCTGTTAATTTCAAACTCCAAATATAAGTTGATATCATTACTGCTTTAATACAGCTGCTGAAAGGAGAGTTTCTGACTTGATATTTAGTCTTTAGACCACAGCCTTCATGGTTAAGTAAATCTGGGTGTTATCAGTGTAAGAATGATAAGCCATTTTGTTGTCTTGCAGGATTTAGCCAATTGGGAGCATGTTGAGTTTGAACAGGGACCAACAGAGGCCCAAGGACTGACCCTTGAGGAACTCCACAAGTCAAAAGCTTTTAATCAAATGCACGCTTGATTCAGTCATACTGGATTTTCAAAAAAAGTGTAAAAGTGCTTTATGTTCTATAGCAGTGGTGCCCAACTGGGGTCCTGGAGGGCCGGTGTCCAGCAGAGTTTGATCATTTCCCTGCTCAAACACACATGTTAATTGCAAGGTTTAGTGAGGAGGAGGAAAACTACCAAACTGTCCTGGACACTGGCCCTCCATGAGTTTGTGCTGAGTTGGACATATCTTAGTACCTTTACAAGGGCAGACAGTGTGCTTTGAAGAGCTCAGAAGCCCTGTTGACAGTTGTTATAGCAGCTAGTTAGATCTAAGAAGTTACTGATTGAGGAAGAACCATGCATGACCTTTTAGATCACCAAAATGGCCAATGTCAGGAAAAAAGTATTTAGAGCTTTCATCTTCGATAGATAAAGCAGAAAATAAATCAAGCTGCACTCTTGTTTTAGATGTGAAAAAAAACACAGGTGTTTCTCTCCATCCTTCCATTACAAGCAGAGAACTCAGCACTGCGGGTCTAAGAAGCTGTTACAGAGAACAGAAAACAAACAAAAAGAAGTAAAATTGCACTAGAACATCATAACTGTGTAGGAACTTGGCCTGATGATGATGTATTTGTAACTGGGATTACGTGGATCATGAATATGCAGCCAACTTCTAAGACTACACTTTGGAGGTGAGGAAAAATATACCTGAAAAACTAAAATATGCAATTTGAGCGGAAATTGAATAAACGTGGTCTGAGACTTTTGCACAGTACTGTATGTCCAAGCCGTTTATTAACCTTTATGTTTGAGAAGATTCTTGCCAACCTTTCCATACTGTTCTAGTTGCATCCAGAATTGCTCCACCACCTTTTCCATTCAGACCACAGTGAATGTTGTTTTCTTCCATTTGTTGGGCTGGGTTGGGGTGAGTTAGGTTGGGGCTCATTTCCTGGTGAACTTTACATCTACAGCAGCTAAAGAGATAGTGATGAGAGCCACGCTGTACATCATCTTCTGTAATGGTAGATAATGATGCTATGAGAAGGTGAGAAAAGAGGCTCCACTGTTTCTTGGATGACTAACGCTACTGTGTACGGGGCCACGCAGCAAAATATGTGCAAATATAGATGAGTCATGGAGAAGGTTCTGCTGCTCTACTCAAGCACAGATCTGTGTTCCAACTGTGTACTTTCTCAATCGCTTCCAGTCCAGATCCACAGGGAGAAGCCACCCTCTATTTTGCAACGCACTGGGGAGATTAGTGGACTACTCACTTCGGTCGTGACTTCCAGCAACAGATGCCTCAGCACGGAGCTTTTTTTCCCCTCACTGTCCGAGCGCAGTGTTGAGAAGAAACATTTCTGTATTGCCAGTGATGTTTTTTCAGCACGTAACGTTCTCAGAAATGTAAAGCCCAGTTGAAATACGGTACAAGCGTGGCACTGACGTCTCGGCATTCACACAGTGTGCCTTGCCATATGTGTGAATGAGCAGATCCCTTCAGCATCTTTGCATGTTGTAATTGGCTCCTCATTTCCACATAACCCATTCTCGTTTTTGCTTCTGAAACTGGAATAGCACAGTGCATACTATTGTACAAGGTCTCTGAGATTAGGACATGATTAGAACACTTAAAGGTAGAATCCTCTATTAAATTGTAATGATATAGGAAGAATCAGGTCACTGGGGGTGAAATGTTCCATACTATTCTGGAGGCCTGCAGCGTGTGGAGGAAATCTTTCAGGCTTTATGGTTGCTTCCGATTCATATGTCCTCCGAACCACCAGGTTAGCACAGAGTCGACAAGCCAATAGAGCTGCTTTAATTATGAAACTTCATCAGCCAGTCGTTCCTATGTCATTGCTACTTCTCCCTGTTACATTCTGATTCTAATTTGTCAGCACACAAATTAAAAGACCGGGTTAAAGACTGAAATTTGGCACGTCCCAGGGATGTTTTTTTTTCCCAGTATTAATTGCTAGGGTTGTTAAATGATTCAAATAACAAATTATCATTATTGCATTATTTGGTCTTATTTGCACAAATATGACCATAAAGAAACATTTGTTTCCATTTAACAAGCATTTCGTTGTAGCGATTGGACCAAATATGGTTTGATCATGATGGAAATAACATTACTCAACAGCTCAAACTCATGAAGTATAATCAAAACTTATTTTTGATCATACTTTTTTATATATTTCCGGAACACATCATGTGATTTCCAGTGAGTGAACATAGTCTTTCGTCACACACTGTGGGTTAGTGAGTTTATATAATTGCTGTCAAAGATAAAACCCTGTATCTCCAAAAAGTCACTTTACAGGAAAGAGCAATCCAAACTTTCAGTGCAAGATGATGGAAAAAATGTTTTTCTAAGTCACTTTGGGCCATTTCTATTGGTCTGTTTAATATTAAATCAGGACACAGTGGTATTTTCAAATAATGCTAAAAAAATCAATTTTAACATATAGATTTTTTCCATAATATAGAATTCATTCATTTCTCATCCTTAACCAGGGTCCCAGCAGTAATATAGAATTATGCAGAAAACATGTAAACATAATTGTGTTATTGAGTAGGGCTTGTCTATGGAAACGAGTTTTGAAATTCATCTTAGACATTTCAAAATCACCGTTAAGCATGAATTCAATCCCTCCAGCCTTACCAAATATTTCTTTAAGAATATTGTACCATAAAGACTGGGGTTTAGACGTTCATTCTTTAAGCCATTTGAATCCAGAAACTGCAATTACAGATTCAGATTTCATCCCTCCATTAAGTGTCATAGTCCCTGATTAGTTGTGATTCACACAGGTAGTGAGAACTTTAACACTATGGAGTTTTTCCTTTGTAACTTAATCACTTTTAGGGAGTACAAAATAATGGCATGGATAGAGAAGTTTTGATATCCCCTCAGATTTGGATAGAAGTATTCGTCCCAAAATGGGTAAATCCCTTCTCATAAGCCAATGATTTGGCAGACTTTTCACTCCCTTCAATCTGGGAGTTATTTTCGAATCTTCTGTCACATCTTTTGATCACAGTTATGAACAGCCAAAAGCTCATATTTACTGAGGTTTAAAGTGAAACAAGATGTTCTTGAGAAAACATTAATTTTGTCAGTTGCATTTAAGATAAAAAAATAAAAAATAAAAAAAAAATGCTGGATCATCCCCAAATGGGCTAAATATAATGTCCTCACCCAGCATTGGAGTACCATGAATGTCAGAGGAGTTCTTCATTGATTGCCATCAGTTCAACTGAATAATAATAAACACTAAAGGGACTGTGATTCGGCACCCCTGCCCCCTCTTATTTGGGCACCGTGGCTTAGGAATATAGAACTATTTATGTCACAGTAGAACATTTTAATAACTTTTAGATTTGTTCCAAAACCAAAGATTACCAAGGATTTAATCAAAAAGGGATGTTCTAAAGTGTCAAATACTTTCAAGTCTAAAAATAAAACTAAACTATCATGAGGAATCAATGGATTATAATCAAGCATATCTAAGACTAATTGGGTATGATTACGAATTTGTCTCCCTTTGATAAAAGCGTTTCGCTAGTTATTTTACTGACCTGAAGTCTGTTAGCATAAACATGCGCTAGAAACTTATAATTACAATAAAGGAGAAAAACTGGCCTCCAATTATCTAAGTGTAATTTAGCCTTGTTTGGTTTTGGAATAAGCTCAATAAGACCTTGTTTCATTGTTGGGGACATAAAGTGGCATTTGGCAGATGCCTTTACATGTAGTTTATTTAATTTTTTTGCTTGTCTGTGCAAACATAATGTTGTCACAGTGGCACAGTTTCATGGTTTAAAATAAAAATGTGCAGAAAAAAACTTGATTTCAAGATTCACAAGGCCAGAAGCTGCCTCACCCTCATACAGTTCATGGTTTCTGGTCACAGTGGAGGCTCTCCAGTGAAATTGGAGTTTTCCTCTTTGCAGCTGCTTTTGTTTGTTTAGTGCTAATGATTACTGTGTTAACTTTAAAAGCACCTTATATTACATTACAGGTATTTTTGATGTTAGAATTGAGGGGCGCTGAGGGTCCTGCACCCCAGCCCATCTCATTCCTCCAATTTCAACTGCAAAAAAAAAAAAAAAACATTACAATGAGTCAGTTTGCTTCCTTTGCTTGGCTGCTTTAGGGCTGTGTTGCTGGAACTGAAGCAGCTGAAGGATAAGAGTTTATGCAGAGGCTCCCAAAGAGGCCTAATATTGTATTTAATAGGAGGTCCTGGGTTTGATTCATGGTCTGGGTGGCAGAGGGTCCTTTATGTATGTAGTTTGCATGTTCTCTCTGTATCTGCATGGGTTTCCACCAGGTACCCCGGTTTCTTCCCACAGTCCAAAGACATCAGACACAACGCACACCAGACAAATTCTAGATGCTAAGTTGCCTCTTGGTGTGACTGTGTGTGTGTGTGTGTGTGTGTGTGTGTGTGTGTGTGTGTGTGTTGCTTTTTTCAACCATTTTATCTCCCATTTAGTGTGTGCTGTGAATGTTGAATTTATGTATTAATCTGGGTGCTCCCGCTCAGTGTTGGGCAAGCTACTTGTAAAGTGTAGTGAGCTAAGCTATCAGTTACTCAACAATAAATTTAGCTTCACTACA